>JANUSC010000310.1:0-268029 GCA_025200525.1 Camellia lanceoleosa
TGTTTTGCCTTGATTTATCACTCGCGCCGTTTTGCGCGCCGCATTTTGCGCGGTTTATCACTTTCGCGCGCCGTTTTGCGCCTCGCACCGTTTTCGCCGATTTATCACTTTCGCGCCGTTTTTGCGCGCCGCCGTTTTTTTGGCGATTTATCACATCGCGGTTTTGCGCATCGCCGCGTTTTGCCGATTTATCACTCGCGCGTTTTGCGCGCATCGCGCCGTTTTGCGCGATTTGCACACGCGCCGTTTTTTGCGCTCGCCGCGCCTGCGCGCACCGTTTTCACTTTCGCGCCGTTTTTGCGCTCGCCGCGGTTTTTGCGCGATTTATCGCGCGCCCGTTTTGCGCGCATCGCGCGTTTTGCGCGATTTATCACTCGCGCCCGTTTTGCGCATCGCACGCGGTTTTTGCGCTGTTTATCACTCGCGCCGTTTTGCGCATCGCCGCATTTCGATTTATCACTCGCGCCGTTTTATCACTCGCCGTTTTGCGCATTCGCACGTTTTCGCGATTTATCACTCGCGCCGTTTTGCGCCATCGCGCCGTTTTTGCGCGATTTATCACTCGCGTTTTGCGCATCGCCGCAGTTTTCGCGATTTATCACGCGCCGTTTTGCGCATCGCACCGTTCGCGATTTATCACTGCGCCGTTTTGCGCATCGCGCGGTTTTGCGATTTATCACTCGCGCCGTTTTTGCGCATGCCGTTTCGCGATTTATCACTCGCGCGTGTTTTGCGCCTTCGCACCGTTTTGCGCGGTTTATCTTCGCGCCGTTTTGCGCATCGCACCGATTTTGCGCAGTTTATCACTCGCGCCGTTTTGCGCATCGCACGATTTTACGCAGTTTATCACTCGCGCCATTTTACGCAGTTTATCACTCGCGCCGTTTTGCGCAGTTTATCACTCGCGCCGTTTTGCGCATCGAAGCATTTTGCGCACTTTATCACTCGCGCCGTTTAGCGCATCGCACAATTTTGCGCACTTTATCACTCGCGCCGTTTTGCGCATCGCACCATTTTGCGATTTATCAATCACTCGCGCAGTTTTGCGCGGCGCACTGTTTTGTGCCGTTTATCACTCGCGCCGTTTTGCGCGCCGCACGTTTTGCGGATTTATCACTCGCCGTTTTGCGCATCGCCCGCGTTTTTGCGCGATTTATCACTTTCGCGCCGTTTTGCGCTTTTGCGCGATTTTCGCGTTTCGCGTTTTGCGCGCCATTTACCTCACTCGCCGTTTTCGCGCCGTTTGTCATTTTTGCGCGCCGTTTTGCGCGCATCGCCGCGGTTTTTGCGATTTATCACTTTCGCGCCGTTTTGCGCGCCGCACCGTTTTTTGCGCGATTTATCACTCGCGCCGTTTTGCGTCGCGCCGTTTTGCGCGCGCATCGCGTTTTGCGCGATTTATCACTCGCGCCGTTTTGCGCGCCGCACCGTTTTTGCGCGATTTATCAGTCGCGCCGTTTTGCGCATCGCACGGTTTTAAGCCGTTTATCACTCGCGCCGTTTTGCGTATCGCACTGTTTTGCGCTGTTTATCACTTGCGGCGTTTTGCGCAGTTTATCACTTACGCCGTTTTGCGCATTGCACAGTTTTGCGCAGTTTATCACTCGCACCGTTTTGAGCATCGCGCGTTTTGCGCGATTTTATCGCGCCGTTTTGCGCATCGCACGCGTTTTGCGCGATTTATCACTCGCGCCCGTTTTGCGCATCGCGCACCGTTTGCGCGATTTATCACTCGCGCCGTTTTGCGCGCCGCGCGTTTTGCGCGATTTATCACTCGCGCCGTTTTGCGCGCCGCACGGTTTTTGCGCGATTTATCTCATCGCGCCGTTTTGCGCATCGCCGCCGTTTTCGCGATTTATCACTCGCCCGTTTTGCGCTCGCGCCGTTTTGCGCGCCGCACCGTTTTTGCGCGATTTATCACTCGCGCCGTTTTGCGCATCGCGCGTTTTGCCGCGATTTATCACTCGCGCCGTTTTGCGCATCGCCGCGGTTTTGCGCGATTTATCTCGCGCCCGTTTTGCGCATCGCGCGTTTTGCGCGATTTATCACTCGCGCCGTTTTGCGCATCGCCGTTTTGCGCGATTTATCACGCCGTTTTGCGCATCGCGCCTTTTTTGCGCGATTTATCACTAGCGCCGTTTTGCGCATGGCACGAGTTTGCGCAGTTTATCCGTCGCGCCGTTTTGCGCATCGCGCGGTTTTGCGATTTATCTCGCGCCGTTTTGCGCGCATCGCCACCGTTTTGCGATTTATCACTTTCGCGCCGTTTTGCGCATCGCCGCGGTTTTCCGATTTATCACTCGCGCCGTTTTGCGCTTGCGCATCGCCGCAGTTTTGCGCGATTTATTTACTCGCGCCGTTTTGCGCGCGCACCGTTTTGCGCGATTTATCACTACGCGCCGTTTTGCGCATCGCGCGTTTTGCGCCATCGCCGCGTTTTGCGCGGTTTTGCGCCATCGCGCCGTTTTGCGCGCTGCGCACCGTTTTTTGCCGATTTATCACTCGCGCCGTTTTTTGCGCATCGCATTTTTTGCGCGATTTATCACTTTCGCGCCCGTTTTGCGCATCGCCGCGATTTTGCGCGATTTATCACTCGCGCCGTTTTGCGCGCCGCACTTTTGCGCGATTTATGACTCGCGCCGTTTTGCGCAAGGCACATTTTTGCGCAGTTTTTCACTCGCGCCGTTTTGCGCGCCGCGGTTTTGCGTTTATCTTATCGCGCCGTTTTGCGCGCATTTGCGCCTTTCTTTCGCGATTTATCATCGCGCCGTTTTGCGCACGCGCATTTATCACTACGCGCCGTTTTGCGCCCCGCACCATTTTGCGCGATTTATCACTTTCGCGCCGTTTTACGCATCGCACCGTTTTACGTAGTTTATCACTCGCGCATTTTGCGCGCCGCACCTGCGCGATTTATCACTCGCGCCGTTTTGCGCATCGCCTCGCGCCGTTTTGCGTCGCCGCGATTTTTGCGATTTATCACTCGCGCCGTTTTGCGCGCATCGCCACCGTTTTGCGCGATTTATCACTCGCGCGCCGTTTTGCGCATCGCCGCACCGTTTTTGCGCTTGCGATTTATCACTCGCGCCGTTTTGAGCATCGCACCGTTTTGCTCCCTGCGCCGTTTTGCGCCCGCAGTTTTCGCGATTTTGCGCGCCATCGCGCCGTTTTGCGCGATTTGCGACTTTGCGCCGTTTTGCGCGCCTTTATTTTCGCGCGATTTGCGCTCGCGCGTTTTGCGCTATCACTCGCGCCGTTTTGCGCGTCGCATCATTTTGCGCAGTTTACCACTCGCGCCGTTTTACGCGTCGCCTTTGTTTTGCGCGATTTATCACTCGCCGTTTTGCGCATCGCCGTTTTGCGCGATTTATCACTCGCGCCGTTTTGCGCATCGCCTTTATTTTTGCGCTATTTCACTCGCCGTTTTGCGCATCGCCGATTTTTTGCGCGATTTATCACTCGCGCCGTTTTGCGCGCCGCGGTTTTGCGATTTATCACTCGCGCCGTTTTGCGCGCCGCAGTTTTGCGCGATTTATCACTCGCGCCCGTTTTGCGCGCCGCGCGTTTTGCGCGATTTGATTTATCACTTTCGCGCCGTTTTGCGCGCATCGCCGGTTTTCGCGATTTATCACTCGCGGTTTTGCGCGCTCGCCTTCTGATTTATCACCGTTTTGCGCGCCGCCGTTTTGCGCGATTTATCACTCGCGCCGTTTTGCGCGCATCGCCGTTTTGCGCGATTTATCACTCGCGCCGTTTTGCGCGCCGCCGTTTTGCGCGGTTTATCACTCGCACCGTTTTGCGCACCGCATTGTTTTGCGCGGTTTATCTCTCGCGCCCGTTTTGCGCGCCGCCTTTTTGCGCGATTTATCACTCGCGCCGTTTTGCGCGCATCGCGTTTTCGCGGATTTATCACTCGCGCCGTTTTGCGCGCCGTTTTTGCGATTTATCACTTTCGCGCCGTTTGGCGCATCCCACTGTTTTGCGCGTTTTATCACTCGCACCGTTTTGCGCATCCGCCGCGGTTTTGCGCGGTTTATCATCGCGTTTATCACTGCGCCGTTTTGCGCATCGCGGTTTTTGCGATTTATCACTCGCGCCGTTTTGCGCGCCGCCGCGGTTTTCGCGATTTATCACTCGCGCCCGTTTTGCGCACGCCATTCGCGCCGTTTTGCGCGCGCCATTTTCGCGATTTATCACTCGCGCGTTTTGCGCATCGCCTTTGTTTTCGCGATTTATCACTCGCGCCGTTTTGCGCGCCGCGCCGTTTTTTCGCGATTTATCACTCGCGCCGTTTTGCGCGCTCGCACGCGTTTTTTGCGATTTATCACTCGCGCCGTTTTGCGCATCGCGCACCGTTTTTTGCGCATCGCCGCGTTTTCGCGATTTATCACTCGCGCCGTTTTGCGCATACGCCGATTTTGCGCGATTTATCACTCGCGCCGTTTTGCGCGCCGCCGATTTTGCGCGATTATCACTCGCGCGCCGTTTTGCGCATCGCCGCACGGTTTTGCGCGATTTATCACTCGCGCCGTTTTGCGCATCGCCGCGGTTTTTGCTGATTTATCACTCGCGCCGTTTTGCGCGCCATCGCCTTTATTTTGCGATTTATCACTCGCGCCGTTTTTGCGCCATCGCGATTTTTTGCGCCGTTTTGCGCATCGCGCCCGTTTTGCGCATCGCCGCGCATTTTGCGCGATTTATCACTCGCGCCGTTTTGCGCATCGCCTTTGTTTTGTTGATTTATCACTCGCGCGGTTTTGCGCATCGCACCATTTTGCCGCGATTTATCCGCGCCGTTTTGCGCGATCACTCGCCGTTTTGCGCGCTCGCCCTGTTTTGCGCAGTTTATCACTCGCGCCGTTTTGCGCATCGCACCGTTTTGCGCAGTTTATCACTCGCGCCGTTTTGCGCATCGCACCGTTTTGCGCAGTTTATCACTCGCGCCGTTTTACGCATCGCACTGTTTTGCGCAGTTTATCACTCGCGCCGTTTTGCGCATCGCACTGTTTTTGCCAGATTATCACTCGTGCGGTTTTGCGCGTCGCACTGTTTTGGGCAGTTTATCACTCGCGCCGTTTTGCGCATCGCACCGTTTTGCGCAGTTTATCACTCGCGCCGTTTTGCGCATCGCACTGTTTTGCGCAGTTTATCACTCGCGCCGTTTGCTCATCGCACCATTTGCCCGTTTATCAGCCGCGCGATTTTGCGCGCCGCGGGTTTGCGCGATTTGTCAGCCGCACCGTTTTGCGCGCCACGCCGCGATTTCGCGCGATTTTTCTTTTCGCGCCATTTTGCGCATCGCACAGTTTCGCTCAATTTATCAATCTCGCCGTGTTGCGCATCGCCGCGATTTTTTGCGCTTGATTTATCACTTTCGCGCCGTTTCGCGCCTTCGCCACCGTTTACCTGATTTATCCCTGGCGTGGTTTTGCGCATCGCACCGTTGTGCGGTTGCTCACGCAGCGTTTTGCGCATCTGCCGTTTCGCCGTCATCACTCGCGCCGTTTTGCGCATCGCACCGTTTTGCACAATTTATCAATGGCGCCGTTTTGCGCATCGCACGGTTTTACTTGTGATTTATCATCGCGCCGCTTTGCGCATCGCCGCGATTTCGCGATTCATCACTCGGCCGTTTTGTGCATCGCCGTTTTGCGCAGTTTATCACTCGCGCCGTTTTGCGCATCGCACGATTTTGCGCAGTTTATCAGTCGCGCCGTTTTGCGCGCGCCGCGGTTTTCTTGATTTATCACTGCGTGCCATTTTGTGCATCGCCTTTGTTTTGTGATTTATCACTCGCGCGCCGTTTTGCTGGCGTCGCACCATTTTGCCCGATTTAACACCGGCGATTTTGCGCGCCGCCTTCGACTGCTTGTGATTTTCTCCTCGAACCGTTTTGCGCGTGCATGGTTTTGCATAGATTATCACCTGTCTTGGTTTGCGCCATGTAGCATTTTTGCAAATTTATCACTTTCGCGCCGTTTGCGCATACCGCGCGGTTTCGCGCGATTTATCACTCAGCGTTTGTGCGCCGCACCGTTTGCCTGATTTAACACCTCGCGCCCGTTTTGCCGCGTGCTGATTTAACACTGCGTGCGTTTTGTGCGATTTATCACTACCGCTGCGTCACACTATTTTGTGCGATTTGTCACTTTCAGCGGGTTTGCGCGCCACCGCACTATTTTGCGCGATTTATCACTCGCGCCCGGCCATTTTGCCGGTTTAACTTTTCCAGCGATTTATTACTTTCGCTTGTTTGTTTTCTGCTGATTTCTCACTGAACGCATTTTGTCTGTTGCTCCTGATTTTGCGCAGGTATCACTGTGCGTTTTGCGCGCCGCCTTTGTTTACGGATTTATCACTCGCGCCGTTTTGCGCGCGCATTTTTAGCGATTTATCCTCGCGCGTTTTGCGCCTCGCGTTTTGCCTGATTTGCTGCTATCACTTTCGCGCCCGTCGCCTTTGTTTGCCATTTGCTGCCGTGCGATTTTGGCCCGATTTATCACTCGCCGTTTTGCGTCCCACCATTTTGTGCAGTTTATCACTCGCCGTTTTATCGCCTATTTGCGATTTTTCACTAAGCGGCCGGCGTGCCGTTTTACAGGTTATCACTATTGTTTCGCCTGCATTTTCTTGATTTATCACTGCGCGTTTTGCGCATACCACGTTTTGCGCGATTTATCACTCGCCGTTTTGCGCATCGCCTTTGTTTTTGATTGTCACTCGCGCCGTTTTGCGCATCGCACTGTTTTGCGCAGTTTATCACTGGCGCCGTTTTGCGCATCGCACTGTTTTGCGAAGTTTATCACTCGCGCCGTTTTGCGCATCGCACTTTGTTACCTGATTTATCACTACGCCGTTTTGCGCGCCGCACGATTTCGATTTATCACTCGCGCCATTTTGCGCATCGCCGTTTTCGCGATTTATCCTCGCGCCGTTTGCGCGCCGCACCATTTTGGCGATTTATCACTACGTGCCGTTTTGCGCGTCGCCGTTTTGCGGAGTTTATCACTCGCGCCGTTTTGCGCAGTGCACCGTTTTGTGCAATTTATCACTCGTGCCGTTTTGCGCATCGCATTGTTTTGTGCAGTTTATCACTCGCGCCGTTTGGCGCAGCGCACCGTTTTGTGCAGTTTATCACTCTCGCTGTTTTGCGCATTGCACATTTTTGTGCAGTTTATCACTCGCGCGGTTTTGCGCATCGCACTGTTTTGTGCAGTTTATCACTCGCGCCGTTTTGCGCAGCGCACTGTTTTGTGCAGTTTATCACTCGCGCGGTTTTGCGCATCGCACTGTTTCGTGGAGTTTGTCACTCGCGCCGTTTTGCGCATCGCACTATTTTGTGCAGTTTATCACTCGCGCCGTTTTGCGCTGCACACTGTTTTGTTCAGTTTGTCACTCGCGCCGTTTTGCGCAGCGCACTCTTTTGTGCAGTTTCTCACTCGCGCCGTTTTGCGCAGCGCACTGTTTTATGCAGTTTATCACTCGCGCAGTTTTGCGCATCGCACTGTTTTGTGCAGTAAATCGCTTGCACTGTTTTGCGCAGCACACTGTTTTGTGCAGTTTATCACTCTCGCTGTTTTGCAGAGCGCACTGTTTTGTGCAGTTTATGACTCGCGCTGTTTTGCGCATCGCACCGTTTTGCGCAGTTTATCACTCGCGCCATTTTGCGCATTGCACTATTTTGCGCAGTTTATCACTGGTGCCGTTTTGCGCCGTTTTGCGCGGTTTATCCCTCGCGCCGTTTTGCGCATCTCACCATTTTGCACAGTTTATCACTCGCGCCGTTTTGCGCGCCGCCTTTGTTTTCGCAAATTATCACTCGCGCCGTTTTGCGCATCGCACTATTTTCGCCAGATTATCACTCGCGCACTTTTGCGAATCGCCTTATTATTTTCGCGATTTATCACTCGCGCCGTTTTTGCGCCATCGCGATTTTGTGCAATTTATCACTCGCGCCGTTTTGCGCATCGCACTATTTTGCGCAGTTTATCACTCGCGTCGTTTTGCGCACCATACCTTTTTTCGCGATTTATCACTCGCGCCGTTTTGCGCCATCGCCTTTGTTTTCGCGGTTTATCACTCGCGCCCGTTTCGGCATCGCTTTGTTTTGCGCGATTTATCACCGCGCCGTTTTGCGCCGCGCCATTTTTTGCGCGATTTATCCCTCGCTTTGTTTTGCGCGCGCCGCCGTTTTGTGCAGTTTATCACTCGCGCGCTTTTGCGCATCGCACTGTTTTGCGCAGTTTATCACTCGCGCCGTTTTGCGCATCGCACTGTTTTGCGCAGTTTATCACTTGCGCCGTTTTGCGCATCGCACTGTTTTCGGCAGATTATCACTCGTGCGCTTTTGCGCATCGCACTGTTGTGCGCAGTTTATCACCCGCGCCGTTTTGCGCATCGCACTGTTTTGTACAGATTATCACTCGCGCCGTTTTGCGCATCGCACGGTTTTACGCAGTTTATCACTCGCGCCGTTTTGCGCATCGCACTGTTTTGCGCAGTTTATCACTCGCGCCGTTTTGCGCATCGCACTGTTTTGCGCAGTTTATCACTCGCGCCGTTTTGCGCATCGTACGGTTTTGCGCAGTTTATCACTCGCGCCGTTTTGCGCATTTTATCATTCGCGCCGTTTTGCGCATCGCACGATTTTGCGCAGTTTATCACTCGCGCCGTTTTGCGCATCGCACCGTTTTGCGCAGTTTATCACTCGCGCCGTTTTGCGCATCGCGCCCTTTTTCGCAGTTAATCACTCGCGCCGTTTTGCGCATCGCACTGTTTTGCGCAGTTTATCAATCGCGCCGTTTTGCGCATCGCACGGTTTTGCGCAGTTTATCACTCGCGCCGTTTTGCGCACCACCATTTTGCGCAATTTATCACTCGTGCCGTTTTGCGCATCGCACGGTTTTGCGCAGTTTATCACTCGCGCCCTTTTGCGCCATACCGTTTTGCGCGATTTATCACTTTCGCGCCGTTTTGCGCATCCGCACCGTTTTGGGTAGTTTATCACTCGTGCCGTTTTGCGCGCCGCCTTTGTTTGCGCGATTTATCACTCGTGCCCGTTTTGCGCCATCGCCTTTTTTGCGATTTATCCTTTCGCGCCGTTTTGCGCATCGCCGCTGTTTTTCGCGATTTATCACTCGCGCCGTTTTGCGCGATTTATCACGCGCTTTATCTGCGTTTTTGCGCCGCGCCTTTTTTTCGCGATTTATCACTCGCGCCGTTTTGGCATCGCATACGCGGTTTTTGCGCGGTTTATCACTCGCGGCGTGTTGCGCATCGCCGCATTTTTGCGATTTATCACTCGCGCCGTTTTGCGCCGCACCATTGCGAGTTTAACACTCGCGTCGTTTTCGCGCATCGCCTTTATTTTCGCGATTTATCACTTTCGGGCCATTTCGCGCCTTTGTTTTCGCGATTTATCACTCGCGTCGTTTTGCGCCGTTTTGCGCAGTTTATCACTCGCGCCGTTTTGCGCATCGCACGATTTTGCGCAGTTTATCACTCGCGCCGTTTTGCGCATCGCACGGTTTTGCGCAGTTTATCACTCAAGCCGTTTTGCGCATCGCACCGTTTTGCACAGTTTAACACTCGCGCCGTTTTGCGCATCGCACTGTTTTGCGCAGTTTATCACTCGCGCCGTTTTGCGCATCGCACTGTTTTGCGCAGTTTATCACTCGCGCCGTTTTGCGCATCGCACTGTTTTGCGCAGTTTAACACTCGCGCCTTTTGGCACATCGCACTGTTTTGCGCAGTTTATCACTCGCGCCGTTTTGCGCATCGCACCGTTTTGCGCAGTTTAACCCTCGCGCTGTTTTGCGCATCGCACTGTTTTGCGCAGTTTATCACTCGCGCTGTTTTGCGCATCGCACTGTTTTGGGCAGTTTACACTCGCGCTGTTTTGCGCATGGCACTGTTTTGCGCAGTTTATCACTCGCGCCGTTTTGCGCATCGCACTGTTTTGCGCAGTTTATCACTCGCGCCGTTTTGCGCATCGCACCATTTTGCACTGATTTAACTTTTCGCGCCATTTTGCGCGCCAGGCTGACTGCGCAGTTTATCACTCGCGTCGTTTTGCGCAATGCACAGTTTCGCACAATTTATCACTCGCGTCGTTTTGCGCATCGCCGCGATTTTCGCGATTTATCCTCAGCCGTTTTGCGCCGCCTTTGTTTTTCGCGATTTATCACTCACAGCTGTTTTGCGCCGCGCCTTTGTTGGCGCAGTTTATCACTCGCGCCGTTTTGCGCATCGCACGGTTTCGCGCAGTTTATCACTCGCGCCGTTTTGCGCATCGCACGATTTTGCGTACTTTATCACTCAAGCCGTTTTGCGCAACGCACCATTTTGCACAGTTTAACACTCGCGCCGTTTTGCGCATCGCACTGTTTTGCCCAGTTTAACACTCGTGTCGTTTTGCGCATCGCCTTTGTTTCGCGATTTATCACTGTTGTTTTGCGCGCCGCACTATTTTGTGATTTATCCTCAACCGTTTTGCGCATCGCCTTTGTTTCTTGATTTATCACTACGTATTTGTACATGCTTTGTTTTGTAATGCGCCTTTGTTTTTTGCGGGGTTTATCTGTTTATCACTCGCGCCCGTATTGTGCGTCGCCTTTGTTTCTGCAGAATTATCACTCGCGCTTTTGCGCATCGCACTTTTCGCGATTTATCACTCGCCGTTTTGCGCGCCGCGATTTCGTGAATTATCACTCGCGCACTTTGCGCATCATTTTATTCTCGGATATCACTCGCGGCGCTTTTCGTATCGCCTTTGTTTTCCGCAATTTATCACTCGCACCATTTTGCATATCGCACCATTTTGCACAGTTTATCACTCGCGTCGTTTTGCGCCTCGCACTGTTTTGGGTACTTTATCACTCGTGCCGTTTTGCGCCTCGCCTTTGTTTCGCGATTTATCACTACGCCCGTTTTGCGCGCCGCCTTTGTTTTGCGCGATTTATCACTCTCGCCGTTTTGCGCGCTCGCACCATGTTCGCGCGATTTATCCTCGCCCGTTTTGTGCGCCGCCTTTGTTTCCTTGATTTATCACTTTGGCGCCATTTTGCGCTCGCATTGTTTTCGCGATTTATCACTTTCGACTGTTTTGATGTCGCACTATTTTGTGCAATTTATCGATCACCGATTTTGCGCAAAACGCTTTGTTTTGCGCTATTTATCACTCGCACTGTTTTGCGCATCGCCTTTATTTTCGGCAATTTATCACATGCAGCGCTTTTGCGCATCCCAATATTTTAAGCGATTATCACTCGTGCCGTTCGCGCTTTTGTATTTTGCGCCGTTTATCCTCAGCAGTTTCGTGCCGTTTTGCGCATACGCACCGTTTTGCGCGATTTATCACTACGTGCCGTTTTGTGCGCCGCACCGTTTTACGCCGATTTGTCTACCTTTTGCGCATTACACTTTTGCGCGATTTATCACTCGTGCCGTTTTGCGCGCCGCCTTTGTTTTGTCTGATTTATCACTCGCGCCGTTTTGCGCATCGCACCGTTTTGCTCAGTTTGACCATCGCGCTATTTTTTGTATCGCACTGTTTTGCGCAATTTGTCACTCGCCCAGTTTTGCACATCGCACAGTTTTATGCTGTTTATCACTCGCGCCATTTTTGGCATCGCACAGTTTTGCACAGTTTATCACTCGCGTCGTTTTGCGCGTCGCACTGTTTTGCGCAGTTTATCACTCGCGCCGTTTTGCGCATCGCACCGTTTTGCGCAGTTTAACACTCCCGCGGTTTTGCGCATCGCACTATTTTGCGTAGTTTATCACTCGGGCCGTTTTGCGCATCGCATGGTTTTGCGCAGTTTATCACTCGCGCCGTTTTACGCATCGCACTATTTTGCGCAGTTTATCACTCGCGCCGTTTTGCGCATCGCACTGTTTTCGGCAGATTATCACTCGCGCCGTTTTGCGCATCGCACTGTTTTGCGCAGTTTATCACTCGCGCCGTTTTGCGCATCGCACTGTTTTCGGCAGATTATCACTCGCGCGCTTTTGCGCATCCCACTGTTTTCGGCAGATTATCACTCGCGCGCTTTTGCGCATCGCACTGTTTTGCGCAGTTTATCACTCGCGCCGTTTTGCGCATCGCACCGTTTTGCGCAGTTTATCACTCGCGCCGTTTTGCGCATCGCACCGTTTTGCGCAGTTTATCACTCGCGCCGTTTTGCGCATTGCACTATTTTGCGCAGTTTATCAATCGCGCCGTTTTGCGCATCGCACGGTTTTGCGCAATTTATCACTCGCGCCGTTTTGCGCATCGCACGGTTTTGTGCAGTTTACCACTCGTGCCGTTTTGCGCATCGCAATATAATATTTGTTTTTCTTATGTAGTTAGAATTTGATTGGCAGCAGTAACACTAATTGATGTGTATTTTAATTTTAATTTCTTTTAAATTGTAGAGTATTGGCTGGTGTGTATTATTTGATATTGAATTTTTTTTATATTTGATTTGTTTGAAATTGTAAAGTGTAGTCTATTAAATAGATTTTTATAATTGTATTTTAATCTTAAATTTAAATAGTGTTGCGATTATAATTATATTATAATCTTAACATTATTTACATCGTGCCTTCAGATACGAGCATACGCTAGTATATATATATTATTATAAGAGTTGGCAAATCTTCAATAGCCAGTATTGTTATTTGAAGGAGTCATTCTGAATTTACAATCTACCCACTTTTCAACATAATTATCTGAGGAAATGAATAATGGGTTTTTTAGGACAAAGGAAATGGTCATTTTTCAAATCCTTCTTGGTCTCTTATGGTGAAAGTATGATACGTACTCTCTTGTAAATAGGCTTATATATGGGACAATGTCAATACAATAAATATTTTAAGAAAATGCTACAAAAATTAATATAGTTATAATTATTATTTTTTATTTGTTTGACAATGTAAGAGAGCAAAAGTTGACCAGGGATAATTATTTACATTGAGGTCTTGACCTGATCTTGATTAGCATAGCATAGAAAAGTGAGATAATCTTGTTTATTTTTGTAAAATTTGTTAATTACATTTTGGTGATGGGGTGACTGCTATGCAGGACACAACAACTACTATTGTGCGGCACTAGGGACTTATTTTAGTGTCCGTTTCGATAATCCGAATCGTTCGCATCTTAGAGTACATCGAGTAGAACATACTTACAAAAAATTAAGTTCATCGGATATCATTAACCATTTCGTCCACTCATATTTGTATTCATTTTTATATTGTAAATCACAATTGTCATTTATTTTTATAGATACAAATGCAATTCGATGAAATTGTTAACGATGTCCAATTAATTTGATTTTTTACAGGCATATTCTACTCGATGTATTCTAAAATGTGAACGGTTTAGATTATCAAAACAAGTTTTGAAATAAGCCCATAAAGCTACACAACAATGGTTGTTGTGCCCTCCGCATAGCACCCACTCAATTTCCCAAAATAATATACCATGAGTTATAACCAAGTCATAATTTGTATATTATAAAATTTTCAATTTTTTTTTTTTTTTCAAGAAAGAATATTTTGATACAAGTGGAATTCATGATTTTTGGTAAATTTTATTACCACAGATGAGGATTCGATTTAAAGTTGAAAATAAGTCTTTTTTTTTTTATAATTTTTAAACTTTGAAAGAAATTATTTTTATGAGTATATTTTACATAGGATCACACACGGTAACAATAATTTTCATCAATCATTAGCAAATCTATTTGTATTTGACTTTCAATTATTAAAATTTTTTACACATAAAATATTACTCAAAATTAATTTTTCATTTAAAAAAAAATTCTCGTGCCTTGCACGGGTCACCTACTAATTACAAATACATTACCTAATTTGCTAAAAATATAAATAATCTTTTTAAAAATTACATTTCGTCCTTTAAAATTTTTAAACACGTAACAATAGACATATTTCATTAATTAATTATTAATAACAGTTTTAATGATATCAATGATATTTTAATTAATAGTTATGATAATTTCGTTATTGTATAGGAGGAAGTTAAGAAATTTGAATTCTTAATTTTCAAAATTACAAATAACAATTTATATTCTAAACAAATTTTAAAGAGCGAATTCATAATTTATTATTTAATTAATGGGCCATGGCTGCAACTTGAACAATTTTTAAGAATCATCGAGAAGCTTCTTAACCACTGTATTGTTTAAAGGTTTCACGGAAAAAGTGGGGGTTAATTACATTTTTAATACTCAAAGTATGAGTCTTGTGTTATTCTGATTTTTAATATTTAAATTAAAATTTTAGTATTGACAATCAAATTGACACAATTGAAATGTAGGGACTAAAATAACATAAAACTTATATTTTGGAGACTAAAATATAATTACCTAAAAAAGTTATAAATTTTTAGTACAATTGTTCAAAATAATTGTCAAGAGAATAAAATGTTTTATAAATTCAAATTTAATGTAAGATAAAAGTTATATTAAAAACTAAATCTGGTCCAAAGGTTTGGAAACACTTAAAAATCAAAATTTTTAAAAAAATTTCTTGTCTATAGTGATTTGCTTTCAAAATTAGTTTTTTCTTTTTCTTTTTTTTTTCTTTTTTTTTTATAACTTTTCTTATCTATCTTGTATATATGAATCTAAAAAGAAATGTTTTTTTTTTTTTTTGAAAAATTTCAAAAAAAAATTGAAAAATTCAAGATAAGCACATAAAAAAAATAAAAACCCACTATTTTTGACTTATTTTTATCTCATTTGAACTTTTTTCAATTTTTTTTTTAAATTTAATTTTTTGATTCGTTTTGTTGAATTAAATCTAAAAACTTAAAACTTCTTAAATTTTTCGAAATTTTTTTCACTAAAGATGAAAATAAGTTTAAAAAAAAAAAAAAAAAAAAAAAAAACTACTCAATAAACAAACACTACTAAATAAATTTGATCTAAACATCTTTATCATTCCACTTTGCTCGTGTAAAATTACTTCAGTCTCGGATCTCTCAAAGTCTAGCAGGATTTCATTCTATTAAGTGAGCATGCAAGCCAAATTCCTTGTTGATTTTCTACTCAAAGCATCACCAACTGTATTGGCTTTGCCTGAGTGATACTGAATCTGGAGACCATAATCTTTAATCAACTCTAACCACTTTCGTTGCCGCATATTCACCACTTTCGCTGCCGCATATTCAGTTCTTTTTGGGTAAAGAAGTATTTTAGGCTCTTGCGATTGGTATAAACCTCACATTTTGCCCTATACAAGTAATGGCGCCAGATTTTTAGAGCAAAAACAGCTGCGACCAATTCCAGGTCATGCGTTGGGTAATTCTTTTCATGCAGTCTCAACTGTTTGGAGGCATAGATAATTACCCTTCCATTCTGCATTAACACACAACCCAGACCCTTGTAAAAAGCATCACTAAATATTACAAAATTTCTCGTACCTGAAGGCAATGTCAAGATTGGTGCGGTAGTCAGTCTTGTCTTTAGCTCTTGGAAAGCAAATTCTCTCTCATTAGTCCATTCAAACGGTTGTCTCTTGCATGTGAGTTGGGCAAGCCGTACAACTATTTTGGAGAAATCTTTTACAAACCACCTGTAATACCAAGCAAGCCCATGAAGTTTCGGACTTCCATTACATTCGTCGATGTAGGCCAATTTACAATTGCCTGAATCTTCTGTGGGTCTACAAAAATTTCATCTCTGTTGATAACATAACCTAAAAACACAATCTCATCTAGCCAGAATTCACATTTCTTTAATTTATTATTTTTTTATCAGCAAAGAAAATCAATATTGATGATGAAACCACACATTACATATGAGAAAACATCAATAGGATGAGAAAGAAAAAGGAAGAAAAAGGAAAACGAAGCATAGTGTTGGTAAGAAACCAACACTAGCTCACAGACAGCATCATACAGGATACACCAACATAAAACCATTGTTTTTGTGCTACCAAACAATGTACCTAACTACACCAATTCAGACAATCACCTACACACCCTGAGCCAAAGTAGCAGAAACTAAGGCAAAATGGCAGCAGAGTAAAGTAGACAGAATCTGAAGCAGAATGGTAACAATAGTTTTGTTATTGCCTACTGAGAAATCAACCATAACAGCAGCCCTAATCAACCATAGCAGCATCCCTGTTCACACACAAAACAAACACAACCAAGAAAAAGTAATCCCATAATGCTATTAGCAGCAGTACCAACAGAACAAACTCCTCCATAACAGAACAAAATCAAATTAGTAGCCCAGCCTCAACCAGACACAACCCATAATCAAACACACAGAACACAGTAGGCATCCTTAGACAGAAGGCAAACAAAACATAAAAACCAAAACCAACATAGATGACAACAATAGGGAACACCATAGCAGAATGACAACAATAGTTGTGTTATTGCCTACTGAGAAATCAACCATAGCAGCAGCCCTGATCAACCATAGCAGAATCAACTACCAACAGAACAGACTCATCTATAATAGAACAGAATCAAACGAACACAGCAGGCATCCCTAGACAGAAGGCAAACAAAACATAAAAACCAAAACCAACAGAGATGTCAATAATAGAGAACCATAACACAGAGGCAAATCTCAACTTCCGGAACGAATGCAATATTGAACCTGAGGGAGGTTAAAGACAATAACATTAATAGAGAATACCATTTTTGTTGGGGATGATTTGACCCACAGTGCTATCCTTGCTTTAACAAGCTCACAAATATCCTCCAAATTTGGCTGAGAGTCATTAAAAACGCAATCATTTCTATGCTTCCAAGTTGACCAAAAAATGGCTAAAGGCACTACCTTCCATATCAGCTTCCCAATCTTTTGCATCGTACAAAATGACCACCACTGCAACAATCCTTCCACTGAGTTTGGCATAACCCACTGACATCCCCACCATTCCATAACATGAGACCACAACAGCCAAACAAAAGGACAAAATAACAAGATATGGGGAATGGTTTCCACCTCCTGTTGGTAGAAAACAAAGCTCACATTTGCAAATTCATCCAAGATCCCAATACACTGTAAGAAACTAGATGTTTTCACCTTACCTTACCAAGCCAACCATTCGAAGAATTTGACTTTAGATGGCGCACAGTTATTCCAAACATCTGTTATTGTATTCCTAACTGGCCCCAAGGATAATTCGCAACATTTATACACAGAGGCAACAGAAAACACCCCAGATGGGTCAGCCTTCCACTTCCATATATTTGAGCTTAAGTCCCTAAGTGCTGGCGCATCCTTGGTTGTGGCTTGTAATCTACTAACCCCCTCTTCTTCCCATGCCAGCAGAGGCTTCCTAAAGCCTAGATTCCAGCCCTGAATCCCTTCCCGTTTGGTATAAAACTTAGCGGCTGTTCCATTCTTATCAATAAACAAAGTAAAGAGTCTGGGAAATTCTTCCTTAAGGCACATCTCTCTTGCCCAGTTATCAAGCCAAAACTGAGCTCTCTGCCCATTCCTCAACTGAATTGCAGTGTTTAAGAGGTACAAATTGTGAATCACAAGCTTAGAGATCACTGCACGGATGATATCTGACTAGATTTTTGAAACTCTATTATTTTCTTCCATGTGTGGCAGCCAACTTCCACCTCCCATATTATACTTTGAACAATAACTACTTTCCATAAAGCGTAAGTCTCAACCCCAAACCTTCACCACCATTTCAGCAGTAAGCAAGTATTCATAACCGAGGAGCTTCTGAGGCCCAAGCCTCCCAAATTTTTGCTCTTGGTAATGGCATCCCAACTAACCATATGGACATTCCTTCTAAGATCTGACCCACCCCATAGAAAATTTGATTGAATTATGTCAATGTCTTTTGCCACCCCCACTGGTAATTTGAACAACGACAAATAGTAGAAAGGCAAATTACTCATAACAGACTTAATCAAAGTCAACATCCCAGCAAACGACAATAACCTTCTCTTCCATGTGGACAGTTTCAATTTAAACTTATCCAAGACTAGCTTCCAAGTGCTCTTCTTGCCCGGGTTAGCTCCAAGAGGTAGCCCAAGGTACTTTAAAGCAAAATTCTGATAAGCACAATTTAACTTAGAGACAAAACCTTGCAGCAGCCCTTCCTTCACTCCAATGCCAGCAAACACACTTTTATGGTAATTAATTCTTAGCCCCGATAGAATTTCAAAGCACCGGAGAATTCTTTTGATAGTCACCACTTCCACCCACTCAGCTTCACAAAACAAGATTATATCGTCCGCAAATTGTAAGTGCGTTACTTTGACCCCATTATTTCCAATGTCAACACCTTTGATTAAACCTAGTTCCTTTGCTCTATCAAACAAGACATTCAAACCCTAAGCCACAATATTGAATAGGAAAGGGGACAATGGGTCACCTTGCCGCAATCCACGCTGTGGGTAGAACTCCTCAGTAGGCGAACCGTTCACTAAAATTGACACTCTTGTGGATATAAAACACGCTCTCATCCATCTCCCCCACCTTTTCCCAAAACCAAAGTTTGATAACATATTGAACAAGAATTCCTAGTTGACTGAATCATATTCCTTCTCGAAGTCTAGTTTCAGCACCAACCCTTTCTTATTCGATTTTCTCCACCTATCAACTATCTCATTGGCAATGAAAACCTCATCTAGAATGTGCCTACCGCCTAGAAAAGCTAATTGGGACTCGCTAATAATCATGGGTAACACTGGTTTCATCTTATTTGACAAGACTTTAGCCAGAATTTTGTACAATGAACCTATAAGACTTATGGGCCAATACTCATTCAAGCTGGATGAGCTGTCTACTTTTGGGATCAAAGCAGTAAAAGAGCTACTTGTATCCCTAGCCAGACTGGCATTCTGATGGAACTCCCTAAAGAATTGCATGACCTCAGGTTTAACAATTCTCCAGCATTTCTTAAAGTAGGCCAAGTTAAATCCATCGGGCCCTGGTGCTTCTTTGCCATCACAACTCGTAATAACATTTTTAACTTCCTCTTTTGCAAACTTTGCTTCCAGGAGGTCCGCTACTTGTCTACCACCAATATTTTTGAACTGGCCAGACAGTTTAGGCCTAACCACCCAAGTTTCAGAAAAATGGTTCATGAAATGATTCTTCACTGCATGTCTGACCTCCGAAGGTTCCACAACCATTGTGTTGTTCACTAGCACTGAGCACAAAGAATTTCTGCTATTTCTATTAATGGCCATTATATGGAAATACCTTGTGTTCCCATCTCCTTTTGTGGCCCAATTAATTCTAGACTTTTGCAACCAAATCCATTCCATCGTTTTGTTCAACCTCTAGATTTTCCCTCTGAATTCCTCTCTTCTGACTGGTTCATCCCCCAGAAGCACTCTTTCCTCTACAATTAATTCAATAGCATAGGCTTCCTCTTCAGCAGCTTTTAACTTAGTGTCAATTAGCCCAAACACAGCAGAATTCTACACTTTTAGCTTATGTTTCAAAGCTTTAAACTTCATGAGACATCTAAATCCAACCCACCCTTCGACCTGATATTCTGACCAAGTTCTCTCCACTAAAGATACAAAGGTAGGGTGAACAACCCACGCATTAAGGAACCGAAAAGGTCTCGGATCCCAATCTCTTTCATTCTCCATCAAAATCAGAGGACGGTGGTCAGATAGCTGCTTGGAGAGTCCCCATAACTTGAGGTTGAAATTTTCTAGCCATTCAGGACCTCAATCTTTAATTTAGCATACAACTTCTTTTCCCTAAGGGTTTGCAATACAGTGCTCAAATGTTGTTCATGATCAATCCTACTCTTTGAGTATATTAGGATGTCATCAATAAAGACTACAACAAACTCACTAAGATAAGACTTAAAAATTTGATTCATAAGATCCATGAACGCCGCAGGTACATTAGTCACTCCAAAGGGCATAACAAGCAATTCATAGTGACCATACCTTGTCCGAAATGTAATTTTCTCAGCATCTTTTGCTTTCACCTTTAATTGGTGATACCCAAATCTCAGATCAATTTTTGAAAACACTTGTGATCCCTGCAACTGATCAAAAAATCCTTAATACAGGGCAAAGTGTATTTATTTTTTATTGTTACCTTGTTTAATTTTCGGTAGTCAATACATAATCGTAAGGTCCCATCTTTCTTATTTACAAATAATACCGATGCTCCCCAGGGTGAAGTACTAGGTCTAATAAAACCCTTATCAAGCAAGTCTTGCAATTGTTTTTTCAATTCTTTCATTTCAATAGCTGACATTTTGTATGGAGTTTTTGAAATAGGCTGAGTGGCCAACACAATATCAATAGTAAACTCTATATCTCCCTGTCAACCAATTCCCCTGGCAACCCATCCGGGAATACATCCGGAAATTCTCTAACAATAGGAATATTATCTAGTTCAACATTCATGGATTGTTCAGTCATCACACTACATAGATAACCTTGGCATCCTTTCTTGAGCAATTTACATGCCTTAATTGCTAAAATCAGATAAGGTGGCGGCATAACCCCATTACCCATAAATATAAGCTCATAATGTCATGGAGGTTTAAATATAATTTGTTTTGTTACACAATTAATGGTGGCACAACATTTAGACAACTAGTCCATACCCAGAATTATATCAAAGTGTATAATATCCAAAGGCAATAAATCCACATATAAAGTTGCACTTCCAATGTGCATATTTCAAACACGATATACAGATGTACATAACACAGACTCCCCAGATAGAGCAAATACACACAACAATAAGGCAATGATTCTATGGGTATATTCAATGTAGATGCATACGTATTAGACACAAAGGAATGTGTTGATCCAGAATCAATTAACACAAAAGCATCTTGATTACATATAATGATAGTACTTGAGACGACGGCTTCAGTATTTTGTGTGTCACCTGGGATGAGCGCAAAGACTCTCCCTTGCCTCATTGTGTCTCTAGTAGTAGTAGGTCTCACAGTGTTTCCTAGTACAGGAATAGATCCAGTTGAGCTAGCGGATGGCCTTCCACTTCTTTGGTCAGTTTGCGGACATTCTTTAACCATACACCCAATTTTGCCACCCTGAAAACATGTCCCAGATGTGTGGTAACAAACTTCCCAATTCTTTCTACCACAGATGTTACATGTTGGTGCAGAATCCCGTGAGGAGCTGGAACTCGATAAACCTGTATTTTTCTTTTTAAACATCTTCTTCTTTGAAAAGAAGCCTTGCCTCTTGTTTTTCTATTCAGACAGTTTATTTTGATTGGCTATATTAGTTTCTGACATTAAAGCCCAGTCTAGCACATCAACATAAGTAGGCAATTTTAGTACATTCACTCTTTCCAGGATATCATTACGGAGACCACCCTCAAATTTTCTTGCCTTTTTATAGTCGGTGTCGGCCATATGCGGTGTAAACCTAGCCAGTTCGATAAACTTGGCCTCATACTCAACCACAATCATATTGCCTTGTTTCAGCCCCTTGAGTTCAGACATGTTTCTATCACGGACACAGTGTGGAAAATATTTATCATAAAAGAGTGTAAGAAACTATGCCCAGTCTATTCCCTTGTTGTCATCACGCATCAATATCCACTACCTTTTTGCTTCATCCTCCAGTGTAAAGGTGGTTAACTGTACTTTTTGTGTTTCAAGGCATGGGAATACTTCGAACAACTTTTCAATACCGAGGAACCAAGCTTCGACCTTCAATGGGTCGACACCCCCGTGAAACAGTGGTGGGTTCATTTTCTTAAACTCTTTGCTGAGAGCTATTGTTTGGTCATCATTTTGTAAGTCGTGCACAGGTTGTACTGGAGGTGGGGGGTGACAGTTGTTGCCACTATTGTTGTTGCGACAGTGTTTCTATCAGCCTTTCCATTCTGTCCAGTTTGGCACTAGAAGATTCTTTTATTTCATCAGATCTTATTCTCACCATTATCTAATGAGACTTGCATTATATTTTATACAAAAACAATGTACACTATATACATAGACAGAAAGAGCATGCATATACAGATAGTCAACAGTTCATATGTCGTGTAGTCATATATTCCAAAACACTTTAGCATATTCTTAATGCATTTAAGTATATATTTATCATATGAATGCAACTTAAGTCTTTTCTAGACACTCTATTGCTCATTTGGACAACTGTGTGAGTTATCAACTCGTGCTCTGATACCACTCTGTCACGACTTGAACTTATCTCTATAGGTTAGGATCATAACCGGCGAGTAATTATGAGATTACCTACCACTTCAAACAGAAATCAGTCATATTTACTATTAATAGGGGGCCAGATGCGGGAGCAGAATTAGAAATTTTGTCTAATGAGCTGTGCCTATATGTCATTAAAAAAACTTTGCACATTATATTAATAACTCACACCTTATAGTCAATATAGATATACATATATTCAAGATCATTCTAGAAGTAGTCTTAACAGACAATAAGTTATATACTTAGATACAGACTTAGTCCTACGGGACCACAAAAGTAAACAAAATAAAAACAGTCACAAACAAAGCCTCGTACGGGAGGTGTCCATAGTAGACTCCACGGTATCTGATATCCTTAACGAGTCCACTAGGATTGAGGCTGGACATCCCGCTACTCATTTACATACATTTAAATAAAGAGTGAGCTAATGCTTAGTGAACAATACCGAAGTAAAGGGATTGAGTGAATGAGCCCCTTTTTTTAACAGATAAGCGTATTTAATCAATGAGCATATATGATCAATAAGCATTTTACATTAGAATGACCTTGGGTCCAACATGTGACGAAATGACATTAAGTTGAAGAGATAGTAGAATATATAGTATGAGTTGAATCATTACTCAACAGAACGTCCTTGGGCTCAACAGTGTACAGTACGACCTCAGGTCCAACAGTTAACAAACTCACTAATCGGATTCAGTTATGTCTTATCAGTACGACCTTGGGTCCAAGCATTTACAATATATAATGGTCATACAGTATATAATGACCATTCAATATTGCAATTGCATATAAGCCATTTAGTCTTATTAGTGATCCAGTCATATCATATCAGTCATTTAGTCCTATTAGTGATTCAATTATATTTTATCAGTCATTCAGTCTTATCAGAGATCCTATCATATCATATCAGTCATTTACTTGTACAGATAATACTCTCTTTAATATCACATTGTTAGTATATCGTTAAGACAGAAGATGGTAACTCATTCACGCATATCAAATCATAGGTTCAAAAAAGCTTACCACATGTGAACAATCAGAAAATAAAGTATAAGTAAAATATCTTTATAAAGATATTACTTACTGTGGTCAAATGGCTGAATCGTACTTGTAGTTGACCCTACATAATTCAGAACACATTGGGTTATAACATAATTCAGTTAATTCCTTAGTTTTCTTAATTTTCTTAGGCTTCTTTCTAATTCTTAGAATGCTTAATGTGTGCCTAAGAATGCTCAAAAATGAAAAAGAATGGAAATTGGACATAAAATAACTTTTCAAAGTTTCTTGAAACAGGGCACTTCCCTCAAGCGCAACAATGGTTGCTCAAGCGAACCCCTTGGTCTGTAAAAGTACTGGATGCTCGATTTTCATGCTTGGCGGTCGCTCGACAGTCGTTTAAGCCAAGTACTGAGAAAAAGGATGTTCGCTCGAGCGCACAATCGGCCGCTCGAGCCACCGTGCAATTGCCTGCAAAACTACTGGGAGCTTGAAATGTACGCTCGAGCGACACTTCCATCACTCGAGTGAACTGCTCGAATTTTGGAATTTCCATAATTGTATTTGAGCTTCAAATTCAACTCCAAGGCTCCAAATTCATGCATGTCTTGTCCACTTGTGTATAAACGCTCCCAAAACATAAATTTAAAGATAACTTCAACCCATAACTCAAAATTCCATGAATTCAACAAAATTCACCCTTGAACTTCATGCATGTAGACTCATCTTTTATATCTTGCACTTTCAAGTTGTTAAACTTAGAATTGGACTTCAAAACATGACAATTCATGCATGCATGTAAGATACAATTTCTAATTCAACATAGATTACATGATTCATGCTCAAAATTGAGGATTCATAGCAAATTCATGCATGCATGTATGAGTTAGTTCTAAATTCATCAATCTTACTTCAATTTCTTTAATTGAGCTCATTAGTCTCTTGAACTCACAAATTACATGGCTAAAGCTTATGATTTAAGGTTCAATTACTCACCTATGAACTTCAATTTAGCTTAAACTAGCAAGAAGTAGAGCTAATCTTCCCAATTCTTGAATCTCCATGCAAATTCTTCCAATTGAGCTTCTCTCTCTCTCTTTCTCTCTCTCTCTCTCTCTCTCTCTCTCTCTCTCTTTCTCTCTCTATCAAATCAAAGTCTCCCTTTCTCTCTGTAGCTCTCTCTATAGAATTTTGAGTTCAAAATATGTCTCTTAACTTAACTCTAAGCTTAGTTGATCATATATATACTCTTGATTAGCTTAGGCTAATTAAACATGATTAAGACTAATCAACTTCCCTTAAATTAAATCAATTTAATCTAATTAATTTGATCCGAATCAATTTTTAATTAAATTTTACCATAGGCTCTGAAAATCATGCTAATCATAACGAAGCAGTCAATTTTGGTTTATGTCGCCTCTAAGGTCCTCAATTTCAAATTATAACAGGAAATATAATAGATTTCTCTACGGTAGACAAATATAAATTCAAAAATACATATAATCACATAAGTAGCACCCAAATTCATATTAAGAACATAATCACAAGCATAATTAAGGGTTAAAAGTATAATACATAACATGGTTATCACATTCTTTGTCACGACCCAAACCCGCCCCTATGGGTTTAGCATCAGAATCCCGATGTCCGTGATTACCAAGGCCCCTTATGATGAAGACAAGATACAGAGTACATGGGCATGGCAGAAGCCAAAACAATAAATAAACAATGTCCAATGAGCTGTGACAGTCTGTATGCAAAAAGACTTTTCATACATATATATACAAACAGTACAAAACAGCATGTACAACATTTACAATTATTCAGAATAGGGACCTAATCCCTATTGAGCAATACAGTATCAGTCTAAACAGTTATTACAAAACAGATGCAGAGACAGACGGGGCAAATAAAACACCCTTAAGCCAAAGCTTGGCAGGCTCGGAACCTCACAGTGAGGCACAGTGGTTGGCTTAACAAAAAGGGGGAAATCTAACCCACGCTCCTAGCTCTGGTCTGGTGCTTGAACACCTACATATATATATAAACAGTGAGCTAAAGCCCAGCGAATAACATAATGCGTAAAGAGGTTAAGAATGAATGTCCTTTCAGTATTGAAAACAGCCAATTGATTCAGTATATCAGTCATTCAGTCATAACAGTCATATGTGGTACATCCATTAGCATAGCGATAAGATGTGATGGGTCTTAAAAGACCGAACAGTCAATGATGGCCATCATAACAGTAAACAGAAGTTCCAAGATAGGAACAGATAGAGATCTCTGTAACAGTAGTAATAAGCGATGGTTGCTATGGATGCCACTGTCTGATTCGAATAGAGGACAAACATTCAATCGCTAATAAGATGCAGTTTGATTAACATTCAGAAAATATTCATATTTGAACATATCTTTACACAATTATTACTCACAGAGTTCTGGGCTACAGTTAAGCTAGAGCGCGACCTCAGATGCCAACCCTACATAGTTTACAGGATGAACACACACTAAGTTCACATTCGAGAATCAAAGACTTAGTCCCTACTTAGACTCGGTGTGGTTCTACATCTATATCCTCATTAAGATGCCTTAAACTAGGCCTAAGAATGCCTAGGATAAAATGAGGATGCAAAGATGCACTTTAAAACATTTTTCAAAATTTTCAGAAAACAGGGGATCCGCTCGAGCGCAGGTTACCCTGCTCGAGCGTAAAGGCAAACAAAATACTCCGCTCGAGCACGAGTTACCACGCTCGAGCAGACTGTAAAACATGCCAAAAGTACGGGATGTGTAAAAATCACGCTCGATTGGGCGCTCGATACCCGCTCGAGCGTAAGACACAATGTCCCACTCGAGCGTAAATTACCACGCTCGAGTAGACTGCAAAACACAACAAAATTCTGGGAGCACGATTTTCATGCTCAAGCGCCACTTTTCCCACTCGTGTGTGCGTCCAAATTCTAGAAATTCCAGAATTAAACCCCAAGCTCAAAACCAAGTTTAAAAGCCTCAACTTCGATCCTCTTGGGCTAATTTTCTGGAAAACACTTCAAAACCCATAATATTACATGTTTCAAAGATCAATTTAGGAAATCAAAGCCCAAGGGTAGTTTAATTAAACTCAATTTCAAACAATATTTTAATGAACATAATTCAAACATGACATGCATAAGTTTAAACCAATTCAAAACTTCCAATACTTGCTCTAATGAGCCAATTCTTTCAAAAACATGAGGAATTCATGAACTAGAACTATAGTACGAACATGCATGTGGAATTCCATGAACAAACACCTCAAAACTCAAGAATGAAGGCATGTATGCAAGATATATGCTATAATTCAACATGCTAGAACCGATTCATGACTTAGCTCTTCAATATGGCATGAATCATGCATGAACCAACTTAAAGACACAATTAAGAGGTTGAATTCCTTACCTAAGTCTTCAATTACAAGTATGAAAGCTCAATTTGCAATCTATACTTCAATTCTTCAAGTTCTTCAAGCCAATTTCCTAGTTGATTCCACAATTCTCCTATTTCTCTCACTCTAGCCGGTCAAGAACTCAAAATGGCTGATGAAAATGTTTTGGTCAAGTGTGTATGAAGCTCAAAGTGTTTAGTTAGTGGGTCACTAGGCATGGCAAAGTTGTAGATAATGCAACTTGCAGAATTAAGCTTATTTCAATCTAATTCAATCATGCCAAATCAATATCAAATAAATATGCCATAAAATCACTTAAATTCTAATGATTATAAAACATCAATCAATTTCAGTTTCGGCCGCCGATAAGGCCTTCAACTTGCAGCTTAAAGCATAAAACATGAACAGATAATTTTAATAGTCAACAGATAGACATACAATTAAACAGATATACTCAATCAATTCAGTTCCAGATTTCAGTCAGTCAGTTCAGTATTTCAGTCGATTCAATTACTTATCATAATCAGTCTCAGTTTAGGAGTAATCAGTGGTTAATCGGTAAACAGTGGTGAGGGTTGTTACAGTCTCCCATCCTTAAAAAGAGTTTAGTCCTCTAAACTCGAGTTACCTTCATTCTGGAAGAAAACAGGATTCAGTGGAAACAGTTCAGGATATCTTTTAGCCATGTCATCTTCCCTTTCCCAAGTGGCATACACGCCACCATGGTTCTGCCAGTCAACTTTCACTAACGGGATCTCTTTGTTCCTCAACTTTTTGATCTGTCTGCTTACAATCTGAATAGGCCGTTCTTCATAAGTGTAGTTATCACTCAGCACTACACGAGTTGGCTCAATCACATGAAAAGGATCCCGGAGATAGTCCCTCAACATAGAGATATGGAACACACTATGCATATGCTCCATTTCAGGAGGAAGCGCAACTTGATACGCCACCGGATTGATTTTCTCAATAATCTCATACGGTCCGACATATCTCGGCGCTAACTTGCCTTTGACTCCAAAATGAGTCTGGCCTTTCATCGGTGTCACTTTCACAAACACGTGATCACCCACTTCATATTCTTTGTCTCGTCTTCTGATATCCGCATAACTTTTCTGTCGACTCTGTGCGGTTTTCAGTCTCTGTTGTATCAGTTTCACTTTCTCAGTCATTTCATATACAATCTCGGGCCCAAGTAAAGGCCCATCTCCAACTTCTGTCCAGCAAATCAGAGATCTATATTTTCTGCCATACAATGCCTTGAAAGGCGCCATACCAATGCTTGAATGAAAATTGTTGTTGTAGGAAAATTCAGCCAATGGCAAATGGCTTTCCCAATTTCCCTGAAAATCAAGGACGCACATTCGCAGTAAATCCTCCAGAGTCTAGATGGTTCTTTCTAACTAGCCATCTGTTTGAGGATGATAGGCACTATTCAGTCTCAGTTCAGTACCCAATGCAGTCTGTAAGCTTTGCCAAAATCTCAATGTAAACTTCGAGCCCCTATCAGAAACAATGGACACAGGCATTCCATGCAGTCTAACAATTTCATCAATATAGAGTATCGCCAATTTGTCCGCATTATAAATTGTTTTGACAGGTAAAAAGTGAGCAGATTTAGTCAGTCTATCAACAATAACCCAAATTGAGTCCATACCTTTCCTGGAGCGAGGCAATCCAATAATAAAATCCATAGTGATATGTTCTCATTTCCACTCCGGTATGGGTAAGGGTTGCAGTAAGCCTGTGGGTCGTTGATGTTCCGCTTTAACTTGTTGGAAATGAAGACATTTCGATACAAAATCAGCAATTTCTTTCTTCATTCCCGGCCACCAGAAATTCAGTTTCAAATCTTGATACATTTTCGTATTCCTCGGATGGATAGAAAATTTTGAATTGTGGCCCTCTTGCAGAACTCTCCTTTTTAGTTCAGAATCATTCGGTATACACAATCTTCCCTGAACTTTCAGTGTATTATTTTCAAATTTGAAGTCCGGTTTCAGTTTAGATTCCCGTTCTTCAATGATCTTCTTCAAGAAATCATCCTGTTGCTGCTTCTCTTTAATTTCTTCAATCAATGCCGGTTGAGCAGAAATAGCAGCTATTGTTCCACTTTGTTCTCACAAATCAATCTTAATTTTAGATTTTTCAAGGTCACAAAGCAACTCTTTCTGTCCGGTGAGTAAACAGGCTAAGTTTCCAATCGATTTCCGGTTCAGTGCATCGGCAACGGTGTTGGCTTTTCCCGAATGGTACAAAATCTGTAGGTCATAGTCTTTAATCAATTCTAGCCATCTCTGCTGTCTCATGTTCAGTTCTTTCTGTGTGAAGAAATATTTCAAACTCTTTTGGTCGGTATATACTTCACCTGTCGGCCCATAAAGGTAGTGACGCCAGATTTTCAATGCGAATACTACTGCAGCAAGTTCCAAGTCATGGCTCAGGTAGTTCTTTTCATGCGGTCTCAGTTGTCGGAAAGCATAGGCAATAACTCTCCCATTTTGCATTAACACACATCCCAAACCCTTATGAGAAACATCACTAAAAATGGTAAAACCATCCGTACCTGAGGGTAGGGTAAGAACCGGTGCAATCACAAGTCGAGTTTTCAACTCTTGGAATGCTGATTCCCTTTGGTCAGTCCAGTCAAATGATATCCCCTTTTGAGTCAATTGAGTCAATGGTAAGGCAATTTTGGAGAAATCTTTGACAAATCTTCTGTAATATCCAGCTAATCCCAAAAAGCTTCGGACTTCCGTAACATTTGTTGGTCTAGGCCAGTTCACTACTGCTTCAATTTTCTGTGGATCAACTGAAATTCCATCCTTGTTAATAACATGTCCCAAAAACATAACATGATCAAGCCAAAATTCACATTTAGACAGTTTAGCAAAAAGTTTCTGTTCTCTTAGGGTCTGTAGGGCAAGTCTCAAATGATGTTCGTGTTCTTCTCTACTCTTGGAATAAATCAGAATGTCATCTATGAATACAACAATAAAGTCATCGAGGAATGGTTTAAAGATTCTGTTCATGAGGTCCATAAATGCAGCAGGTGCATTGGTATCTCCGAAAGGCATAACTAAAAATTCCTAATGTCCATACCTCATTCGAAAAGCAGTTTTGTCAATGTCCTCTGGTTTAACTTTCAGCTGGTGATATCTAAATCTAAGATTAATCTTAAAGAACACTTGAGCACCTTGTAACTGGTCAAACAAGTCATCAATACACGGTAATGGATATTTATTTTTCACAGTTACCTTGTTCAGTTCACGGTGGTCAATACAAAGTCTCAGTGAGCCATCTTTCTTTTTCACAAACAAGACAGGTACGCCCCATGGTGAAGTACTAGGCCTGATGAACTTTTTGTCTAACAGTTCTTGCAGTTGCACTTTCAATTCTTTCAGTTCAGTTGGAGCCATTCGGTAAGGAGCTTTAGATACTGGCTGTGTACCCGGAATTACATCCACGGTGAACTCAATCTCCCTATCAATCAAGTCCCCTGGCAGATCATCTGGCAATACATCTAGGAATTCTCTGACTATAGGAATATTATTCACATCAGTTTTAACATCAGTAGATACAGTCAATACAGAGCACATATATCCCTTACATCCTGTTCTAATCAATTTAACAGCTTTTATAGATGAAATCAAATACGGGGGAGGTACCACTCCACTTCCATTAAACACAAATTCGAGTAAACCAGGTAGACGGAAAACAACTTGTTTTGTCACACAGTTTATAGTAGCATAATATTTTGTTAACCAGTCCATTCCCAATATCACATCAAAATGATCAATGTTCAGAGGCGGTAAATCAATATACAGATGCATATCCCCAACAATAATTTCACATGCAGGGTACATATAAGCACAAGTTACAGATCCCCCAACAGATGAAGATACAGCTAACAGATAATTCATGGGTTCTAATGGTCTATTCAATTTTCGCAAGAAAGCATGCGATACATATGAATGTATAGACCCCGAATCAATCAGTACATAAGCATTTTGAGTACAAATAGAGAGAATACCTGACACAACGGTCTTGGTATTCTGTATATCTCCTGGTACTAGGGCGAACACTCGGCCCTGCCTCATAGGCTCTTTCCCGGTAGCTTTAGGGTTGGGTTTTGGTGGGGCAGTTGATGCTGCTACACTTGGTGCAGCTTTACTATTGCCCTGAGGAGTGGAAGGGCAATCTTTGACCATGAGGCCCACCTTGCCACACCTGTAACAAGCACCTGAGATTTTATAACAAACCCCCTTATGATTCTTACCATATTCAGAATAGGACGATATGGAACGGTTCCCTTGATTGGAAGTAGTCGTTGACCTTGTATTTTGCTTTTCTTGAATTTAAAACCCTGCCTTTTACCACGCCATTCAGACGCTGGTGTTTTAGTTTGTTTCAGTGCCTCAATGTTTGACTCAGCCATTAATGCTCGGTCATCAACATTTACATAGTTCGGTAGCTTTAAAACATTTATTCTGTCCAGTATTGCAACATTAAGGCCGCCTTCAAATTTCCTAGCCTTCTTGTAGTCAGTGTCCACCATATGTGGTGTGTATCTAGCAAGTTCGGTGAACTTTGTTTCGTATTCAGCAACAGACATGGTGCCCTGTCTCAGCTGTTCAAATTCAGTCACTTTTCTGTCCCTGACACACTGAGGGAAATACTTCTCAAAGAAGGACTTCTTAAACTGAGCCAAGTCACAACTGTGTTGGTGTCACAGACTAGCATCCACCACCTTCTCGCCTCTTCTTGCAAGGTAAAGGTGGCCAACAATACTTTATGTGCCTCAGAGCACGGAAACAATTCGAACAATTTTTCTGTTTCAAGATCCCAAGCTTCAGCCTTTAGTGGTTCAAGGCCTCCCTGAAAGGATGGCAGTTTCATTTTGCTGAACTTCTGGGTGAGAGCAATTATATCCCCATCATTAACATTCGGTTCTGGTTGTACCGGAGGAGGAGGTGAGGGCTGTTGATTCTGTTGTTGCTGTTGCCTTAAGGCTTCAGTTAATAGTTCAATAGTTCTTTCCAATCTTGCCATTCTGGCTTCGGATGATTCAGTTTCATTAAAAGTGCTTGCATTATCCATTTCACTATATGCAACATAATAATAATAAACATAGGAGTTGCATACTTTAAACATTTAAACATAAGCAGCCATATGTTTAAACACATTAACACATATTCATGTCACGTCCACACAAACTTTTCATGCTCATGTGATGCCCTAATCGCTTTTCTAGGACACCCTATAGCTCATTTGGACGTATGTGCGGCATAACTCGTGGTTAAGTATCGCTCTGATACCACTTTGTTACGACCCAAACCCGCCCCTATGGGTTTAGCACCGTAACCGGCCAGTAATCCGTGATTACCGAAGGTCTGCTTAACAGTAAGACAGTATTACATAGTACAGGGGTATGGCGGAAGCCAAAACAGTAAATAAACAATGTCTAATGAGCTGTGATAGTCTGTATGCAAAAAGACTTTTCATACATATATACACAAACAGTACAAAACAGCATGTACAACATTTATAATTATTCAGAAAAGGGACCTAATCCCTATTGAGTAGTACAGTATCAGTCTAAACAGTTATTACAAAACAGATGCAGAGACAGACGAGGGAAATAAAACACCCTTAAGCCGAAGCTTGGCAGGCTTGGAATCTCGCAGTGAGGTACAGTGGTTGGCTTAACAAAAAAGGGGAAATCTAACCCACGCTCCTAGCTTCGGTCTGGTGCCTGAACACCTACATATATATATAAACAGTGAGCTAAAGCCCAGCGAATAACATAATGCGTAAAGAGGTTAAGAATGAATGTCCTTTCAGTATTGAAAACAGCCAATTGATTCAGTATATCAGTCATTCAGTCATAACAGTCATATGTGGTACATCCATTAGCATAGCGATGCGATAAGCAGAGGTCTTAAAAGACCGAATAATGATGGCCATCATAACGATGCGAAGTTCCAAGATAGGAAGGCGATAGAGATCTTTTGTAACAAGATAGCGATAACGAATAGTAGTTGCTATGGATGCCACAATACAGTTCAGAATAGAGGACAAACATTCAATCAGTTAACAGTACAGTTCAGTTAACATTCAGAAAATATTCATATTTGAACATATCTTTACACAATTGTTACTCACAGAGTTCTGGGCTACAATTAAGCTAGAGTGCGTCCTCAGATGCCAACCCTACACAGTTTACAGGATGAACACACACTAAGTTCACATTCGAGAATCAAAGACTTAGTCCCTACTTAGGCTCGGTGTGGTTCTACATCTATATCCTCTTCAAGATGCCTTAAACTAGGCCTAAGAATGCCTAGGATGAAATGAGGATGCAAAGATACACTTTAAAACATTTTTCAAAATTTTCAAAAAACAGGGGATCCGCTCGAGCACAGGTTACCCTGCTCGAGCGTAAAGGCAAACAAAATACTCCGCTCGAGCACGAGTTACCACGCTCGAGCAGACGGTAAAACATGCAAAAAGTATTGGATGTGTAAAAATCACGCTCGATTGGGCGCTCGACACCCGCTCGAGCGTAAGACACAATGTCCCACTCGAGCGTAAATTACCACGCTCGAGCAGACTGCAAAACACCACAAAATTCTGGGAGCACGATTTTCACGCTCGAGCGCCACTTTCCCCGCTCGAGTGTGCGTCCAAATTCTGGAAATTCCAGAATTGAACCCCAAGCTCGAAACCAAGTTTAAAAGCCTCAACTTCGATCCTCTTGGGCTAATTTTCTGGAAAACACTTCAAAACCCATAATATTACATGTTTCAAAGATCAATTTAGGAAATCAAAGCCCAAGGGTAGTTTAATTAAACTCAATTTCAAATAACATTTTAATGAACATAATTCAAACATGACATGCATAAGTTTAAACCAATTCAAAACTTCCAATACTTGCTCTAATGAGCCAATTCTTTCAAAAACATGAGGAATTCATGAACTAGAACTATAGTACGAACATGCATGTGGAATTCCATGAACAAACACCTCAAAACTCAAGAATGAAGGCATGTATGCAAGATATATGCTATAATTCAACATGCTAGAACCGATTCATGACTTAGCTCTTCAATATGGCATGAATCATGCATGAACCAACTTAAAGACACAATTAAGAGGTTGAATTCCTTACCTAAGTCTTCAATTACAAGTATGGAAGCTCAATTTGCAATCTATACTTCAATTCTTCAAGTTCTTCAAGCCAATTTCCTAGTTGATTCCACAATTCTCCTATTTCTCTCACTCTAGCCGGTCAAGAACTCAAAATGGCTGATGAAAATGTTTTGGTCAAGTGTGTATGAAGCTCAAAGTGTTTAGTTAGTGGGTCACTAGGCATGGCAAAGTTGTAGATAATGCAACTTGTAGAATTAAACTTATTTCAATCTAATTTAATCATACCAAATCAATATCAAATCACATGTCGAATAAATATGCCATAAAATCACTTAAATTCTAATGATTATAAAACATCAATCAATTTCAGTTTCGGCCGCCGATAAGGCCTTCAACTTGCAGCTTAAAGCATAAAACATGAACAGATAATTTTAATAGTCAACAGATAGACATACAATTAAACAGATATACTCAATCAATTCAGTTCTAGATTTCAGTCAGTCAGTTCAGTATTTCAGTCGATTCAATTACTTATCATAATCAGTCTCAGTTTAGGAGTAATCAGTGGTTAATCGGTAAACAGTGGTGAGGGTTGTTACATTCTTCCCCCCTTTATGAAGTTTAGTCATCTGAACTTATGTTACCTTCATTCGAAAATAGATGTGGGTAGCATTGTCGCATCTCGTTTTCTTTTTCCCATGTAGCTTCCCTTCTATAATGCTCTTTGTATTCCACTTGTACCATTGAGATGGTTTTGTTTCTTAGTTGTTTCACTTGTCAGTCGATGATTTGTTCTGGCAATTCTTTATATTCCATATTCTCATCCAGTGCTTTCCGGTGACAATCTATAACATGAAACAGATCCTAGAGGTAACCCCTTAACATTGATATACGGAAGACTTTATGCATTTGTTCCATACCCAGTGGTAAAGCGATTCTCTAGGTAACTAGACCTAGTCTCTCCAGAAATTTGAAATGGTCAAATATAATGGGGTGACAACTTACCCTTCTTACCGAATCTTGACTGGCCTTTCATTGGAATTACACAGATAAACACGTGATCACCAACCTCATATTCAAGAGGCCTTCTTCTAACATCTGCATAACTCTTTTTTCGGTTCTAAGTTGTCTTCAGTCTTTGCTGAATAACTTTAATATTTTCGGTGGTAGTTTGCATAATTTTAGGCCCAAGCAAAACTCTATCTCCAACTTCTGTCCAACAGACTAGTGACCTACATTTTCTGCCATATAAGGCTTTATATGGTGCCATGCCAATGCTGAAGTAGAAGTTGTTATTATATGCAAACTTTACCAATGGTAAGTAATCTTCTCAACTCTCTTGAAAATCTAAGGCACACATTCTGAGCATATGTTCCAATGTCTGTACTGTTTTGATTGCCCATCAGTTTGAGGATGGAAGGCAATACTAAGTCTCAATTCCATTCTCATTGCTCTCTGCAAGCTTCTATAGAATCTAGACACAAATTTCGGATTTCTATCCGATACAATAGACATTGGATTCTAGATAGAGGGTTGGGTTATACCGTGTATTGTGTTGCTTCTAGGAAGTCTTGAGGTGTTTCTTGATGCAAGGGGGGTAAGGTTATGGCGTATGGTTCACGTCAGTTAAAGACTCATGAAAAAAACTATCCAACTCAAGACTTAGACTTAGCCATGGTCAGTTTTGCTCTAAAGCTTTGGAGGCATTATCTATACAGGGAGAAATTTGACGTGTTTTCGGATCATAAAAGCTTTAAGTACCTATTTTCTCAAAAAGATTTAAAATTACATCAAAGGAGGTTGGTGAAGTTCATGCAAGATTATGAATTTGAGTTACATTATCATCTAGGAAAGGCCAATGCGGTAGCCGATACCTTAAGTAGAAAATTCATAGGCACCGTTGCTAGTCTTGCCATGAGAGAATGGGAGATGTTGGGTGCCTTGGGCCAATTCGTGTCACACCCCCAAAAGAATACAAATAATCCAACTCATAAGAGAAAAGAATATAACAAAGTTAAGGTATTTCCATTCATCAGAGTTCGTATTACAAAAGGGTATTACATGCTTCATACATTCATAAATGTTTATTCTGAATCTACAACATGTAATACAAGTTAATAACAACAAAATAAATGCCCTACGGGCTTACATCTTTCCAAGATAAAACTTGGTTAAAACAAAATAGAGTCATAAGCTCTATACATTTAAAGCCCTTGGCTTGAATAAACATTTAAACACCAAAAAGAGACAAAATAGAGCCTTCAGCTCCTAAGTCCTTCCAAGCTATGTCCTTGGAGGAAGCATATCTCCAGTACCTGAAAATGGTTTCCCAAGTAGGGTGAGCCAAAGCCCAGTAGGAATAGTCTAACACAATATATGAGATTTAACTAAGATATAAGTGTCAACTATATATATTTAATACTTATGACCAAAGCACATCTTATTCACATGGTTACATGATATCAACATTTATATCTAGATCCATTTCCATTTATTCATTTCAAACTAGTTCATCTTATTTCAATTCATAGGCCACATTTATAATTCTCCAAATAACCCAACTGAGACTACAACTCAATGGTTTTCAATCAACACAACAAACATATATACACTTCAACCTTGCCATTTTATAGAAATTTCGTCCGCGGGATCGGCACCCATGTATACATAAAATTTTGGGACTTTCACCCTTGACACTCCGACCAAGTTAATTTTCAATGGAGTCTATCCCCTATCTCCTCCCAAAACATGGAGTACATCCCCTTTCTCCTCCCAAAACATTATACATATACAATGTATTTAAAGATGCCGTCATATTCAATGACATTCAATTATACATATTCAATGCTTCAACACATTGTTATATTCCATGACATAGTTAAATGATTAGTTTCAATTCTCCAAATCCTCATGCAATTTCTACAACAATCATAACTATCCTCCACCGATAGCCCAACACATATATTTCTAAATAGATATATAATCTTTATAACAGATAATTTATCAAATTTCCATAGATGAGTGATTAAACAAATCCATCTACACCATTCATTTACACATCCTCCCAATTTCACATTTCTCATCTCAATTCCATTATTTATACAAAATAATTATTCAACATATATTAGGGCAAATTTTCCCTTTTTACAAATATTGACCCAAAGGCCAAAATCAACTATTTTAACACAAGACAGCCTCATGTCCAAACTCCATAGTCAATTATATAACATCACATGGAAATCCCTCTTTCTGAAGCATGAACCCAAACCCTAGGTTTTCTCTAAACACCCAAAATCTCACATTGTATACATAACAACAAATAACTATGTTAAAAACCATAACAAAGTGTATGTGGAGAAGTGGTTTGAAAATACTCTTCTGATCCTGGGGAGCGCTCGAGATCCACTGATAGTCACCGGAAATAGGATAAACACTCTGGTCGGGGGTGCTGGAATTAGCACTCCGACGGACAAGTCAGTCTCTGCACTCAAGAATGCTTGTGTTCTAAGTTAAGCATAATAATTCCCACATACATTTCTTAGTCTGTTGTTCCTTTATTTATACATGTTTCCTGGGCCTTATGGCAAGGCCCACTTGTCACTCATTATCGTCTTATTTACTCGGCTCCATAGTTCAGTATATATTCGGCCTATCTATTATATTCGGCATCCTTATCGTGCAGGGTAGAGCCATGTAATATCTGTCTTCTAGAGTACGCTTCTGATTATTCCAATTATCCGGCTCCCACAATTGCCCCCCTGTAGCACGTCCGCGGGGGACCTCGCTACTACAGTTCGGACTCAATTTGTGTCACGGTTCTAAATCTGAACCAAAGAGTCCAACTCTGGCAAATCGTTTTGAGAAAAACTGATTTTTGAAAAGAAGTGCCAAACATGGATCGCTTTGCGGACACAGAGTCGCCACCTAAATATTTTTAAAATGGGAAATTTAGAAACCGACTCGGTGCCGAAGGCCACATGTCCGTCATCACCAAAGTGGTCTTGGCTCGGGAGCTTGGGTACGATCGGGGAAGGTCAGCTATGAGCACCCCCTTTCGCCCGGTCCGAAGACCGGCCTCTACTAACCGTGATATCCGATTTTGAAAACCTTATGCGTTCTTATTCCGGTTATTAGCCTAGAATTACTATGTTATGCGCACAGCAAACAAATATAGACTAGATTGCCCAATTTGGAAATAAGCATTGCATATCCGTCTTGTTTGGAAAACAGTTTGAAATTGCTACTCGCGAGTAGGCTAAAACACGGATTTCAATGAGTATTCCCAACTCGAGCAATCCAACCTCCACCCACAGGCATCCAAACAGTTATATCACATAAGCAGCTAGCCTCATGGTAATCATCTTTGTCATGGCAACACTCACACATGCGATATGCTAAAGCATAAAAGCTCACCTAGTACTCCAAGCCAAAAGCGAGCTTATTAGAAATCCATGCATGGACCTAAGCATACTGAAATGTCTAATGCAACACATGCAAAGATGTAATCTAGGCAGGCTCGGCTATCTTAAATATGGCATATGGAATGCTACAAATAACACGTATTCAATTTGGAATTGAAAGTACGATGCAGTTTGTATGATGTGCCGAGCCTGATGCATGTCAACAAATGCATGGATGCACGCATGCATTGCATAAGGTATGCTAAATTAAATATGCCCTAATCTACCATCCTAAGCAGGTAAATAAAAGGGAGAAAGAAATGGGGGTTGGAAGACATACACCCACTCACACACACTCATTACAAATTCGCCCTCACTCGGAGGCACCAAAAGAATAATATACAGTCCCAAATAATAAATCAACTATCCTAGCTAATTAATTATTACAGACCCTTAATTAATTAACAAATTAATTAAACTACTGAAAGCAGTAAAAGGCCTCGGGAAGAGGGATGCACGCATGCTTGGATCCGACTACTTGAAAGTCCGCACCATGCCATGTTGCCTCTGCTTTTCTTGCTCTCCAAAATTGCCAAAGTCCCGTACCTTCCTTGCTCATGCACGCCACCGTCAGGAAGTGCCCACCGGCCGCTTGTGGTGACCACCGCCGCAATGGAAGTTATCGGCACAAAAATGTGCTTGCCGGCACTAAATTCTGCGAGATGGCAACTTTGACAAAAGCATGAAGCGAGCATGATATGGAATTTTGGGACAAATGTTTGCACCAACCATACTCCTTATCATATTTGTGACTCAAGGAGTATAGTCCTTGGTTCTCGGACCACCAATCGCCAAGATTTCGATGCGTGATGGCCCAAGAGCCAAGTTGTGCACTTTCAATGAGATGAAATGCAATGCATACAATCAAATCAAGGGCTTTACCTCCATCATGACTTGGTCAAGAGATAGAGCATGCATGCTAATGCGATGCAACCTAGGCATGGGAGCTAAGATATGCAACATGGATATGAGGCAAGCATGCAAACATATAACATGTATTAGGTATACAACCTACAAGCAAACATGTGAAGTTTGCAACAACATATGCAAGCTTGCAAGATGTAATGCAAACATGTAAGTATGCAAGACATGCAACATGTTACAACTTGGCCAAGGGAATGCAAGGCAAATGCAAGTGATTCCAAGCATGCAATATATGCAACCAAAGCATGTAAACATGGGGTAATGCAACAACACTTGAATGGCATGCAAGGGATGGACTTACACTAATTGGACAGCTCTAAGTTAGGTCCAAAACAAGGCCAAAACCATGGAAATGAAGGCCAAAATGCACACACATATGCACATGTTATGGCTTGACACTTAGGCATAATGAAGCAAGCTTTAAACACACTTAAAGGAAGCTAAACATGAACAACTAGCATGCATGGAAAGCTCAAATCATGCTACAAAATGATGCCAAATCAAGCAACAAAGTAGGCTAAGCATGCATGCAAATGGTCCAAGCATTAAGGCAAGCCAATGAGGCTTTGAACCACACTTAGTACAACCACACATGACAATACTTAAACAATTAAAATCAGAGTTTTAACGCATAAAACTAAGCCCAAAGGACCCCCTAGATGGCATCTAGATGGTTCAAATTCAAAGGTATGCATTAAGGCCAAAACATGGAGTACACAACACATGCTTTTAGAGCACTAAAGAGACAACTAAGGTAAGCATACAAGCACACCAAAGGGACTGAAATAGCATGCTAGATGGTTCCAAACCACTAAAATGATGCAAGCAACACATGCTATATACTCATGCACTTAAGGCTAGCAAGCCAAAATGCAAAGTGGCTATGTAAGGCAAGTCATGGATGGCCTAAACGACCAAAAACAGATCTTATACATGGCAAAACAAGCACATTTTCAGTTTATGTCAAGCCACAAAAACAGAAGCAAGATAGGCTAAGAAAGCATGCAAGATTACGGTAAATCACATGGATTTCAAAGCAAGTAGCACATGGAGTATGCAAACAATGTTGAGCCCTTCAACAATGTTGAAGAAGGGCTCAAAATAAGCCTATTCTTAGCTTACATCATGCTCTGAAACAGATTATATATAAGCCAAATATTCTATGCAAGAAACATGGCATACAAGAGGATATTGAGATAGGTGCTAGATGCAGCCACTAACGACAAGGGGTCCTCAATCAAACATGAAGAGGACCCCAAAATAAGACTATTTGAAGTTTGGGTCGGAGCTCAAAAGTGCTTGCAAGCAAGGCTTAAATACAAAGCAAGAAATTGCAAGAAAAGGGAAGATGAGAACTTACCCTTGAAGACCAAAGAAACCAGCACCTCTTGGACCAAGTTTAGGTGCTCCTAAGCTCAAGAACAGCCCCAAGTCGTTGGAAATGGAAGTGGTGGTGTTGTGCTATGGGTTGGTGAAGGAATGGCCAAGAATAATGGACTTTTGGAGGCAAAGGAGTGAGATATAGAGGAGATAGAGGGTTGTATCTATCTATATCGATATATATCTATATATCTCGGTTTTTGTTCCAAACTCCCAACCCTAAGCAATGGAGAGGAAGAGCTCTTATATAGAGCAAGCAAATGGCTTACAAGAGAAGCTAAAAGCAAGGGCTTCTCCAAGAAGCCAAGATAGTAAGGCTTCTTGAGGAAGCTAAGACAAAGGGTCAAGGCTTCCTCAAGAAGCCATGAGCAAAGGGTGCACCAAATGGGGTCAAAAGGTGCAAAATGGTACAAAATAGGCACATGTATGCACGTGGTCGAGTTCGATGCACTCCAGCTGGCACACTGGCATGCACCAGGCTTGGGGGTGCAAAGGGTTCAACCCGCCAGCCAATTTGATTTTCACCAAAATAGTGCCGGTCGGCACTCTTTTATGCCGGTCGGCTAAATAGAGTCCCCACAGATGATTCCTTGGTCAAAACATGGCCGGTGGGTATGCAGATCGAAGCCCCGGAAGTTACCTTTCCAATGGCGCAAACCTTGCATCAAAATTCCTTCTGTGCAAAAAGTTATGCCCTTTTCCGTGAAGTCGCGCAGACTTGATCCAACCGATGATGCCCACTTCAACCAATCATATCTCCTCCACCCGGACTTGGCTCTAGGAGATTCTTGAGTGCAAAGTGAAGCCCCGGGAGTCTTCTTTCCAATGATGGTGGCCTCATAGCTTAACTCCAAGTATTGAATTGAATAAGCCCGATTTAGCGAGGGCTCGATTCCTCTATTCTGGATCTATGCCGAACTTCTCCCAAACCAGTTTTCTCCTCCCCTTTCCTTTTTTCTTCAACTCCAAACCCTTAAACAAAGTGTTTGGGAAGATTTGCCTCTCTTCTTGCCGAAGGAATTGAACATGTGCCCTGCACATCTCTCAACACCGAGCAAACCATCAGTAATGCCCAAGTCTTGAGGGCGGTCAAAAATGGGGTGTCTACAGTTGCCCCTCTTTGACAGAACTCGAAAGTCATAACAATGACGGGAGTGAATGTTAAAGCCCAGAGACGACCCATTTTTGACAAGGCCGAAGACTTGGACAAACAAACAAAATATCGATAAATAAATGGTTGTGCCCGCAGGCTGCCTACGTATCCCTTTGCAAGGAATCAAACCAGCGTAGTTCGGGGGCAGGATGTAAAGTGATGCACAATGCAAGTGCATAACTTATGATCATGCAAAGGATGCTATGATGAAGCACACATGCAACAGTTTTAAGCTAGCATACACCAGACTACACTACAATGCAGAAAAGATGTAAGAGAATTATGCGATTCTCACGAACATGTGCGTTAGATACACAAAAGTGAACGAAGTGTGGTAGATACACTAGGTGGACAAACATGTGTGATGGATACACCAAAGTGAAGAGAGTGTGATGGATACACTATATGAATAAAGTGTGGTTGATACACTAAGTGAAGCAAAGTGTGACAGATACACAAAGCAAAACGAGTGTGATGGATACACTAAGCAAATATGTGGTAGATACACTAAGTTTAATGTGTGTGATGGATACACAAAGGGGGCATGTGATAGATACAAAAAGTGAATGTGTGTGATAGATACACAAAGGGAGCATGTGATAGATACAAAAAGTGAATGTGTGTGGTAGATACACAAAGTAAGCGTGTGTGAATGATACACAAAGCGAAAGTGTGTGATTGATACACAAAGCACAAAGCGAGCGTGTGTGATTGATACACAAAGTGAGCGTGTGTGATTGATACACAAAGCGAGTGTGGTGAGCACAGTGTGTGTGATTGATATACTAAAAATGAACACAGAGTGTGATAGATGTACTGAGGGAACAGAGTGTGATTGATACACTAAAAGTGAACACAAAGTGTGATAGATGCACTTAGTGAACAAGTATGATGGATATACTAAATGTGAACACGAAGTGTGATAGATGCACTTAATGAACAGGAGTATGATTGATATACTAAGGGTGAACACGGAGTGTGATAGATGCACTTAATGAACAGGAGTATGATTGATATACTAAGGGTGAACACGAAGTGTGATAGATGCACTTAGTGAACAAGTATGATTGATATACTAAGGGTGAACACGAAGTGTGATAGATGCACTTAATGAACAGGAGTATGATTGATATACTAAGGGTGAACACGAAGTGTGATAGATGCACTTAATGAACAGGAGTATGATTGATATACTAAGGGTGAACACGAAGTGTGATAGATGCACTTAATGAACAGGAGTATGATTGATATACTAAGGGTGAACACGAAGTGTGATAGATGCACTTAATGAACAGGAGTATGATTGATATACTAAGGGTGAACACGAAGTGTGATAGATGCACTTAGTGAACAAGTATGATTGATATACTAAGGGTGAACACGAAGTGTGATAGATGCACTTAATGAACAAGTATGATTGATATACTAAAGGTGAACACGAAGTGGGATAGATGCACTTAGTGAACAAGTATGATTGATATACTAAAGGTGAACATGAAGTGGGATAGATGCACTTAGTGAACAAGTATGATTGATATACTGAATGTGAATGAAGTGTGTGATTGATACACTGAATGCAATGAAGTGTGTGATTGATACACTAGATGCAATGAAGTGTGTGATTGATACACTGAATGAAATGAAGTGTGTGATTGATACACTGAATGCAATGAAGTGTGTGATTGATACACTGAATGCAATGATGTGTGATTGATACACTGAATGAAATGAAGTGTGTGATTGATACACTGAATGAAATGAATGAAATGAAGTGTGTGATTGATACACTGAATGCAATGAGGTGTGTGATTGATACACTGAATGCAATGATGTGTGTGATTGATACATCAATGAAATGAAGTGTGTGATTGATACACTAAATGAGGATGTGCGTGATAGATACAAAATGAGAATGAAATGTGATTGATACACTAAATGAGTATGTGCGTGATAGATAGATACACAAAAGCGAATATGTGTGATAGATACGTAAAATGAGAATGAAATGTGATTGATACACTAAATGAGGATGTGTGTGATTGATACACAAAATGAGTGAAGTGTGATTGATACACTAAATGAGAATGAAGTGTGATTGATACACTAAGGCAAATGAAGTGTATTAGATACACTAAGTGGAGCAAATGACGTGTGTGATAGATACACGAAGTGAATAGAGTGTGATTGATACACTAAAGCAAATAAAGTGTGTTGGATACATCAATGAATAAAGTGTGATTGATACACTAAGGCAAATAAGGTGTGTGATTGATACACTATTTTGGCTTGAAGTAGACTTGATCTTGAGCTTGTTGTAGATTTACACTCATACTTGAGCACTGCAAGGCTCAAGAGGTACACACGGATGCGCCTTCTGAACTTATCAAGTTGAAACAAACTCGTATACCGACGTTTTCCTCTTTTGCTTTTATTTTGCAACGGAACCATTATAGCTTCAAATAGGTCCCGTTTTACTGCTCACACTTATCGGGGTGAGCCCTGCAGCTTTATGAAAGAACGAATCTTTTGCACAAATGTGGAGAATGACACGCACTCGAGCACAAGATGATTTGATTTTGAAATTGAAATTGAGTTCTCAATCGGGTATTGAGTCTCTGGACCGACACAGCACACGACTCAACACGGAAATAAAAGGCACATAACCTAGACACATCGAGTGACACTCGAGACGACTCAAAACAAGAATCGAGACAAACAAAAGGACACGACACTCAAACGCGTGCAGGGAGCCTGCTTTCACCGGGTAGTATTCCCACCCTTTCTCATTTGTGATCCTCACATCACTCGCCCTCAAGCTCTATTTTTCGAAAAAAGCCCTTTTCACTTTTTCTCTCATCGCGACCTCTCTATTCTTCAATCTCTCATTTTTCATCCCTCCCTAGGTGGTTGGCGGATAGACAAGGAGTTGCGGGCTCTTGCCCTAGCATTCTCGCTAGATTCTTTTCTTCTTCTTACAAAGGAACTTTCCCACGAGGGGTTGTGCCACATTGGTGTGTAGCAAATCCACGCCTAACATCGGTTGATGATGCCCTCGGGAGTTTGGACGTGGTTAGATCTGTCTGCATGAGGAAGTGGAACATCTTGATCCATTCCAATTGCGCTTCGTGACTTGACTTAATACCTCGCCGCTTGGAGGGTTAGAGAGCTTTCACCCTTTGTTGTTGACTTCGCTTGTGCCCTTCGGCAAGTATGCTGGCGACGGGGGAAAGACAGGAAGCCTGACTCAACTGTGCCCCTAGTTCATCATTTTGACCATTTTTTTTGGTTTTAAAACAATTTTGACCAACATGAAAGTTAGATTAACATGCTTGTTCGATTTTTGATTTAAAATCATGCAAGTCAGGCTATGAGCGCTGAAAATTTTCCTTTTTCGGGTCCAAGAAAATGGTCCAGTTTTGGAAAATATGGAATAATTTTCGAGAGAATTGTCAACCTCAGTAAAAATTCTCAAAAACTGTTTTTGCAAACGGCTACCGCTCAACGAGCACGGAACCTACTCTTGAGATGCGCAACCTCGGACCATTAGCAATGGAAAATTGCCCCTTGTCTGAAGGACGCTGCATGGCAACGGAAAGTTGCCCCTTGTTTGAAATGACATCGCGGCATTTTGAATGGCAACGGAAAGTTGCCCCTTGTTTGGATAATGCCGCAGCGCATTGAATGGCAACGGAACGTTGCCCCTTGTTTGGATAGCGCCGTGGCATACTGCAATCAATCTTCAGAGTGACGATGACAACCAAACTCTCGATCTGAGAAGGCAAGGATGATCAAAACCATTACATGGACACAATCGATTTGGAAGTGTTTACTTGGACTTCAAAGTGAAGTTGCTCACGATCCCAAACATGGGAATCAAGCCTTCGTAGTTCGGGTTAAGGTACACTCGGTATTTAACCTCTCCTTTTATGCTCTAACTTTTGCCATATAGCGCTGTTGTGTTTTCAACCTTGAGCTTTTTTCTTCTTTTTCAATTCTTTTTCATTTTTCTTTTCTTCTTTTTCTTTCTTTTTTTTTTCTTTATAGGCTCTAACTTTTGCCAAGGCGCTCGATGGTTTTCGAATTTTTGAGCTTTTTTTTTTTTTTTTTTTTTTTTCCTTTTGTATGTATTTTTTGCTTGCTCTAACTTTTGCCAGGTCGCCTTTTGGGTTTTCGCCCAAATGAGCCTCAAAGGGTAAAAGTATAACAAGTCCATGCCAAATGGTTTTGAGATTGAAGCCCTCAGATCCGTGAGAGTGGTGGTATTGATTTGCAGAAAGATCCACCTTTGGCTCGTCGAGCACATCGGACATTTTTTGCCCCTAGTTCGAGGGGTGCTTCTGATCTAGCTTTGCAAGCTTCTTCTGACAACATCTGATCCTCTTGATCTGACTTTGGTGGCCTCTTGTTCGGGGGCTGCTTCAAATCTGGCCACACAGGCCTCACCTTGTAGTTAACCGTTGAACATTCTGAGTTTGAGTCCAAGGTTTGAAAATGAGGGGTCGAGTCTCGAGGCTGAGAGCGATCCTAGGCTACACAATCTCAAGAGCGATTCCACATGTTCGCAGACCGCAAGAAAACATTTTTTTGAAAGTTTTTAAGAAAGCGACAAATCGCTCATGCTGAAGACAGTGTAGGACCAATCTGGATCAAAGCTAGGGTCCTTCTCAGTACTCACACTAACAAGCATGATTTCATTCATTAAGGGCTTAGCACGCCTCTCTTTCTCTCAATTGATCAAATTTTTGCAAATCCCAAGGAATTCCTTCCTCTTCGTTTTCACCGCAGTGTTAGAAAAAGTTTTGAAAAACTTAGGTCAATGTAATGATTCAAGGCACAGAAAAGGCACAGCTTCTAGTCAAATACTATCATCACATTCAGAACTTCTGGCACAACTGGCACACGGCAGAAGCAAACACAAGAGTGTGAAAATCACTGCTGTTCCATTCAGAATCTGTTGGCACAACTAGCTCCCTGGCAGAAACAGACTCAAAACAAAATGAAAAGACAGACGCAAAACAAGCAAGTGATGTTCGAGGTAACACCCCCGAAATCACCCGACTCTGACAAAACAGGACTGACTCGATACAACAAGATGAACCTTACGACTCAAGATAAAAAGACTGACCCAACACAAAACGACAAGACTGACCCAATACCCAAGTCGAAAGTATAAAACTAGCATTCAAAATGTTCAAAAGCGATTGCATGCCATACGCCGTGACCGAGTAAATCGAAACCGCCAGCAGTGGTTCATCCCGATCACATATTCGTACTATCCCCAAAGTTCATCGACCCAAAGGACGATAGACCCATCGAGCCGGTGCGGTGATGACGTTGTTGTCAAACAAATCTTGTACATCATGGCGCAGACGAAAGCGGTTATCGGTCTCATGACCGGTTTGTTGATGGTACGCAAGATTTAGTCCCGCTATGCTTTGGAGGAGAGGATCAGTAAAGGCCGTTGTTCCAACGGTTTCAGATGTCCTTTCCGAATTAGGACCTCTAGAGCCTTTGACAAAGGCATATGAAGTGGGGTGAAAACCCTCTTGACTCGAGGTGGATATTTGGTTTTCTGTGAGCTACTTTCGGACACACTGGTAAATGGGGTAGCTTTTGATGTGTTGGTGACCACGCCCACTTCAAGATCTTGCAACAAGATCACCACCGGTGGTCGATTCGAATCATGAAAATGCCCTCTGGCCGCTTCCTTCTCCGATCAATAAGGCCTTGTTTCATAGCATCTTCGATCTGTATTCCCATCTCATGTAAGTCCGAAAAGGTGGGGAAGGACTACTATCATCTTTTGCATTAACTTCTGAAGATTGCGACAATCATCCGGAATCCGTCTTTATCCGCTGCCTAGCGCCATCATTGAGGCCTTGGCCTCCAACGGGTTACAAAGTCGAGAAGCTCTTTCGGCTCTTGCTGGTTGTCTCAAGATCACGGGTTGTGATCTCGATCCGGTATTGTATGAATATTGTGCGCGAAGGCCTCGACATCTCCTCCCGTTCGCTTATCGAAGTCTTCTAGTTTGGCGCATCAGCTTGGCCTCGCAATACCGGTGGTCCTACTAAAGAGGAGAGCTTGTAATCTTGTCAAGCCCATCGGGCGAGAACATCTGAAACAAACTTAGGTGGACCATGGGGTCCCGGACCGTCAAATCGGTCAATGTGAGGCATCTTGAAACGATCCGCAACGTCCACAAGTTGCAGATATCCATCTTCGATATCCGGATGGACTTGACTCCTTGGGATTTCTTAAACATTTTTCCAACTTACTCACCTTCAATAGGTCCGTCAACTCGAAGGAGAGTCCGGACATTGATAGGCGTGGGCGCTTGGATAGTTATGTAGAATCGGGCGGCCGCCTGCTGGAAGATCTCAGATCCTTCTGGACATTTTGGACATTTACGCCTCCTCAGCCGGAGCTCTTGGGGGAGGAACTTGTCGTGAAGGTGACGCTACCGCTTTTGCTGCAGCTACCGTGATGAGCTCGGCTCGCTGAGCCATAATTGCACCGCCGCTGGAGAATTCGCTTATGACAGCGTTTGCGCATGAGTTTCATAGTTTCGTGCATCCGACGATCATTGCCTCCACCGACGTATTTTGTTGATCCATCGACCGACTAGTATATCTATCCGTGGTGTAAACCGAGACCTCGACCGACAATTCCTTTGGTGGGGGATAAGGACCATCGATTCGTAATCGCAATCGGTGATCCGTGCTCGATCGCCCTTTTACTCCGCTAGCAAAGGAAAACCGATTGCCCTTGAGTCAATCTCTCGACCGACGAAGTCTACCAACGCAAATCCAATGTACCAGAGGATAGTGGAGCCTTCAAGCTATGGTTCCAGACTACCTAGCAAAAGGAAAAGCAGATATCTCAAATAACTTCACCAACAGATACGAGCGAGCTTGAACGATCAGATTCTATTATCGATCATCGCTTCCCAAATCATCGCCCAATCAACTGACACCCACAGATATGACTGATTCTCAAAAATCGATATCGGTGCTCGCAGTCGATATCCAGTTCGCAAATTGGTGTATGCATTCCTCAGAGATACACTCTAAAAGCACATAGCAAGTAAAAGAGCCAAAACACCCCTATGTTGGGGTAGGGTTTCTGTCCTATTTTGTCGAGCTAGGGTTTCACTACGCAATGGGTTTCAAACAACCTAACATCGGGTAAGCAACCTGTCCTAGTTTGGAATGGTCACTATGGATCTCAATATGCACTAGGTCGAATGGTCAAAAAGGGTGCCCCGGTAAAACCGGGGTTTGTGTTCCCATATCGGCCAGAGCCCGCATCGGTCACCTTATGGTCATGCCTTGACAAGACAAGCCTCCAAAGAAACCGCCAGAATAGCAGATGGCCAACACGGTGTTCTAGGCGCACCAATGCACATGCAATGCGAAGAAACACATAAGTGTAGTCAAAACAAGATATCACGAGTTCGAGTCAAGCTCTCTAAAATCCCCAAGAAGTCGCCAGAAATCAGAGCACGTCATGGGACCTCGCTACTGAGCCGGACTCAATTTGTGTCGGTTCTAAATCAACCAAAGAGTCCAACTCGCAAATCGTTTTGAGAAAACCGATTTTTGAAAAGAAGTGCCAAACATGGATCGCTTTGCTGACATGTAGTCGCCACCTAAATATTTTTAAAATGGGAAATTTAGGAAACCCCGACTCGGTCAAGGCCACATGTCCGCTATCACCAAAGTGGTCTTGGCTCGGGAGCTTGGGTACGATCGGGAAGGTCACTATGAGCACCCCTTTCGCCGTCCAAGACCGCCTCTACTAACCGTGATATCCGATTTTGAAAACCTTATGCGTTCTTATTCCTAAGTTATTAGCCTAGAATTACTATGTTATGCGCAAAGAAACAAATATAGACTAGATTGCCCAATTTGGAAATAAGCATTGCATATCCGCTCTTGTTTGGAAAAGCAGTTTGAAATTGCTACTCATGAGTAGGCTAAAAACACGGATTTCAATGAGTATTCCCAACTCGAGCAATCCAACCTCCACCCACAGCATCCAAACAGGTTATATCACATAAGCACTAGCCTCATGGTAATCATCGTCATGGCAACACTCACACACATGCGATATGCTAAAGCATAAAAGCTCACCTAGTACTCCAAGCCAAAACAAGCTTATTAGAAATCCATGCATGGACCTAAGCATACTGAAATGTCTAATGCAACACATGCAAAGATGTAATCTAGGCAGGCTCGGCTATCTTAAATATGGCATATGGAATGCTACAAATAACACGTATTCAATTTGGAATTGAAAGTACGATGCAGTTTGTATGATGTGCCGAGCCTGATGCATGTCAACAAATGCATGGATGCACGCATGCATTGCATAAGGTATGCTAAATTAAATATGCCCTAATCTACCATCCTAAGCAGGTAAATAAAAGGGAGAAAGAAATGGGGGTTGGAAGACATACACCCACTCACACACACTCATTACAAATTCGCCCTCACTCGGAGGCACCAAAAGAATAATATACAGTCCCAAATAATAAATCAACTATCCTAGCTAATTAATTATTACGCTTAATTAATTAACAAATTAATTAAACTATTGAAAGCAAGAAAGGCCTCGGGAAGAGGGATGCACGCATGCTTGATCCGACTACTTTGGAAAGTCCGCACCATGCCACTTTGTTGCCTCTGTTTTACCGCCTGTCTCTCCAAAATTGCCAAAGTCCCGAATACCTTCCTTGCTCAGACGCCACCACCGGGGAAGTGCCCACCGGCTGCTTGTGGTGACCACCGGCTGCAATGGAAGTTATCGGCAAAAAATGTGCCGGTCGGCACTAAATTCTGCGGGAGAGCAGCTTTTGACAAAGAACAGACAAAGAAGAAGGCATGATATGGAATTTTGGGACAAATGTTTGCACCAACCATACTGCTTATCATATTTGTGACTCAAGGGAGTATAGTCCTTGGTTCTCGGACCACCAATCGCCAAGATTTCGATGCGTGATGGCCCAACACCAAGTTGTGCACTTTCAATGAGATGAAATGCAATGCATACAATCAAATCAAGGGCTTCTACCTCCATCATGACTTGGTCAAGAGATAGAGCATGCATGCTAATGCGATGCAACCTAGGCATGGGAGCTAAGATATGCAACATGGATATGAGGCAAGCATGCAAACATATAACATGTATTAGGTATACAACCTAAGCAAGCAAACATGTGAAGTATGCAACAACATATGCAAGCTTGCAAGATGTAATGCAAACATGTAAGTATGCAAGACATGCAACATGTTAAGCAACTTGGCCAAGGGAATGCAAGGCAAATGCAAGTGATTCCAAGCATGCAATATATGCAACCAAAGCATGTAAACATGGGATAATGCAACAACACTTGAATGGCATGCAAGGGATGGACTTACACTAATTGGACAGCTCTAAGTTAGGTCCAAAACAAAGGGCCAAAACCATGGAAATGAAGGCCAAAATGCACACACATATGCACATGTTATGGCTTGACACTTAGGCATAATGAAGCAAGCTTTAAACACACTTAAAGGAAGCTAAACATGAACAACTAGCATGCATGGAAAGCTCAAATCATGCTACAAAATGATGCCAAATCAAGCAACAAAGTAGGCTAAGCATGCATGCAAATGGTCCAAGCATTAAGGCAAGCCAATGAGGCTTTGAACCACACTTAGTACAACCACACATGACAATACTTAAACAATTAAAATCAGAGTTTTAACGCTTAAAACTAAGCCCAAAGGACCCCTAGATGGCATCTAGATGGTTCAAATTCAAAGGTATGCATTAAGGCCAAAACATGGAGTACACAACACATGCTTTTAGAGCACTAAAGAGACAACTAAGGTAAGCATACAAGCACACCAAAGGGACTGAAATAGCATGCTAGATGGTTCCAAACCACTAAAATGATGCAAGCAACACATGCTATATACTCATGCACTTAAGGCTAGCAAGCCAAAATGCAAAGTGGCTATGTAAGGCAAGTCATGGATGGCCTAAACGACCAAAAACAGATCTTATACATGGCAAAACAAGCACATTTTCAGTTTATGTCAAGCCACAAAAACAGAAGCAAGATAGGCTAAGAAAGCATGCAAGATTACGGTAAATCACATGGATTTCAAAGCAAGTAGCACATGGAGTATGCAAACAATGTTGAGCCCTTCAACAATGTTGAAGAAGGGCTCAAAATAAGCCTATTCTTAGCTTACATCATGCTCTGAAACAGATTATATATAAGCCAAATATTCTATGCAAGAAACATGGCATACAAGAGGATATTGAGATAGGTGCTAGATGCAGCCACCAAACGACAAGGGGTCCTCAATCAAACATGAAGAGGACCCCAAAATAAGACTATTTGAAGTTTGGGTCGGAGCTCAAAAGTGCTTGCAAGCAAGGCTTAAATACAAAGCAAGAAATTGCAAGAAAAGGGAAGATGAGAACTTACCCTTGAAGACCAAACCAAAGCACCTCTTGGACCAAGTTTAGGTGCTCCTAAGCTCAAGAACAGCCCCAAGTCGCTGGAAATGGAAATGGTGGTGTTGTGCTATGGGTTGGTGAAGGAATGGCCAAGAATAATGGACTTTTGGAGGCAAAGGAGTGAGATATAGAGAGAGATAGAGGGTTGTCTCTATCTATATCAGATATATATCTATATATCTCTGGTTTTTGTTCCAAACTCCCAACCCTAAGCAATGGAGAGGAAGAGCTCTTATATAGAGCAAGCAAATGGCTTACAAGAGAAGCTAAAGCAAGGGGCTTCTCCAAGAAGCCAAGACAGCTGGTAAGGCTTCTTGAGGAAGCCAAGACAAAGGGTCAAGGCTTCCTCAAGAAGCCATGAGCAAAGGGTGCACCAAATGGGGTCAAAAGGTGCAAAATGGTGCAAAATAGGCACATGTATGCACGTGGGTCGAGTTCTGTGCACTCCAGCTGGCACAGCTGGCATGCACCAGGCTTGGGGGGTGCAAAGGGTTCAACCCGGCCAGCCAATTTGATTTTCAGCCAAAATAAAGTGCCGGTCGGCACTCTTTTATGCCGGTCGGCTAAATAGAGTGCCGACAGATGATTCCTTGGTCAAAACATGGCCGGTGGGTATGCAAATCGAAGCCCCGGAAGTTAGCTTTCCAATGGCGCAAACCTTGCATCAAAATTCCTTCTGTACAAAAAGTTATGCCCTTTTCCGTGAAGTCGCGCAGACTTGATCCAACCGGGATGATGCCCAGCTTCAACCAATCATATCTCCTCCACCCGGACTTGGCTCTAGGAGATTCTTGAGTGCAAAGTGAAGCCCCGGGAGTCTTCTTTCCAATGATGGTGGCCTCATAGCTTAACTCCAAGTATTGAATTGAATAAGCCCGATTTAGCGAGGGCTGCTCGATTCCCTTCTACCAGATCTATGCCGAACTTCTCCCAAACCAGTTTTCTCCTCCCCTTTCCTTTTTTCTTCAACCCAAACCCTTAAACAAAGTGTTTGGGAAGATTTGCCTCTCTTCTTGCCGAAGGAATTGAACCTGTGCCCTGCACATCTCTCAACATCGAGCAAACCATCAGTAATGCCCAAGTCTTGAGGGCGGTCAAAAATGGGGTGTCTACACCCCCAAACACCTCGTTAGCATCAGTTAGTCAGCGTGTTTGGCTAGAAGTCAAAAATTCAGCGATTAATCCTCTTCCCGATGCGTGTCAGAATGCGTACGTGTTTTTTGGTCACTGTAACGCTTTCCCGCCCCATTCGTGCTTCTCTCGCATTTATTACGATTTGAAACTTAAGTCCCTTCAAAAACATGCTTTTTCGAATATTTGAACCTCTTGGACTGCTAGTCGGATCTCTTTTTCGACGCATTTTTTGCAACTCCTATCCGTTCTCTCCTTGTCTCCTTTGCCTTTTGTAAGTTTTCTTCTCTTCTCCTTGCAATCCTATTTTCCGCTTTTATTTTTGATTGAGAATATCATTGGGTCCTTACTAGAATGGCTAAGCATTTGAAAGACCTCCTTTTCGAGGGTCGAATTTCTAGGTTCCGAAGACATTTTTCTATCCTTGAGGATGTCCATCTTTCTCTGGTAACGGACAATACCCTTGATATGGAGAGGGACGACCAAAATACAATCATCTTCCCTCTCTTGTCTATTGCGGAGGGTGGAGTTCGCTTTCCCCTACACCCATTTCTCAAGGCCGTCCTCTGTTATTGGAGTCTGATTCCTTCGCAACCAAATGTGAATTTTTTCCGAATCGTAATGGAAATCATAGAGTTGAACCGGCGTCTCAGGATCAACCTTGGCATTCCGGCGATTTGGCACTGCTATGCTTTAGCCAAATCCTTCAGTCGGCTCGGGCACTACTTTCTCACGGCCAAGGACACCGACCATCACTTGGTAACGATGCTTGCCAGCTCTGGCAAACGAGTTGACGATGTAATGGTCAATGTCTGAGGCAACTGGGAGTTCGGCAAAGGCGAAGATCGCCTAAACCCTATTCCTAGATGGAGCGGCGAACCAGGTTGCTGTGTAACTCCTTGTTTGTTGATCTTTCTTTTATGCGGCTTTTTCTCCAAACCTTACCCTTTGTTCTTGCAGGCAATAAGTTGAAGAGGATTTTGACCTCGACTGACGACGCAGTCCTTGCAAAAATTAAAATCGCACTAAAATACTTTGGCCGTCCAAACGTACAGAAGCAAGGGAGGGCTGCCCATATTCTCCTGCAATACGAGCCTACCTACACTACGTTCTCGGCCGCAGACGACATCCCGATCCCAACCAGTGAACAACACCTTACGGCTCTTGTCTTTCCCAGTTTCAAGACCCTTAGGCAAATTGGTCTCAAAGCTTCTGATTCGGAGCAAGGCTTAGAGCCGGTTGTTGACGTAGATGCCAAATTAACGAGGGAGTTCACCGCCGAGGCCGAAGAGGTCGACGAACCTTTGAAATTAGCGTTTGAGGCAGCTGGTCTTTACCAGACTTACTCACCATCCACTTCGGGTCGGGTGGAGTTTTCCTTCGGAAAATATTTTTACGAACTTGGGAGACCTTCTTGGCACTTTTTCAGAAGGCATGGCTGGGGAGAATCTCATGCAGATGGCGAGAAAGAGAAATGCCGAGCGAATGGCCGCTCGAAAGAAAGTCGAGGCCGCTCGTTCTGAGTTTTCCCCGGTTGAATCTTTTCAACTAGTTACTGAAGAAGAGTTAGCGCAAGTTGTTGTGGCCAAGACAGAGGGGGCTGAATAGCAAGTTATGAAAGAACAGCTGGTTTCAGAAGAGCAGGGAAAAAAACGTTCCGCCGAGGGAGAGGCCGGCTCAAAGGATAGCCCTGCTGACAAACGGCCTCGGTTAGAGGAATCCAACGTGATTGTCCCCTTCGTTGTTCAACCAAACATCAAAGACATGCCAATCCCCTCTGACGCATCTGCCATGAAGGATCCAACCGTGGCGTTGATCTTGGCCGCCTCGGTGTCACTACCGGCTGACAAGGCCACTTTTCGAGAAGAGCCGGATTTGGTAGCTATAGCGTTCGCTGCCCAATCAGCCTTTCTGGTATGTATACGATTTTTTTTTTGCTCGTTTGGTTTGGTTTGCATATGATATTGCTTGATGTGGTGATCCAAACTTGTTTTGCAGATGGTTGGAAGGATAGCCGAACTAGGCCGCCGGCAGCGTGATGCCATTGAAAGAATTGGCCGCTTAAAGTTTGAAGCAGAAAGTGAAAGAAGCAGGGCCGAGTTCGAGGCGATGAGGGCCACAATGGAAAGTGCTCGAGCCGAAACTGAAAAGGAGAGGCCTCGGACTGCTGACCAGCTCAGATCCAAAGCCGAGGATAGGGCAAACGCGAGCCAGGAGTCGCTCAAGTTAGCCCAGGCGGCGCTTTCCAAGGTAGAGGCCGAGTTAGAAGAATTGAAGGTGGCCAAGGAAAAAGCCGAATCTGTAGCTTCTACGGCGCTAGAAGCTGGAAAGAGCGCTGCCTTGAAGGAATACGTAGATGAGGTCCCCAAATTCGAGAATCGGGGATTCAAACATGGGTGGCTCAAAGCCCTTGCTGCCGCTGGAGTTACATTGGCCTTGCCAATTCTATACGAGCAAGTGGACGTTGAGCCACTTGAGTTTGATCCCGAGGATTGATCTGGGAGACATTCTAGTTTTATTTGGTATCTTTAATTTCAATGTACGTTTTTGTTTAGTGGATTCAAGGTAATTTTCATGTATAAATTAGTTACTATCTGGGCTCAATTTATTAATGAAAATTTCCTTCCCATTTCACTGTTACTTGTACGCAGTTTTTGATATTAAGGAAGGGTTTTGCCTTCCACTACTTTGGATAATTGTGTAATCTTGGCCATTATATTAGCTTAATCTCAATTTATCCGAACAAATCGACTCTTTCTGCCGAATAGGACTAATAAATTGATTCATGAAGCTGCTGCGGCACTCAAGCCGAATAGATTGATGAATCTGCCCTTGCCCCAACTGGTTCATAAATTTGAAAAGCCGAATAATACAATATTGATAAGTGTATTCGTGAAGCGGCTGCAGCACTCAAGCGGAATAGATTGATGAATTTGCCCTTGCCCCAGCTGGGTCATGAATTTGAAATGCCGAATAGTACAATATTGATGAGTGTATTCATGAAGCGGCTGCAGCACTCAAGTCGAATAGATTGATGAATCTGCCCTTGCCCCAGCTGGTTCATGAATTTGAAACGCCGAATAGTACAATATTGATGAGTGTATTCATCAAGCGACTGTGGCACTCAAGCCGAATAGATTGATGAATCTACCCTTGCCCCAGCTGGTTCATGAATTTGAAACGCCGAATAGTACAATATTGATGAGTGTATTCAGGAAGCGTTACCATGCACTCGTCTAATAGATTGATGAATCTGCCCTTGCCCCAACTGGTTCATGAATTTGAAATGCCGAATAGTACAATATTGATAAGTGTATTCGTGAAGCGGCTGAGGCACTCACGCGAAATAGATTGATGAATCTGCCCTTGCCACAGCTACTTCATGAATTTGAAACGCCGAATAGTACAATATTGATGAGTGTATTCGTGAAGCGGCTGTGGCACTCAAGCCGAATAGATTGATGAATCTGCCCTTGCCCTAGCTGCTTTATGAATTTGCCCTTGCGGAAGTTAAGACTGCCTATATCAGTATTTGATGGGGGCACGACTCGGTCGGCCTCGGGCTGTTGAGGTTTTGATATTAATGAGATTGCCTTGGAGGCGCTGCCCTCGTAGGGAATCAATGAATGAAGGTCTTATTTAAGTGCTCAGTGAGCAACTCAGTCCAGGTCTTTGACGAAGGATAAACAAGCGTGAATGTCGAATAGACTCTTTTTTAACAACAAAGGGGAAGCGAGGACGCTAGCTGAGCTGGGAGGAGACATGAATTGAAGTGCCCAACCTTTACGCTCTGGAGGTAGGATTTTGAGGGATTAGGAGAGGTGTCAATCTCCTCATCGTCAAAGTAGGTCGCCCAGGAGGGACAAGGAGCCATAGGGCAAATCCCCGCAACCCCGTTCTGGAAGGGAGCCCGGTGGGAACCCACGCCCATTGAGTTTTGCAGTCTTTGTGGGGAATAGGCCCATGACAGAAGCGGACTAGATCGTTCAAGATTCAAGTGTGGCAGTCGAATTTGCTCGACAGATTTTTCCTCCTGAGGTCCAGCAGTCGATGGTAGGTCGACAGGACTTCGAAGTGTTTCGTGAAGGCATTCACGGTGCGGTGAAGGGGCTTTATACCGCCTACGAAATCGGCATGCGTCTTCGTGCTTCCCGCCGAGAAATAAAGAAGAGGGATGAACGCATCCAAAGTTTGGAGGCTCACGCAGAAGCGGCCGAGCATGAGTTAAGGAAGGTCAAGGCCATTCAGGCACAACCCATTGGACAGGCTAACCCAATCGTGGAAGAATGGGTCACCCAGCGGCTTATCAGTACCGCGCTCGCCGATCGCGATACGGCGAGCATGTTCGCGATGGAATCTGTGAAGGGAAGGGCCTATGAAAAAGGCTTCCATGATGGCCGGAAAGTAGGGATACAGAAGACCAAGGAAAAGCTTGTCGATGAAGTTTGCCGATACTAAAATCGTGGATTTAAGCATGGTTGGATTAAGGCGCTTCAGGCCGAGGAAGCTCTCCAAGCAGCGGGGGTCGATTCCGCATTGCCACTGTACCAACGTAACCATTTTATATTTTTCGTCTTTGAAGTCGAGCAAAGTGAGGATGAGGGCGACGCCGTATAAAAATATTCAATATAACGTTCGAACACAGATCGTGTTCATAACTATGTAATTATTGCCTGATTGAATAAAACGTTCTATTTGAAATGTTTCTTTGTAAATTTCATTCGGCACACACGTGTTTGCATGCGTTTCATTGTATAAACATTGACCGGTTTGAATCAACTAGGCGCTTTAATTCCGAATGGTTACATGCCGGCCTGTCATGAGCATTCTTCGCTAAATATATTTTTGGCGTGTCATGCAAGGTCAATTGCGTCGATGAGGTTCTGAATTCGGAAGCTTATCCGGCCCAAAGGTGCCATGCACCAGGGGCTCTGAATCCGAAGACAATCAGCCCATCTATAATTGTCGATTATATAATTAGGCCATTTTAACTCCAAAAACAAAAAAGCCAAAGATTAGTACATGGAGTGGCTACGGCCAATATCGCTCGGCGTCCGTCTTTTGGAATTCAATGTTAATGAAATCGCCTCGGGGCCACTGCAAGGATTTTAGAAATAAATCACCTCGGACTTTTTGCTCCAGCGACTTCGCTTACTGTGCTCAGACTCGATTTAAAACGACTTTGTTGCGTGGGGTTAGATAAGTGTGAATGTTGAATGGAGTTTTTCTTCAGCAGCAGAGAATAAGCTCGGACTCTAGCTGAGCTTGACATTGCAATGAATCGTAGTAGAGAACCCATTCGCACGGGAGGTAGGGCGTTCAAAAAATGGGAAAAATGTCAGCCTCTAAGTCGTCAAAGCAGATCACCTCGATGGAAGAAACAGCAAAGGCGAAGCTCTCCGCAATCGCAACCGAGAAATGAGGCCGACGTAGTGCCGCGACCGTTGAGCATTACTGCTTTCATGGGGAATTCCTTTCTTGTCTTGGATCTTGGCCTTGACATTGTCGATGGTGTCAAAGGTTCCCGCCTCAAGGGTGATTATATCGTCGTTGTGAATCGTGGATTCAAGCGCAGTCAGATCAAAGCATTTCAAGTTACGGGTGCTCTCTGATCAGCGGGTGTTGATTCGGGGCTGTCGCTTGTACCAACGCGACGCCGTATAGACATTGTAATGCTTTGAACGTAGATTTCATTTTTTGTAATTACTTTTTGATCGAATAAAATGTTTCATTCTAAAAGTTTATCTCATTCTGAATTTTTGTATGCTGAATTAAGCATCTTATTTTGAATGCTGGAACGTTTTGTCTTTTTCATGCGGTTGTACTGGTTCAACCAACATATCCCTGCTTCGATGTGTAAATGTTTTCATTCTAGAGGGCGCTCCGAATTCAGAATATTACTTGGCCCTTCGTCGTCGCTTGGTGGCACTATTTGGTCAGTCGAATTTAGAGGCTTTATCGGTCTGAAGATGTCGTGCGCCGATAGGGCTCCGAATCCGGAGTCTTTTTGGGCCTAAAGACGTCATGCGCTGATGGGGCTCCGAATCCGGAGACTTTATTTGGCCAATCGTGACATCCACGAAGGGCGCTCCGAATTCGGAGGCTTTATCGGCCCGAAGACGATATGCGCCGATGGGGCTCCGTATCCGGAGACTTTATCTGGCCAATCGTGACATCCATGAAGGGCACTCTGAATCCGAAGGCTTTATCGGCCCAAAGACGTCATACGCCGATGGGGCTCCAAATCCGGAGGCTTTTTCGCCCCAAAGACGTCATGCGGCGATAGGGCTCCGAATTCGGAGACTTTATTTGGCCAATCATGACATCCACGAAGGGCGCTCCGAATCCGGAGGCTTTATCAGCCCAAAGACATCATGCGCCAATGGGGCTCTGAATCCGAAGACTTTATTTGGCCAATCGTGACATCCACGAAGGGCGCTCCGAATCCGGAGGCTTTATAGGCCTAAAGATGTCACGCGCCGATGGGGCTCCAAATTTGGAGACTTTATTTAGCCAATCGTGGTATCCACGAAGGGCGCTTTGAATCCGGAGGCTTTATCAGCCTAAGGACGTCATGTGCCGATGGGGCTCCGAATCCGAAGACTTTATCTGGCCAATCGTGACATCCACGAAGGGTGCTCCGAATCTAGAGGCTTTATCGGCCAAAAGACGTCATGCGCCGATAGGGCTCTGAATTCGGAGACTTTATTTGGCCAATCATGATATCCACGAATGGCGCTCTGAATCCGGAGGCTTTATCGGCCCAAAGACGTCATGCGCCGATGGGGCTCTGAATCCAGAGACTTTATCTAGCCAATTGTGACATCCACGAAGGGCGCTCCGAATCAGGAGGCTTCATCGGCCCAAAGATGTCATGCGCCGATGGGGCTCTGAATCCGGAGACTTTATTCGGCCAATTGTGATATCCACGAAGGGCGCTCCAAATCCAGAGGCTTTATCGGCCCAAAGACGTCATGCGCCGATGGGGCTCCGAATCTGGACACTATTTGGAACACTTTTGAACTGGATTGCACAGTGAGTAAACAGAAATCTTTGCATTACAGAAGTGGAAAGTATACATGGTGAGCCATTCAGAACCAATATCATTCCCCACAGGTCGGGTTTGACGATAGAATTTGCGCAAGTGCATTAGGAGCAGGGCCGCATGCCTAATTTTCGATCAACCGGCCTCCTATCATCCGGAAATACCTTCAGGAGCAACTTTCCCAGCGTGTAGCGGCGCAGCTGGACGTGTTAAGCATACGTCTTGGGAAGCTGCTGCTAGTATCGCCTAGAGCTTCTGTGGCTTTTCGTCAGGGAGCCGTCTGATATCGTCGAGACTGTCACGATTTGACACTTTAGTGGAGTTGACCTGCGTCTCCGTTGGTGTCTTTCTAGAAGGAAGATAGCATGCTTGTGCGGATTGCCGGGAACCACAAATTTGCTCAATGCCGTGTTCGGTCGGAAAGCGTAACAGCTAATGATAGGTGCTTAGCACGGCCTGAATAGTATGCAACCAAGTTTGCCCCATGATGAGGTTATACGGCGAAGGGAGCTGGACGATAAAGAATTCCACATCCACTGTTTGGGAGCCCGCCCAAACGGGTAACGTGATTTTCCCCAATGGGTACTTAGGATTTGTGTTGAAGTCGAATAATAGATGAGGAGCCGGAGACAGGTCTAATTCGTTGAAGCCGAGTTTGATGAAGGTCTCGTAATACATGACCTCCGAAGTGCTCCCCTAGTCTATGAGGACGCGTTCAATGGTAAATCGGTTCATGTGTAGTTCAATGACCAATGGATCAATATGGGAGAGCGTTATGTCGATAAGATTGGAATCGTCGAAGGTAATGCTCGGAGCTTTGTGGGGCTATTTCGTTTGTGTGCATTGCTTCTGGGGGGCTGAATGAATTGCGTGTATGGTACGTGGCATTGAAAGGTTGTATATCATATGTATAACACCGAGGGGAGGTGACTCCTGCCGAAGGGCGACAGTTTTGATTGTGCTCTTCCGGACGTGTTGCTAGAGCCGACCATCTTGCACCAATTCCTCAAGGTGGTCTTTCAAGGCATAGCAACTGTCCGTGTCATGACCGTGATCTTTGTGATATGCACAACGCTTGTCCCTCCTTCTCGTGTCAGGAGGTCCCACCATCTTGGATGGCCATTTAAAGAACGGAAGATGTTGAATTTTGGACATAATCAAGCTGATTGGCTTTGACAGCTTCGTATATTTCTTGTCGGTGCGCTTTGTGCGCCTGCAATCGACCTGCAGTTGCTCATTTGCTTGGTGTGAGCATTGATCGCTAGATCGGCGAGAATCCCGTCTCTTGTCTCGTTTAGCCCATTGTCGTGATTCAGGGCTCTGAGGTGGTGCAAAACTTATTGGCTGAGCAATTTCGAGAGGGGCCGTTTTGTTGGCCACGTGTCCGGCTTTAACCCTCAAGGCGTCATCTTCCAATTTGCAGTATTTCTCTACTTTCTTCATCAACCCCCAAACTATTTTGGGGGGTCTTCTAGTCAAGGAACTGCGGAGGGCACTATCTGGGTGTAATCCCATTTTGAAGGCGGTGATGGCCATGGAGTCGTTGCAAGCGTCATCAACAAGATTAACGCATTCCCAATATCGCGCCGAATATGCTCTTAGTATTTCTCTTGGCAGGATTTGCATTGCCCAGAGAAAGTCGACTTGCTTCGGTTGGACTTCGTTGGTGATGAATCTGGCCCTGAGGGATTTCTGTAGTTGGTGGAAGGTTTTAATCGAAGTCGGCTCCAGTTTATAATACCACCTGACCGCCAATGGTCCCAAACTGCTGGGGAATATTTGGCACATGAGGGCCTCGTCGTCTGCATGCAATGTCATGGCCTGCTTGTAGTGGCGGATATGGTCGGTAGGGTCTGATTTGCTGTTGTACAAGGTGAACAACGGTGCTTTGAATTTCTTGGATAGTGCAGCCTTTGCAATCAGTTGTACGAAGGGATCGTGTTGGTCTTCGTCCGAACTGTTCCTTCTTCACTTGTGCATTGTACGGGGACTTTCTTCGGAAGAACTGGTGGCTTCACGTCGTCCCTTCTTCCTGGGCTCCGGGAATAATGAGTCGGAGTCGCTATCAATGTTTTGTCGTGCTCGAGGTTGTCGACCACCTGCCTTCGGAGATCGTTCCGGATTTAGGCGCGCAGCTTGCTTGGACTTCGCTATTTCCAAGGCCAAATCTTCATGAAGACGTTCATTTTCAGCGATCATGTTCTCCAACCTCTGTTCATTTTGCTTTACTTGTTCCATGATTGCCGGCATTGTCTCGTGCTCCGAAGTTGAGGGTGAGGCGAAATTCAAGGCACGTCTTGCGGCGATAGTCTCTGTTCCAAGCAAGTTTGTTTGAGTGGTTTCATCTTGCGGTATAGGGCGACAGTGACTGTCAGAGGATCTTCCGTCACGCTCGCCATGGATGTGCTTGAGTATTTCCACAGACGACGCTAATTGTGGAGAAGTAGTTTGGAAATACTCTTCTGATCCTGGGGAGTGCTCGAGATCCGCTGATAGTCACCGGAAATGGGATAAACACTCCGGTCGGGGGTGCCGGAATTAGCACTCCGACGGACAAGTCAGTCTCTACACTCAAGAATGCTTGTGTTCTAAGTTAAGCATAATAATTCCCACATACCTTTCTTAGTCAGTTGTTCTTTTATTTATACCTGTTTCCTGGGCCTCATGGCAAGGCCCACTTGTCACTCATTATTCTCTTATTTACTCGGCTCCATAGTTCAGTATCGATTCGGCCTATCTATTATATTCGACATCCTTATCGTGCAGGGTAGAGCCGTGTAACATCTGTCTTCTAGAGTACGCTTCTGATTATTCCAATTATCCGGCTCCCACAGTGTAGAATATCCTTACCTCAAAGAGAAGATGAGTCAAGTAAAAGAGAAACTCTAAGAACACCGAAACCCACTTCCATTCAGATCAAAATACAGATCTTAACGAGCTCTACCTTTTTCTCAAAGGCACTATGTTAGACTTATTTATTTTGATGATTTATTTAATTATGTTTTAATTTATTTGAAAGAGAAAAATAGAATCCAAAATTTACTTTGATGATTTATTTAATTATATTTTAATTTATTTGAAAAAGAAAAATAGAATCCAAAATTTATTTTGATGATTTATTTAATTATGTTTTAATTTATTTAAAAGGGAAAAATAGAATCAAAATTTATTTTGTCCCATTATTTCTCACCTAAACCTTTATCCTAAATGTTGTTAGAATGTATTTAATATTTGATTAAATCAGGAGTTCAAACAGCCTAGCACAGTAGCAGGTCAAAAGGTTTAAAAGGTTCAAGTGGAAGATATTCAAATTTGTAATGATGGAATGAAAGATATTCAAATTAGTAATGATGGTGTACAACGGCCATAAACGGCTATAAATTCAAATGAATACAACGGCTATAAACGACTATAAATTCAAATGAATACAATGGCTATAAACGGCTATAAGTTTCATTATATATACCAAAGCCTCTAATGTAAACAAGTTACAAAAAAAAAAAAAAACAAAAAAAACAAAAAAATCAGAAAATATTCTTTGATCTATAATCACTCACATCTATTCTCTAAAAAATTCTCTGAGAAGTGTTCTTCAATTTTTGTTTACATTCTTTCTCAGAAATTATACACTGAGCCTTATAGCATTAAGCTCATCTTTCCTATGTGAGGTTTACAGAAAAACCAGAGTTTCATTTTTATATCTATCTTTGAGAGATAATTATTGTAGCTTTCTGTGAAAGCAAAAATACCTTCTTTTCAACCTTGTAAGAGTATAGTACACTCAATGTTCTTGACTTAGAAAGTCTATGTAAAATCTATGGAGGATTGCTCCATCTGTGAAAAGGTTGCTTGCATCCTGTGAAGCTAGAAGATAGTGGAAAATCTCAAGTGAAGCTTGAGGAGTGGATATAGGCTTGGTTGAAGCCGAACCACTATAAATCTGTTTGACTCTTCTTCTCTAATCTCTTTACTTCCCTAGTACTGCTATATCTATCTAATATTCATGTGTTAATCATTTGATTTACCCTGTATGTTAGTTATACTTCATTATTATTTTGCTTGATCATTTATTGCTAAGTTCATCATTGTGCTTGTTAGTAATTTGTTGTACTAGTAGTTAATTTTATTGGGGTATTATTAATTTTAATTTGTAGAAACCTAATTCACCCCCCTCTTAGGTTGCTTTTTGGGTAACACACTAGGGTGGAAATCCCAATGATTCTAGATGAAATCTAAGAAAGAAGGTGAATCCTAGAGAGAGAGGCTGAAGAACGAGCTTTTTGGAAAGTTTTAGAGAGAGAGAGAGATATGAAAAAGTAATTCAAAATATTATCTTCTCGGACTGTTATATGCACAGTCTGCTCGAGTATGGAAAGCCCCACTCGAGCTTTAGACGCAAAGTTTCACTCAAGCGTGAAAAGCATCGCTCGAGTGTAGAATACACACTTCTAGAAGTTCTACAGACGAAGGTCCCTGCTCGAGCGTGAGACTAGACGGTCGAGCATCCAATGCACTCTTCCAGTATTTGCAGACCTGCAAAAATATACTGAGAATCGACAATTCCCGCTCGAGCGCAAAAATGGCCGCTTGAGCGGAGGAGCAAATTTGTGAAGCTCACTCGAGCACAAGAATGCCAGCTCAAGCGAAAGGGTCAAAATCTAGGCAACGCAGGTTTTAACATACAAGTAACCAACCTGTTCCAAGTGCACAATTACAACCCGATAACCAAAATAAGGGGAAGACAAGGGGAACAAGATATGAAGAACCATTTTAAACCATATCGACCTGAGTCTAGATTATAATAAATAATGGGTCAAAACCGGAATCGCTATAACATCCCCCCCTTAAAGAATTTCATCCCCAAAATTTTAGTACAAGTTTCAAAACCATGTTTTAGCCAATTTCCAAAATCATCACAATTTAATTCTCATTACGATGACCCACCTACCGATCATTCAATCCCTTCACAAGAGAAAAAATTTACAATATATATATCTCGACATATATTACCAATATACATCTTCCGAAATTTAACCAATTTCAATACGTACATCTTATATTTCAAAAACATATTCAATGTTTATAATGTACTCAAGTTCCCAAATTTATACAACATATGCAATGTTTCTAAAAAGATACGACATACATAATATTCCATATTTTCAAGACATATGTAATGCTTATTTGAATCCAAGTTCCCAAGACATCCATTACATATATAATGTTCATATTAACCTGTGTTTCCAAACATATTCAACATATACGATGTTTTCATACTTTAACACATATGAAATGTGTTTACATTCCATGCACGAAATTAGAATCTCAACATATACTCAAACATCAACAAATAAGTCCTCATATTTCTCTCAGACTTACAATTCACGCTCCCAAGTTGCTTTCTTAACCCCACGATGTTTCCACAATACTTTGACCAAGGGAATTGTCTTGCCTCGCAAGACTTAGTCCCGTTTATCCAAGACTCTCACCAGTCTCTCCTCATACGAGGCATCCTTATCTACCTCTAAGTCAGTCCAATCTAATACATGCGATGGATCCGGCTCATATTTCCGAAGCATACTAATATGAAACACGTCATGCACTCCGAAAAGTTGTGACGACAATGCCAAACGATAAGCAACTTCCCCAATCCACTCAAGGATATCAAAAGGACCTATAAACCAAGGGGATGACTTTTCCACTTTTTCCAAATCTCATCAAACCTCGCCTAGATGATATTTTTATGAAAACATGATCACCCACTTCAAAAGACAAAGGCCTCCTCCTACAGTCGGCATAACTCTTTTGGCGACTCTGGGTTGTAACCAATCTCCTACGGATAAGTGCAACCTTCTCCGTCGTTCCCTGCACCAACTCTAGGCCCAACAAAGGTGCATCACCCACCTTGGCCCAACACATTGGAGATCTACACGGTCGGCCATACAAGGCCTCAAATGGTGCCATGCTGATACTTGACTGGAAACTGTTGTTATAGGTAAACTCCACTAAGGGCAGGTGCCTCTCCCACGACCCCTTGAAGTCAAGGACACAGTCTTGAAGCATATCCTCTAGGATCTGAATAGTACGCTCGGACTGCCCATCAATCTGAGGATGGTAAGTAGTGCTAAAGGTTAACCTAGTGCCCAAGGCACTCTGTAAGCTCTGCCACAACCGAGCTGTAAAACGCAGATCTCTATCCGAGACAATCGTCACGGGGACCCTGTGCAATCTCACTATGTCCCTAATGTAAAGGTTGACAAGATAATTTACCGAATCACTTACGCGCATAGGAATAAAATGCGCCGACTTGGTCAACCGATCAACTACTACCCAAATGGCATCGCTACCCCATTGAGTCCTCGGAAGGTCCACAACAAAATCTATCATGACATGCTCCCACTTCTACTCAGCTATAGGCAAGGGTTGCAACAAACCCACTGGCCTCTGATACTCGGCTTTCACCTGCTGGCAAGTAAGGCATTTCGATACAAACACAACCACATCCTTCTTCATACCTCTCCACCAAAACTGACGACTCAAGTCGTGATACATCTTCGTGCCTCTTGGATGCACCACAAGGCGTAAATGGTGAAACTCTCAGAATACTTTCTCTTGGCAAGGCTCTGACACAAATAAACGATCACGGTATCTCACACTCTGGTCGGGATACACAATCAAGCCTTTCTCTACCTTCCCACTGAAGATCTTCTCCCGGAGGGATTCTATCTCAAGGTCACCCTTTTGTGCTTCTAACACTCAGTTCACAAGTGTAGGTTGTGCAACTATAGAAAACAAGGCCGCAGATTCAACAAATTCGCCAAGATACAAGTCAAACTCCCCAAGAGCACCCAACATCTCTCATTCCCGGATGGCAATATGTAGACGCGCCCGTGGGCCTCTCTCTACAGTGCGGACTCGATTTGTGTCGCGGTTCTAAATCTGAACCAAAGAGTCCAAATCCGGCAAATCGTTTGAGAAAACAGATTTTTTTGAAAAGAAGTGCCAAACATGGACTGCTTTGCCAGATTACAGAGTCGCCACCTAAATATTTTTTAAAATGGGAAATTTAGGAAACCCTGACTCGGTCAAAATACGTGTCCGTCATAACCAAAGTTGACTTGGCTCGGGGAGCTTAGAGTACGATCGGGAAGGTCAATATGAGCACCCCTCTCGCCGGTCCAAAGACCGGCCTCTACTAACCGTGATATCCGATTTTGAAAACATTACGTGTTCTTATTCCAGTTATTAGCCTAGAATTACTATGTTATGCGCACAGCAAACAAGTATAGACCAAATCGCCTAGATTGGAACAAAACATTGCATGTTTGTTTTGAAGATAGTTTGCTACTCGTAAGTAGGCTAAAATGCAGGTTTTGCCACTCTCAAGCGGGCTTTTGGAAAAGACGGTTTTGCCACTATCTAGTGGGCTTTAAAACTCACAGTTTTAATGTGTTGTCCCAATTTAGGTAATTCAACCTCCATCCACAGGCATTCAAGCAGTTATATCACATAAGCACTTAGCCGCATGGTAAGCATACTGTCATGGCAACATTCACACGCATGCGATATGCTAAAGCATAAAAGCTCACCTAGTACTCCAAGCCAAAACAGAAGCTTATTAGAAATCCATGCATAGACCTAAGCATACTGAAATGTCTAATGCAACACATGCAATGATGTAATCTAGGCAGGCTCGGCTATCCTAGACATGGCATGTGAAATGCTACAAATAACACGTATTCAATTTGGAATTGAAATACAATGCAGTTTGTATGATGTACCGAGCCCGGTGCATGTAAACAAATGCATGAATGCACGCATGCATTGCATAAGGTATGCTAATTTTAATATGCCCTAATCTACCATCATAAGCAGGTAAATAAAAGGGTAGAAAGAAATGGGGGTTGGAAGACATACACCCACTCACCCACACTTATTACAGACTTGCCCTCACTCGGAGGGACCAAAAGAATAATATACAGTCCCAAATAATAAATCAACTATCCTAGCTAATTAATTATTACAGACCCTTAATTAATTAACAAATTAATTAAACTACTGAAAGCAGTAAAAGGCCTCGGGAAGAGGGATGCACGCATGCTTGGATCCGACTCGCCCGGAAAGTCCGCACCATGCCACTGTTGCCTCTGTTTTTACTGCCCTGTCTCTCCAAAAATTGCCAAAGTCCCAGAATACCTTCCTTGCCTGTTTCTGTACGCCACCGGCTGGGGGAGGTGCCCACCGGCTGCTTGTGGTGACCACCGGCTGCAATGGAAGTTATCGGCACAAAAAATGTGCCGGTCGGCACTAAATTCCTGCAGGAGACAGTTTTGACAGCAACAGACAGCAGCAGTGCATGATATGGAATTTTGGGACAAATGTTTGCACCAACCATACTCCTTATCATATTTGTGACTCAAGGGAGTATAGTCCTTGGTTCTCGGACCACCAATCGCGCATTTCGATGCGTGATGGCCCAAGAGCCAAGTTGTGCACTTTCAATGAGATGAAATGCAATGCATACAATCAAATCAAGGGGCTTCTACCTCCATCATGACTTGGTCAAGAGATAGAGCATGCATGCTAATGCGATGCAACCTAGGCATGGGAGCTAAGATATGCAACATGGATATGAGGCAAGCATGCAAACATATAACATGTATTAGGTATACAACCTAAGCAAGCAAACATGTGAAGTATGCAACAACATATGCAAGCTTGCAAGATGTAATGCAAACATGTAAGTATGCAAGACATGCAACATGTTAAGCAACTTGGCCAAGGGAATGCAAGGCAAATGCAAGTGATTCCAAGCATGCAATATATGCAACCAAAGCATGTAAACATGGGATAATGCAACAACACTTGAATGGCATGCAAGGGATGGACTTACACTAATTGGACAGCTCTAAGTTAGGTCCAAAAGCAGTGGCCAAAACCATGGAAATGAAGGCCAAAATGCACACACATATGCACATGTTATGGCTTGACACTTAGGCATAATGAAGCAAGCTTTAAGCACACTTAAAGGAAGCTAAACATGAACAACTAGCATGCATGGAAAGCTCTGAAATCATGCTACAAAATGATGCCAAATCAAGCAACAAAGTAGGCTAAGCATGCATGCAAATGGTCCAAGCATTAAGGCAAGCCAATGAGGCTTTGAACCACACTTAGTACAACCACACATGACAATACTTAAACAATTAAAATCAGAGTTTTAACGCATAAAACTAAGCCCAAAGGACCCCTAGATGGCATCTAGATGGTTCAAATTCAAAGGTATGCATTAAGGCCAAAACATGGAGTACACAACACATGCTTTTAGAGCACTAAAGAGACAACTAAGGTAAGCATACAAGCACACCAAAGGGACTGAAATAGCATGCTAGATGGTTCCAAACCACTAAAATGATGCAAGCAACACATGCTATATACTCATGCACTTAAGGCTAGCAAGCCAAAATGCAAAGTGGCTATGTAAGGCAAGTCATGGATGGCCTAAACAACCAAAAACAGATCTTATACATGACAAAATAAGCACATTTTCAGTGTATGACCAGCCACAAAAACAGAAGCAAGATAGGCTAAGAAAGCATGCAAGATTACGGTAAATCACATGGATTTCAAAGCAAGTAGCACATGGAGTATGAAAACAATGTTGAGCCCTTCAACAATGTTGAAGAAGGGCTCAAAATAAGCCTATTCTTAGCTTACATCATGCTCTGAAACAGATTATATATAAGCCAAATATTCTATGCAAGAAACACGGCATACAAGAGGATATTGAGATAGGTGCTAGATGCAGCCACCAAACGACAAGGGGTCCTCAATCAAACATGAAGAGGACCCCAAAATAAGACTATTTGAAGTTTGGGTCGGTGCCCAAAAGTGCTTGCAAGCAAGGCTTAAATACAAAGCAAGAAATTGCAAGAAAAGGGAAGATGAGAACTTACCCTTGAAGACCAGCAAACCAGCACCTCTTGGACCAAGTTTAGGTGCTCCTAAGCTCTGAAGAACAGCCCCAAGTCGTTGGAAATGGAAGTGGTGGTGTTGTGCTATGGGTTGGTGAAGGAATGGCCAAGAATAATGGACTTTTGGAGGCAAAGGAGTGAGATATAGAGGGAGATAGAGGGTTGTATCTATCTATATCAGATATATATCTATATATCTCTGGTTTTTGTTCCAAACTCCCAACCCTAAGCAATGGAGAGGAAGAGCTCTTATATAGAGCAAGCAAATGGCTTACAAGAGAAGCTAAAGCAAGGGGCTTCTCCAAGAAGCCAAGACAGCTGGTAAGGCTTCTTGAGGAAGCCAAGACAAAGGGTCAAGGCTTCCTCAAGAAGCCATGAGCAAAGGGTGCACCAAATAAGGGCCAAAAGGTGCAAAATGGTGCAAAATAGGCACATGGATGTACGTGGGTCTGGTCCTGTGCATCCCAGCTGGCACAGCTGGTGTGCACCATGCTTGGGGGGTTCAAAGAGTTCAGGTCGGCCAGAAGGTGTGATCATCGGCCAAAATAAAGTGCCGGTCGGCACTCTTTTCTGCCGGTCGGCTAAATAGAGTGCCGATGGATGATTCCTTGGTCAAAACATGGCCGGTGGGTATGCAAATCGAAGCCCCGGAAGTTAGCTTTCCAATGGCGCAAACCTTGCATCAAAATTCCTTCTGTGCAAAAAGTTATGCCCTTTTCCGTGAAGTCGCGCAGACTCGATCCAACCGGGATGATGCCCAGCTTCAACCAATCATATCTCCTCCACCCGGACTTGGCTCTAGGAGATTCTTGAGTGCAAAGTGAAGCCCCGGAAGTCTTCTTTCCAATGATGGTGGCCTCATAGCTTAACTCCAAGTATTGAATTGAATAAGCCCGATTTAGCGAGGGCTGCTCGATTCCCTTCTACCCGGATCTATGCCGAACTTCTCCCAAACCAGTTTTTCTCCTCTCGTTTCCTCTTTTCTTCAACTCCAAACCCCTAAACAAAGTGTTTGGAAGATTTTCCTCTCTTCTTGTCGAAGGAATTGAACCTGTACCCTGCACATCTCTCAACACCGAGCAAACCATCAGTAATGCCCAAGTCTTGAGGGCGGTCAAAAATGGGGTGTCTACACGATACAAGCTACACTACTGATAGATTTCCTACTCAAGGCGTCAGCTACAACATTGGCCTTTCCCGGATGGTAATGTAACTCAAAATTATATTCCTCTATAAACTCCATCCACTTTCTCTGCCTCAAATTTAAGTCTTTATGTGTAAACAGATATTTCAGACTCTTATGATCAGAAAACACCTCAAATCTCTCACTATACAGATAGTGCCTCCAAATTTTCAAGGCAAAAATCATCGTTGCTAACTTTAAGTCGTGAGTAGGGTAATTCTTCTCATGGGTTTTCAACTGTCGTGAGTCATAAGCTACTACCTTCCCCTCTTGCATCAATACACAACCCAAACCTTTCCGTGAAGCATCACAGTATACTGAATAGCCCAAACCCCTCTTCGGAATAATCAAGATTGGAGTGGTGGTAAGTCTAACCTTAAGCTCTTGGAATGACTTTTCACAAGTCTCACTCTATATAAATTTGATTCATTTCCTCGTTAACCTAGTCAAAGGTGAGGCTAGTCTGGAAAAATCTTTCACAAACCGACGGTAATACTTGGCCAAACCCAAGAAATTACGAATCTCGAAAGCATTCTTAGGTTGTGCCCAATCTTACACTACCTCTATTTTGGATGAATCTATAGTCACTTTTTCCCCGGATACCACATAGCCTAAGAAATTAACCTCTTTTAGCCAAAACTCACACTTTCCAAACTTAGCATATAGCATATGGGCTCTAAGCAACTCAAGTACCACTCGCAAGTGTTCCTCGTGCTCCTCCTCAGAGGGTGAGTAAATCAAGATATCATCCACAAAGACGACCACAAAATGGTCTAAGAACTCTCGAAAGATTCGGTTCATCAAGTCCATAAATACAGTCGGTGCATTGGGTAGGCCAAAAGGCATCACAAGAAACTCATAGTGGCCATACCGCGTACGGAATACCGTCTTCGGGATACCCTCCTCCTTTACTCTCAATTGATGGTAACCCGATCTCAGGTCTATCTTAGAGAAACAACGAAACCCTTTCAACTGATCAAACAGGTTATCTATACGTGGCATTAGATACTTGTTCTTAACAGTTACCCGGTTCAACTTCCAGTAATCGATTCAAAGTCGCAAGGCTCCATATTTCTTTTTAGCAAAGAGTGTCGGTGCTCCCCAGGGTGAAGTATTAAGGCGAATGAAACCCCTTATCTAGTAATTCCTAGAGTTGAATATTCAACTCACTCAACTCAGCAAGCGCAAACTGATATGGTGCCATAGAAATCGATGCCGTGCCAAGCACAAAATCAATAGAGAACTCGATCTCTCGGTGAGATGGTAAACTAGTAAGATCTTCTGGAAAGACATCCGAATTCTTACAAACCACTCTTGGCAACTCAACCCGGACTTCACCACACTTACTACTCAAGAAACTAGCAAGGAGACAACTAAGTTCGCTCTACCCATATGGATCACATACCGGTGATAAGACCCTACCACCCAGTCCCCCAAGAAATAAAAGCAATCACCGCTTAAGGTACATACAGTAACTCTTTGATGATAGCAATCTATAACAGCTCGGTATGACAATAACCAGCCCATACCCAAGATAACATCAAAACTAATCATATCAAGCAAAACAAATGCAAATGGAAGTCAACGACCAGCGACCTCTATGTCATAACCCCGACACCCCTGTTTTAGAATAACCTCACCACCAATAGGTGACTCTACACAAATAGGAGATGCTAATTGTGCCAACTCCAATCCCAAAACCAATGCAAATGCAGAAGATATAAAGGAATGGAATGCACCCGTATCAATAAACACACTAGCAACTAAATTGAAAAACAAAGGTACCTCTCATAATTGATGGAGCCAGTACAAGATCTAGCATGGTAACAACATACATGCGCCCTGTTGGCCTCTGATCTACATGCTTACCCCTCGGAGCATAAGCCTGTTGTACTGACTAAGCCGAAGAGGCTCCCTGATTGGCCCTCGAGGCCTATGCTCACTGTGCTGGCTGGTAACTCTGTGTTTGCCTCGAACTAGACGCACCAGGTGTGCCACCCAACTATGAGCAAAATCTCTTCAAGTGTCCCGCCTGTCCACACTGATAACAAGTGAGCGGCTGGCCTCTACCTTGACTCAAGCCCTGAGAACGAGCCGAAGATGATGCTGCTCGCTGCCTTCCTCCCTTCTGTGGGCAAGCTGGAGACTTGTAGCCCAATTGGCCACACTTAAAGAAAGTGATGTCTCTCTAACCACCTCTCCCAAAACCCGAACTCGGCACTGGAAAGGTAGACCTCGAATGCGCTCCCTGGGACTGCTAGGGGTTAGAACCCCTCTGCCTCTTAATGTTCCCCTGACCATCTTAACTCCTCCTAGAGCCCCTCATTCTCTCCTCCTCAGCATGCATGATAGTCTCAAGATAGGCTGCAGCCTTCATAAGGCATCCATAGTCCCTAATCATGGGCTTGGTCCTCAACTTCTTCTCGAACTCTAAGCAACGATGTTCCTCAGTTGCCACCAACTCTGGTGCAAACCTAGACAGGCTAGTGAATGTGGCTTCAAACTCAGCCACCGGTGTGTTCAACTGCTAGAGTTGAGAAAATTGATCCCTCAACTTCTCCCTGACTGTAGCGGGTAAGTACTTATCCTGGAAGGCGTCAATAAAGGCCTCCCAAGTCCCTCTAATGTGTCCCCGTGCATATTTCCATCACTGACCTGCTTTTCCCTTCAACTAGAAAGAAGCCAAAGTCACTTTCAAAACCTCTGTCTTTGGTGCCGAGCATCTCAAACGTCTTTACCATCTACTCTAACCACTCATTAGCCTTTAGTGGCTCCTTGGGATCACCCAAAAACTCGTCTGGATTCGACTAGAAGAACTTCATCTTCAGAAAAGGCGGCCCAGTTTCAACTACTTGGGCTTGGACTTAATTCTCAGCCCTGAAAATATCCATGGATTCTCGCAAAACTCCGGCCATCTCACAGGCTAAGGTGCCCATGGCCTGCTGACCAACTGGTTCAGCCACATTGGCCTAACCAACTCTCTCCTCCTGCGTCAGAATTTCATCCGATATAGGCATCTCGCGCCTACCACCCCTACCACCACCACATCCACGTCCTGACATCCTAAAATAGGTAACGAAAGACATTAGCACATTTACAAATGTACCGAAGCTAGTTCACTCACGTCCTAATATAATGGACAACTGTAATTCACTTCACATAAGCACATTGTCACATAAACACATATGAATTTTATTCCTAGATAATGAATATCCCGCGACGTTGCTAGAGTTCCAATTAGAAACAGTAGTGATCAAGTGCTCTTCTAATAGGACTTCCAGAAACCCATAGACCCAATCAACATCTTAGAAACTAAATCTCTTACCCATATAATCACATAAGCAAGTTGTCATATAAGTACATACCATCCATACTTAAGTCTCTAACAAGTGAGACGAACCCACTGTGGTACTAACCACTTCCCACGTATCCAAAGTATTCAAACCCGATATACTCTGATACCAAGTTGTCACACCCCCAAAAGAATACAAATAATCCAACTCATAAGAGAAAAGAATACAATAAAGTTAAGGTATTTCCATTCATCAGAGTTCGTATTACAAAAGGGTATTACATGCTTCATACATTCATAAATGTTTATTCTGAATCTACATGTAACACAAGTTAATAACAACAAAATAAATGCCCTACGGGCTTACATCTTTCCAAGATAAAACTTGGTTAAAACAAAAGAGATTCATAAGCTCTATACATTTAAAGCCCTTGGCTTGAATAAACATTTAAACACCAAAAAGAGACAAAATAGAGCCTTCAGCTCCTAAGTCCTTCCAAGTGTCCTTGGAGGAAGCATATCTCCAGTACCTGAAAATGATTTCCTAAGTAGGGTGAGCCAAAGCCCAGTAGGAACAGTCTAACACAATATATGAGATTTAACTAAGATATAAGTGTCAACTATATGTATTCAATACTTATGACCAAAGCACATCTTATTCACATGGTTACATGATATCAACATTTATATCTAGATCCATTTCCATTTATTCATTTCAAACTAGTTCATCTTGTTTCAATTCATAGGCCACGTTTATAATTCTCCGAATAACCCAACTGAGACTACAACTCAATGGTTTTCAATCAACACAACAAACATATAGACACTTCAACCTTGCCATTTTACAGAAATTTCGTCTGCAGGATCGGCACCCATGTATACATAAGATTTTGGGACTTTCACCCTTAACACTCCGGCCAACTTAATTTTCAATGGAATCTATCCCCTATCTCCTTCCAAAACATGGAGTACATCCCCTTTCTCCTCTCAAAACGTTATACATATACAATGTATTTAAAGATGCCATCATATTCAATGACATTCAATTACACATATTCAATGTCTCAACACACCGTCATATTCAATGACATAGTTAAATGATTAGTTTCAATTCTCCAAATCCTCATGCAATTTCTACAACAATCATAGCTATCATCCACCGATAGCCCAATACAGATATTTCCAAATAGATATACAATCTTTATAACAGATAATTTATCAAATTTCCAAAGATGAGTGATTAAACAAATCCAATTACACCATTCATTTATACATCCTCCCAATTTCACATTTCTCATCTCAATTCCATTATTTATACAAAATAATTATTCAACATATATTAGGGCAAATTTTCCCTTTTTTCAAATATTGACCCAAAGGCCAAAATCAACTATTTTAACACAAGATACCCTCATGTCCAAACCCCATAGTCAATTATATAACATCACATAGAAACCCCTCTTTCTGAAGCATGAACCTAAACCCTAGGTTTTCTCTAAACACCCCAAATCTCACAATGTATACATAACAACAAATAACTATGTTAAAAACCATAACAAAGTGTATAATATCCCTACCTGAAAGAGAAGACGTGCCAAGTAAGAGAGAAACACCAAGAACACCGAAACCCATTTCTATTTGGATCAAAATGTAGATCTTGACAAGCTCTACCTTTTTCTCAAAGTCACTAGGGTGGAAATCCCAATGATTTTAGACGAAATCTAGGAAAGAAAGTGAATCCTAGAGAGAGAGGCTCAAGAACAAGCATTTTGGAAAGTTTTAGAGAGAGAGAGATATGAAAAAGTGATTCAAAATATCATCTTTTCGGACTGTTATACGCGCAGTCCGCTCGAGTGTGGAAAGCCCCACTCGAGTGTCACACTCAAAGTTCTACTCAAGCATGAAAAGCATCGTTTGAGCGTGGGATACACACTTCCAGAAGTTCTGCAGAAGAAGGTCTTCGCTTGAGCGTAAGGGTGGACACTCGAGCGTCCAATGCATTCTCCCAGTATTTGCAGACCTGCCAAAATATATTGAGAGTTGACAATTCCCACTCGAGAGCAAGAATGGCCGCTCGAGCGGAGGAGCAAATTTGTGAAGCCTGCTCGAGTGCAAGAATGCCTGCTCGAGCGGAAGGGTCAAAATCTGGGCAACACAGGTTTTGACATACAAGCAACCAACCTGTTCTAAGCGCACAATTACAACCCGATAACCAAAATAAGGGGAAGACAAGGGGAACAAGATATGAATAACCATTCTAACCCATATCAACCTGAGTCCGGAATACAATAAATAATGGGTCAAAATCGAAATCGCTATAATTCGACCTACACCTTAGTGAGTCTCATGACCTGTGCCACCTTATTTACCATCCTTACTAAACCAACACTCTTAACACTAGTTATGAAAGCACAACAGAGTGATCCAAAGGTAGAAGTAATTCGAGGGAAAATATCCCAAAGAAGAGAGGAGAAGGGTTTAAGAGTATATTCTAACACTAGTGTTCGCTATCTAGACTGCCTCTTTGTGCTAGAAACTTGTAGGGACGAAGTTCTTCAGGAATTCCATCACTTACGCCTTGCGGTTCATCCGGAAGGCACAAAAATGTATCGTGATCTTAGCCATCAATTTTGGTGGAGAGGTATGAAGCGAGATATAGCTCTGTTTTGTCTAACTTGTCAACAAGTCAAAGTGAAACACCAAAGGCCAGCCGGGTTACTGCAACCCTTGTCGATAGCCAAATATAAGTGGGAACACATCACTATGGATTTTGTCTCGAGTCTTCCTAGAACGCAAAAGGGTAATGATGCAGTTTGGGTAATTATGGATTGACTAACTAAGTCAGCCCATTTTCTCGCTATGTGTATTGGGGATTCAATGGATTTCTTAGCTAAGCTTTATGTTCGAGAGATCGTTCAAATCCATGGGGTTCTGGTGAGCATTGTTTTAGGTAGAGACCCTCTTTTTATTGCACGATTGTGGCAGAGTTTGAAAAACTTTACGGGTATGCAATTGACTTTTAACATCGCCTACCACCCCTAAACTAACGGGCAATCTAAGTGCACCATTCAAATCCTAGAAGATATGTTGAGATCTTGCATATTAGACTTCAAGAGTTTTTAGGAGAGACATTTGCCTCTCGAAGTTTGTCTACAATAATAGTTTTCAAGCTAGCATTCGGATGGCGTCTTTTGAAGCCTTGTATGGGCATCTGTGTAGATCACTGGTGTATTGGGCCAAGGTGGGAGATTCATCCATGCTTGGGCCCGAGTTAGTTCAAAAAACCATCGAGAAAATGGCTCTCATTCGGAAGAGGTTAATTATGGCTCAAAGCTGATAGAAGAGTTATGCTGATTGAAGAAGAAGACCTCTATCTTTCGAAGTGGGTGATCATGTATTTTTAAAGATATCACCTAGTAAAGGTTTGATGAGATTTGGGCAAAGTGGAAAATTGTCGCCTAGGTTCATTGGGCCATTTGACATCATAGAATAGGTGAGAGAAGTAGCATATCATCATGCCTTACCACCACAACTATCTGGTTGCACGACGTATTTCATGTTTCTATGCTTTGCAAGTATGAACCCGATCCTTCACATGTCGTAGATTGGACAAACTTGAGAATGTTTCTTACTAGGAGAGACTCGAAAAAACGTTAGATTCTCGTAAGCAAATTTTAAGGGGCAAAACCATTCCTCTAGTTAAGGTGTTGTGACACCATCACGGGGTAGAAGAGGCTATATGAGAACAAGAGGTTGAAGGTCAAGAGAAATATCTGAACTTGTTTAATAATGAGTAATTTTGTTAGACTATTGTTTTCTTTAACAATGTGCATCTTGAGTTATGGAAATGAGTAATGAAAAATGTTAATTTCGTAAAAATTTGAACTTTTATGTCATTATCGGACTTTGATTCAATTTTGTTTTCAACTAATGACATTGTTATGGATGGACTTATTGTTGATGCGATATTCATCCTCCTTATGAATTGTCGGAGTCATTATTACTGGGAGTTACGAGATTTAAGGGACAAAACTCCTTAAAGGGGTTAGGTTTTTATCCATTCTGGGTGACTGCTCAAGTGGTAAATTGGTCGCTCGAGCGGAGATGCAGAGCTCTCAGTATCTTGCCTGTTTGCAAACGAGACCGCTCAAGAGGTGAAGTGGTCACTAGAGCTTAGAAATGAGGCTCCCAATATTTTCACACTAGTTTTACAAAACTTCTTAGACCCCGCGTTTATCGCTCGAGTGGTGGAAAGTTTGCTCGAGCGGTTTGTTTGGGACAACACACTTAATAGTCAATTCAAACTCTTTTTCACTCACTTTTTCCATATCTCTTCTCTCTCTCTCTCTCACCCATTTTTGAAACCCTAGTCCCTAAACACCTGATTTCCTTTGATTTCAACCAAGATCTACTTTAGATCTTTAAGGAGGTTGAAGAACAAGCCTATATCAAAAGTTCTACCAATTGTTTTCTCATTTCTCGAAGTTTGAAGTTGGGAATTCATCTTTTGCCATCAACCTTGAGCTAGGGGTACTTTTAACTCGTTACATCTTTGATTTGAGATAAATATGTGGTATTTTTCATTGTATCTATATATATCTTGTATTGTGAAGAGTGGTGTGTTATTTAATGAGTTTGATCAAAAAGGGGGCCATCTCTTATGAAATACTTAAAGAGTTTATATTTTGTGTTGATGATTATGTTATGGGTGATGAGAATTGACTTTTAAATGCTTTGAAGGGGAAAAGCCCCAAATTTCTTAAAATCCTAGTGTAGACACCCTATTTTGACCGGCCCTAAGACTTGAGCTCTTTCTTTTGATTACCTGATAATGAAAACAAGAAGGTATTTTTCTTATAATGTTCTCAGTAAAAAAGAAATTTTTTTTGCTTCATTTCTAACGCTAAGCCTGTTCTAGCCAACTATTCAAGACCCATTCAAAACTCTCTTTTGAAGCCTTCTTTCCACACTTCGTTCTGAATTTTTCTGTAATGTTTCGAGGCTCACTTTTAAACTTCAAAATGAAACATTTTCTCAGGAAATAGAGCAAAGAATAGTATGAAAATAGGAGGAAATGACGAATTCTATCAAAAAATCCTGTTTCATGAAAATTAGTCAGGCCTTGGCCATTATTTTGGCCGGCCAGCCAGTGTTCCCAAAAATAGAGCAGTTTCGACAAAATTCTTGCTAGAAGTGTGTGGAACATGCTATTCCAAATATTTCTTGATATAGTCATGCACAAGATACACACCCCTTTACCCTCTATTATCTTCCTTTAGCCTCCATTGTGAAAAGAGCATTTGTCTCAGACCCCAAAATGAGCATCCACTACAGCCATCCTTGTCTCTCTATCATCCTTGACTTCCACCTTGTCCCCTCCCACCTGCTTAATTGAGCCTTACAGGATGTGTATCTACTTATCTCTCCTTGTCAAGAGAGCTGGCCTCTTCAACAAAGTCCTTGGCCTTTGTCATTTTATGGCCTTTGTTTTCAACCTTGTCCCCCACCACCTTCTCCATTAAGCATTCTTGTATTGCCTATATGAAGGTGATTAGATTGTTAAGAGAAGAGGATTGGTTTCAAGAGAAGAAAGTTAGAGAGAAAAAAAAAAGAGAGAAGTTTAAGCTTTGAGGCAAAAACTCCCATTTTTCAAATATACACTACCATACATTGATATTCCATCTTGATACACCAAAACCATCCCAAGACCTCTGATATAGCCAAACCATATTAGCCTTGATCAAAAGAGAGTGAGTGTTGTTGAAAGGAAGAAAAACAGAGAGTTAAGAAATTCTCCCACACACTCTATGAAACACTCAAAAATGCCATTCACACAAGAATTTTGAATTTTCAAACTGAGAACTAAGAAATACACTCCCTAAACTTGAGGGTGATAAAAAGGAAGTTTGGAAATCAAATCCTTTCCTTGGAAGGTGAATTTTGCACACTTTAATTTTTTCTTTTACTTATTTTCTTATTTTGAACTTTTTGCTTTGCTTTCATTTCATTTCATATTGTAAGCTTGTTATACTTTAACTGCGAGTGGTTAGTTAAGCCACTCACATATTTCCTGCTTGTTTCTATCTTTGGTGCTTGAAAAGTAGAAAACAGAGTTTTGGCTTGGCCTTATTGGTCGGCCAGCCAACCTCTCCTAGACAAAACCCAGCAAACTCCCGGCATTGAGCAGAACGGTCCCCAATGGTCTCCGAGACCCCCCCCCCCCCGAAGCCTTTATTTTTCTTTTAATTTCAAAGAGATTTGTGAGGATATATCTTATTGTAATATTTTCTTTTCCCCTTATTTAGATTTATAATATCAAATGTTGTAACAATTTCCCGTCCCGCTTCTTTCTATTCCATTCTTTTACTTGCTTTTCCTATCTATACATAGTACATTTTGTTCATCATCACATCTATGCTTTACAATCATGTTTCATGCATCTTGATTCAGCTAAATTTGCATTTGTGAGTTTAATCGATTATTACGTGATTTTGTGCGTAACTTCATGTTTTTTATATGAATCACATGTCATGTTTTAGAAATTGAATAACTAGTTATATATCGTGAATGAATTGCATTAGAATCTTGTATGTAAGATTATGCATGTTTTACTAATTTTGTTTTGTACCTATTTGCAAGACGTCAGTAAATATGTAAGTTTTTATGCTTTAGCATCCTGTTTGTGTTTTTTTTTTTTATACTATGTTTAGCATCCTACCATGCGGCTATATAAATGCCTGTGGATGGAGGTTGTATTGTTCAATTTGGAACAAAGTTGATTTTCATATCGCAAACTAAAGTTTTCTTTGAGTTGTTTAAAATGCTTTAAAAAATACATAAAATCGAATTGTTCCAAAATAAATGACATAATCTATACTTGTTTGCTTCACATAGTAATTTTAGCTTTTATTAAATAACCAGAATTTGAACATATAAAGCAAATAAAATTCATATCATGGTTTAATAGAGGCCGATCTTTGATCAGGTGAGCATGAGTGCTCAATTAATGACCTTCCCCTCTCATACCTAAGGTTCCGAGCTAAGCAACTTTGGATATAGCGAACAGTGGCCTTAATTCGAGTCATAGGTTTCCTAATCTCCCAAAAATATTAAGTGGCGACTCTAAGATCCGGTGATGCAGTCCATTTTTGGCAAAAGATTGTTTGTAATAAAATAAATGTCTATAAAAGTTACTAAATCTGGACTCTCATCTACGTTTCACATTGCACTCGTGAGACTAAATCGAAGATACTGAGGGTCCGAACTGTTAATGTGCGCAGGTACCCCCTGGCATGTTACACCCAGCTCTTAAATTGGCTCAATGAATGAGGAACTTGTTCAATTGGTCTTCTAATCATGAAATTAGATGTATTGATTTGATTCTTATGTTGGAATGTGAAATGTTGGGAAACTTCTAACTCAACATCTTGAAATGATGATGAGAATTACCTTAATTAGAAATGTTTAAATTATTGGATTGTTGTGGATTGAAACTACCTTAGGGAAATTGAGATTTGTACACCCATACATCATATACATTCATTAATTATACCAGTGGCTTGGAATTGTTGATGTTTGGAACATGTGGAGAGGGTTAAATAGCATATGAGTCTGGGTCATGAGTTAGGTCTTTGGTTTGACTTGTGTTATGTATATTGGTACCTGGGCAAGGAGTCAAGGTGTCTAATTGCCTTGTCTTATGCATATCACTGAACGAATGTCGGAAAGATTTTTGGGTGACCACGAGCCTACTGTTTTTAGAGTCGGCGAATGTGGAAAATATGATTTTGGGTGTCCACGAGCCTGTTGTTTCTGAAGTTGGCAAATGTAGAGGAATGAGTTCTTGGGTGCCCAACGTTCTGCCGTTGCCAATTACAAAATACCTAACATGACTAATAATATCCTTGAGTTAGGGTGTGATAATTCTAAATTGAATCAGATATTAAGTTTTCACTAACTCAACTCAATTAAAAATAAATAAAAATTACAGACACAATGTGAAGACCTCGCCACGTATAATATTTTGCATTTAATTAATCAAGGAGATTTGGATTTTTAATTAGTTATTATTCCGATTTAATTATAAAATCAATAAACATTATTGAGTCTAATCTGTATATGATTTTATGAAATATTTATTTCAGAATTAGAAATTGAAGGCCTAAATGGCTTAAAAATGTATAATTTGTGAGTTGAATCAGTTTAATTTTAAATATTGACCCATTTGAGAGTTTAATTATTATTCGATTTAGTTTAGTAAAATTAAGATTTGATTAATTGGGTCTGAATTGGAATTAATTAAGTTAATTAAGTTATGAGGATTGGGAATTATGATTATCACGAATTAAATTTACTTATGAGATGTTTAATTTGAATATGTAATTTATTGACGGAGATTTTGAGTTTAATCTGAAATTGAAGGCCTTAATGATTTGATAAACAAAAATTGATGATGAGAATAAGTGTAAATTGATCTTTGGAACCTTTTGGGAGTTTGACCAAAAATCTAATTCAGATTGGTAAAAATTAAATATAATTAATTAGGTTATAATGGAAGTCAAATTAGACTAATTAAATTGTGTGGGATTTGTGATTAATTATGATTAATTAAGTTCTGTGATAATCAAGATTAATTGAGGCTAAGTGTTGCTTAATTAAGCTAATCTTAATTATAAATGAAATTATAGAATGGTTTAGTATTTGAGGGTGTACGTGGGTGCGGGTGTACTAAGAAATCTGTGTGCACGCATGTGCACGTGAGTGATGTGTTGGAACATTTGGGGGGAGCACGCGTACGTATATATGTAATTTTCTAAGAGTACATTAAGTTAGGAGGTGGGTTTGCCTTCAATTGTTTTGAACTGGAAATACTTAGAGAGAGAAAGAGAGTGAGTTTGAGAGCTCAAGGGTGTAGAGAGAGAAACCCACATTGGGTGGAAATTGAAGAACAAGGGGAATTAGAGGAAAATCAACCAAACTTGCTGAAATTAAAGTTTAAGGTATGAAAATTAATACTCAATTTATGTAGAATTTTCAACTTATACTTGAAATTAAGAAGAGTTTAAGATTAATTGCATGGAATTTGTAAGAAATTAGGGTTTGAGTAGAAAATTAAGCTACTTGCATGTTTATGGAAGATAATTTGTAGTTTCATCAATTTTGGGTTTGATTTTAAAAGTTATAGTTAAATCAAGTTTCATAAATTACATGCATTATGAATTTTTAGGAATTGAGCCATGCAATTTTATTATACATTTAATTTTGAAGAAAAGTTTTGAAAACCATGAGTTCATGAAGATATGGGTTTAGATTTTGAAATTAAGCAAGGTTTTGATTTTATTATGAAAATTAGGAATTGGTTTGATTTTGATTTTTAATCCATGCAAGTAATTTAATTTAAAAGTTTTATTCAATTTAAACATATTTTGGAACATCTATGATCATAAATTAATTTTTTGGTTAAAAATTGAGTTAAGTTCAAATTCGAAGAGATTGATTCTGTAATTCATCATTTAAGTTTGATTTTTTGTTATTTATCGTGAAATTGGATTCCATCTTTACATGCATCATAGGTTTTCAAGGGTTTTGAAGATTTAATTCATGCTTTAAAGGAAGAAGAATAAAGTTTTGAAAAATTATAAGTTTATGAACATTTTACGTTTAATTTTGAAATTAAAGGAGTTTTAATGTAAATGATTTGAAATTGATCATGTTTTCTTGATTATTAAAAGAAATTATGTATTTTTTTAGTAAAGCCATGCAAGACCACAAGTTTTGAAAATATGTTTGGAAACTATTTTTGCTTGTTTTTGGAACCCAAAAAAATTATAGATCACTTGAGCGGTCAAGTTACCGCTTGAGCAAACTTTAAGGCCATTCAGTATTTTGTAGACAATACAGTCTGCTTGAGCGACCAAGTGGTGGCTCGAGTGGTCAAACTATTTTCAATATATTCTGAAAAATCACACTTTGTTCATATTTTCATTTTCATTAGTTTCTAAGCATTCTTAGGCATAAATTATGACTCATTAACGATTAATAGGTTAAGAACCAATATAAATTAATTGATTATGAAGCAAAATAAGAAATCAGTTTATTGGAAAAAGAAAGAATAAGTACGAATAAGTGAAATAAAAATTCAGTTTATTTGGAAAGAAAAGAATAAGAGAAGTTATATGTGATCAAGAAAGTAATATTGTGTTTCAATATGTTTGTTTGTGTGATCAAGAAAGTAATATTGTGTTTCGATATGTTCGTTTGGGTGCTTTGTGTAGGTTGGGCGTTCGAGGACTTATATTCAAGTCAAGCCCACTGTGAATAATATCTTTGTAAAGTTATGTTTGAAAGTATATTTTGAAAATTCTTTCAGATTAATGTTTTTATGAATTCTATTTTGTACGAATGAATGAATGTCTCTTTTGATAAATATATTTGTGGTATCCTTTAGTGGCCAGTCCTAGCCATTAGGGGACGCATAACCGCCATGGCCTTTGATTACAAAGATCTCTGGTAATATTGACCTATGATGGTCCTTTGTTTTGTTGACCCTTGTTGCTCCTTCGCTATTGACCTATGACGGCCCTTCGTTATTGACCTATGATGGTCCTTTTTTTCGCTCTATTGAATGTTATCACGTATCATGTTTGAAAAACCCTCTTTTGATTTTAAACCAAAACCCTAAGTTTGTTCAAAATCACCTCAAGTTCCAATGTTTCTTACACATCAATGAATAACCAAGTTAAGTACCATATGAGAATGTAGAAAAATCCCTACCTCTAACTGAGAAGACGAGCAAAGCCAAGGGGAGACTTCAAAGACATCGAAACGCACTTTTGTTCGGATGAAAAGAGAGCTCATGAGGTGCTCTACCTTTTTAACGAGGGCACCAAGGTGGAGAGATCACTAGATCTAGGTGAAAAACTAAAGAGAATGTAAGTTTTAGAGAGAGATGACCTCAACTTTAGGGTTTTGAGAGAAACGGATCTCAAAAAGTGTGTAAAAAATCATTTTCACGAACTGATATACGCACAGTCTGCTCGAGCATAAAAAGTGACACTCGAGCGTCAGACACAATAAGTTATCCCGCTTGAGCACAGAATACACACATCCAGTAGTTTTGTAGATAGAAGAACATTGCTTGAGCGCAAGAATGGCCGCTTGAGTGCACACCCGTTTGAGCGTAGGAAATGTTGTTTGAGCGTACAATCCACTCTCCCAGCAGTTTTGTGGACTTGCAAAAGTACTGAGAATTTGTAAAGCCCCGCTCGAGCGCAAGAAGTGTCGTTCGAGCAGAACAACAAAATTCTGGACAACAAGAGTTGGGAAACCAAATAACCAACCTATCCCAAACACAACCACCACAATCTAATAGCCAAGTTTAAGGGAAAAGAAGATAAACAAAACATATTTAATAGTGCAAAAACAAGAAACCCGAGTCCAGAACACAACAAGGGTCGGGTCAAAACCGGAATCTCTATAACCTCCCTCCCTTAAAGAATTCCGTTCTCGAAATTTCAAATCAGGTTTTACAATTATGTTTAAACTAAACACAATAACGATGGATAGTCAATTCCGATACCATGACCCATTCTCCGCTCATCCATTTTCATCAATTTGATACACAAGTTCCAATATTGAAAGTAGAATCCACATTTCCCAAAACATTTACAATGTTTATATTAAATTCATGTTTCCAAAACATACACAACATATACATTGTTCTCATGTATCCAAAACATATAAAATGTTTTCATATTTCACTAACATAACAAAATTCCATTACATGCCCAAACATCAACAAATAAGTCCGAATATTTCTCACAGACTTCCAACTTGCGTTCCCAAGTTACTTCCTCAACCCCGTGATGTTTCCATATTACCTTAACCAAGGGAATTGTTTTGCCCCACAAGACTTGGTCCCAAGTATCCAAGACTCTCACCGGTCTCTCCTCATACGAGGCATCCTCATCTATCTCTAAGTTGGTCCAATCCAATACGTCCAATTCATACTTCCAAAGCATAATAATATGAAACACATCATGAACCCCGGAAAGCTGTGGCGGCAAGGCCAAACAATAAGCTACCTCCCTGATCCGCTCTAGGATCTCAAAAGGCCCAATGAATCAAGGGGATAACTTCCCACTCTTTCCAAATCTCATCAAACCCCTCCTAGGTGATATCTTCAAAAAGACATGATCTCCCACCTCAAAAGACAAGGGTCTCCTCTTATGGTCGGCATAACTCTTCTGGCGACTTTAGGCTGTAGCCAACCTCTTACAGATAAGTGCAACTTTCTCCATCGTTTCTTGAACTAAATTCGGGCCTAACATTGGTGCATCACCCACCTTGGCCCAACACACAGGAGATCTACACGGTCGGCCATACAAGACCTCAAAGAGTGCCATGCCAATGCTCAATTGAAAGCTATTATTATAGGCAAACTCCACTAAGGGCAAGTTCCACTCCCATGAACCCTTAAAGTCAAGAACACAACTCGAAGCATAACCTCTAAAATCTTATTGGTGCGCTCAGACTACCCATCAATCTAAGGATGATATGCTATGCTAAAAGTCAATTTAAGTGCCCAAAAACGTGGATTTCTATCCGAAACAATTATTACTGGGACCCCGTGCAACCTCACTGTAATACCCCGACCTTCATATCTGATTCTGCTGTCTTTATAATTCCCTATTCTGTGTCTTTGAATGTTATCGTGAAAATCTATGTGAAAATATAGTAAAAGAGCATGGAACTTAGAGATATGAGTTTCTATCTGTTGAATTAGAACGTATCTGTTACACGTGAATCACTTAAAATGGAAATTGAGCATCTTAGAGATTTAATTTGCAGAAATTGATTTGATATTTGGAATCTACATGATTTTTAAGCTATAAGGGGATTTTCTGTGAAATTTTTATTTCGGCACCATAAAGCGATTGAATTTCGTCTTTTGTGCTCTTATATCTTGATATATATATATATATATATATGTCTAAGGCTTGTAAATTTGTGATCAAAAACGTGGCTACTTTGGAAAGAAAGGAAGAAAGCGTGAGAGTTGAAGGAGAAGAATTGGGGGAACTAAATTTGACTCACCAAAGAAGCATCCATTAGTAGGATTGGGAGTTTGAGGTTAAGGTAACCAATTCCTAATTTAACTTCTCTAGAACTTCATCTCATGCTTGTGTTGATTCATGGATAATCTATGTTTGCTTCATTAGGGTTTCACATTGATTTGGTGCCTTGACACTTTGGACTTCAATCTTTGTTTCTATAGCATTAATTCATACCAATATATTACTACTATGTGCTATGTTTGTTGAATTTGTAGAACTTGAATATATTTGGGACATTGGATGGAATTTGTGAAAGTGTTGGCTTGTTGAAGCCTTTAACTTGGTCTAAATTGGCATGATTAAGCTTTCCTCCATGTTGTGGTGTTGTTAAGTGCAAGTATTGCATGAATTTCACCCTTGATTGCATGAAAAATTGGGTTTGAATGATGAATTTTGGCTTAAGATCGGTGCCACTGAATCAGGTAGTCGTCGCTCGAGCGGAGGTCGAGGCCTTCGGCGTGAAAATGCACCTTCAGCGGTTTTAAAGAATTTACCTGTCGCTCGGCGTAGAACTTTTACTCGGCGTGAAAATCGACCATCGGTATTTTTGGTAGCACTTCTGCTTCGCTCGGCGGACAAAGATACGCTTCAGCGAATCTTGTTTGATGAAAACTCTGTCTTGTTCGATTTTCATGCTTGACTCTTTGGTGCTATTAGAATGTTTTTCGATGAGTTTATGATAGTGATATGACATATGGAATGGTGATAAGGATTTTAAAGGAAAAGAATACTAATTTCTTAGTTATGTTGTGTGTAGGGCACACTCAGGAGAACTCATACGCCACCACAACACTTTGTGAGTAATAGTGCATTACATACATATTTATGTATACGTTACGTAAGACATAATTGTAAATTATGTAATGATCTGGAAGTGCAAAGTGGAAACCATATTAAGTATACTTGTGCGAAAGGCTACATTGTCTTGCGAAAGGCTATCATTGTCTTGTAAGGCTACATGCGCATAAAGGCTACTGAGTCGAAGACTACTGTCGCATAAGGCTACTGGTCGAAAGACTATCTGTGCCGCAAGGCTACATTGTGCCCTTAAGGCTATCTGTTGTGCCAATAGGCCAAGCCGCTATCTCGATGTTTGATTTTGATACATATACTCAGTACATTGTGATTTTATTATTACGCACTACTATTCACCGAGCTTGTCTCATTACGTAATTTTGTGCGATTAGAGGAACCCGGCTTGAGAGCCGATCTAGCACACTTCATGCATTTTTGTCGACTAAGGATAACCGAGCCTTTGGAGGAAACCCTTACATATTAGATCGGTTTACCTTGTATATGTAACTTTTGGTATCCACATTCTTTGGTTAGGGTTATGTATTTATTGTTTTGTATGCCTAAGACACAATTTGGATTGTAAATGTTTATGTAACCTCATTTTGTGTGCATGTTACTTTAGGTTCAATGTTAAGATGGTCCTGGCTTGTTGATAGTTGCTCAATGGATATTTCTAGATGTCGTTTTAAATTTAATGCTTCCGTTCAGGCCCCCAATGAATACCATACAGGTTATTCTATCTGTTTCTGCTTTAGTCATGCCCAAACTTATGGGGGCTGGGTTGGGGTGTGACAAGTGGTATCAGAGCACGAGTTGCTATCTCACACACGGATCCATTGAGCGTTAGGATGTCTAGTGTAGTAGGCATCAAACAGGAAAGTAGGAATGATAGCAACGTGATATGATTCTGTGACCCAATGCTAATAATTTGACTTCCTTGTACACCTTTGTGTATGGTATAATGATTTGTTTTGTAGACTATGGTGAGAACAAGGGTGATGAGCGAAGATGCTACCTCGATGCGGTTGGATAGGATGGAAAGAATGATGAGAGATATGGCTGAAACTCTACGACAACAACAGCAACAACAACCTCAGCCGCCACCCCTTGATACCCCACGTAATGCAAGATATTCACGGCGAGGATCGTACCATTACACTTACGGGAGTTTAAAAGATGAAACCACCTTCGTTCAAAGGAGAATTGAACCGATGAAGGCGGAGGCATGGGTGCTAGGGATAGAGAAACTATTGAAGTCTTTCCTTATCTTGAAGTTCGAGAAAGTGCGACTTACGCTTTCACGCTTGAAGAAAGCGCGGAGGTGGTGGATGCTTACGAACAATGCATCTGAGTTGACTTGGGACGGAGTTCTTGGTGTTATTCTACGACAAATATTTTCCTCAAAGCATGCGAGACAAGAAAATGGCGAGTTTGAAAGCGTTGAGACAAGGAAATAAAGCTGGTAGTCTGAAGCCCAATTTGCGAACTAGCTCGGTTCGCACCTCACATGGTGAACCACAGTACAAAAAGGCGGAAATTCGAGGAGGATTACGGAATGCCATTGAGGATCGGATCAATGTGTTGAAGTTACCGACGACGTTGATGTCTTGGAGCGGTGTCATCGCAGAAGAAATTTAGCTACTCGGACTCGGATTTGAATGGAAAGGAAGAGGCAAAATAGTCAATGGTCTAAGGGATCAACAACTACACCAAATAAAAGCGAGTCGGAAACTTCACGGTGCAACATCTCGAGTCGACTCTGAGTGTCGAGAATGCGGGTTGAAACATCGTGGGGTTTGTCATCGGTTGGTGGAGCTTGTTTCGGTGTGGAAAAACAGGACATTTGATTAGGGAAGTCCACAAAGGAATCAACAACCCGGTAGTAAGGCCGCCAAGCTCATTTGGGTCTACAGACTCCTAGTGCCAAATCCATTGTCAAACCAAATAATAACAAGGACACCATGAAGCAAGGTAGGGTGTTTGCGTTGGTTCCGGAGATATCTGAGAATGCAACAACGATGAGTGTCGGTACATTTACAGTTTATGGCCACTCTGCTTATGTTTTGTTTGATTCTGGCTCTACCTGCTCTTTTGTGTCAAAGCAATTTGCAAAAAACTTAGATACACCTGAAATAGAATTAGCCTAAGTGTTGCGTGTTACATCGCATATGGGGACTTCCTTGATCGTATACATCTATCCTACTTGTGAATTTCTCATTGGAGATGCTCGTGTTTATGCTAATTTAGTTCCACTTGATATGATTTCATTTGATATTATTTTGGGGATGGATTGGTTGGGAGAATACAGGGCTACCATAGATTGCCTAATGAAACAAATTAAATTTCACCCTCCGGGCCAGTTAGAAACTATCTTCCAGGGTCAAGAAGTGACATCACCACCGTATGTGAGATCTCCAGCTAAGGCTTACAAATTGATTCAAAAAGGATGTCGGGGGTATTTGTGTAATGTTCTGGGAGGCCCAGTAGAGAATGAAAATATTGATGCGCTTCCGGTTGTTTGTGACTTTCCGGATGTCTTCCCAAAGGAACTGCCGGGAGAGTTAGTGGACCGTGAAATAGAGTTCACAATTGATGTGTTACCTGGAACTCAACCCATCTCTAAAACTCCGTATCGAATGGCATTAGCTGAAATGAAGGAATTGAAGGGTCAACTTCAAGATTTACTGGATAAAGGGTTTATTCGTCCAAGTGTCTCTCCCTGGGGTGCACCAGTCCTGTTTGTGAAGAAGAAAGACGGGACACTTCGTTTATGCATAGATTCTGGGGAGCTTAATAAAGTAACGATCAAAAACAAGTATCCTTTGAGAATTGATGATTTATTTGATCGATTGCAAAGGCGCGAGTTTTCTCTAAGATTGATTTGATCGGGTATCATCAATTGAAAGTCAAAGCGAAGATGTCGAGAACTGACCTTCGAACCCTTCGGTCATTATGAATTTTTGGTTATGCCCTTTGGGGTTACAAAGCGCACTGACATTTATGGATCGATGAACCGAGTTTTCAAACCTTATCTGGATGAGTTTGTAGTGGTCTTTATAGATGACATCCTTATTTACTCAGGAATGTAGAAGCTCATGAGAATCATCTTCGTCGAATCCTCCAAACTCTCCGAGAAAAGAAGCATACGCATAAGAAGTGTGAATTTTGGTGCATGAAGTGGCATTTACGGGTCATGTCATAACTAAAGAAGGAGTTTCCGTTGATCCAAGTAAGATTGAAGCAATAGTAAAGCCGCCAACCCGACTAATGTGGCGAAGTCTTGCGATTTTATGGGACTAGCGAGGTTATTATCGAGATTTGTCCAAGACTTTTCTAAGATTCTTTGTACCACTTACGCAGACTAACGAAGAAGGGCATTGCGTTTGAATGGATGAGCAGAGAATTTGCTTTCAGGAGTTAAAAGCGAAGTTAACTACGCCCGATTCTTGCATTACCATCTGTAACGAGGATTTGTAATTTATAGTGGCGCCTCACATAAGGGACTGGGTTGGGTTCTTATGCAGAACGGAAGAGTTATCGCCTACGCCTCTCGCCAGCTTAAACCCCATGAGAAAAGTTATCCCACACATGACCTTGAATTGGCAGGAGTTATCTTTGCGTTAAAGATTTGGCGACATTATCTGTATGGGACTTCTTGTGATATTTATACTGTTCATAAACGCCTCAAATACCTCTTCACCCAAAAGGAGTTAAATATGCATAGCAGTGGTTAGAATTGCAAAGACTATGATTTGCGACTTCACTATCATCACGGCAAAGCGAACACGATGTGAGCCTTTCGGTCGGAAAAATATGGGAAAAGCTGGCGAGTCTATTGTGAAAGTAAAGAATTGATAGGGGACTGAATAAGATGGAAATCGACTTAATACTACGGGCAAGAGCAACAATAGCGGCAATGATGGCTCAACGGTACTCTTGGAAGAGATCAAGCTACGTCAAATGGAGGGCGCCCTCAAGAAAATATGTAGTGAAATGGAGACAAAACCAAGATGGGATTTACTTTGACCGATTCCGTACTTAAATTTGAGTCAGTGTGTGTCCCTAATGTGGTAGAACTTAAGCGAAGTTGATGAAAGAAGCACATGCCTCGAGAGTCTCAATACATCCAGAAGTACCAAAATGTACCACGATTTGAAACAACATTTCGGTAGCCAAATATGAAGAGGAGATTGCGAGTTTGTATCTAAATGTTTGCGGTGCGACAAGTTAAGCGAGAACATCGAAACCCGAGGTTGTTACAACCCCTTCCGGTTAGGGTGGAAATGGGAACACCTAACGATGGATTTTGTAGTAGGATTACCACGGACGCCTCGGTATGAATTCGATATGGGTTATTGTTGACCGATTAACCAAATCCGCCCATTTCTTGCTGTGAAGACCCAATATAACGCCGACAAACTTGCTTTGCTCTATATAGATGAAATTGTAAGGCTTCACGAGTCCGGTTTCAATTGTGTCGCACGAAGATCCAAAATTTGTATCACGGTTTTGGCGAGTCTCTGAGAATGCAATGGATGCAATTGAAGTTGATCTGACTTTCCATCCTCAAACCGATGGAACAGTCCGAAAGGACGATTCAGACGTTAGAAGATATGCTTCGCATGTGTGTTCTGGATTTTCAAGAGAGCTGGGAGACTCATCTACCATTGATTGAATTCGCGTATAACAATAGCCACCATTCGAGTATTCAAATGGCACCTTATGAAGCCCTGTATGGGAGACCGTGTCGCTCACCAGTGTGCTGGGCTGAGGTAGGAGATAGGCCTTTGTTAGGGCGAGATCGTTCGATTAACTTCGAGAAAGTGAAGATTATTCGAGAAAGGCTTGCTCCAAAAGCGTGAAGAGTTCTGTGAGATAACAGACGAAGGAATTTGGAATTTGATGAAAACAGTCATGTCTTTGTGAAAGTCACCCCAATGAAAGGTCACCCAAGATTTGGAAAGAAGGGTAAACTAACACCCCGATATGTCGGTCCCTTTCAGATTTTACAGAAAGTTGGGACAGTAGCTTACCGAGTCGCCCTTCCGCCACATTTGAGTCGGAGTTCATAATGTATTTCATGTTTCTATGCTCGAGTACCTTCGAGATCCATCCCATATTATTGACCATCATCAGTTGAGCTAACAAGCGGGTTAACATATGAAGAAAAACCACTCCAGTACGGATCGTCGGGTGAAGCGATTCACGGGCAAGAAATTCCAATGGTAAAAGTGGAGTGGCAAGAGCACTACGGACTGAGGCAACCTGGGAAAAAGAGGATGAAATGCAAAATCAATATCCGTATCTATTTTCGTCCTAAGGTAAAAGCAAGTTTGGTGGACCAAACTTAACTAAGGGCCGGAGAGTGTAATACCCCGTCCTTCATATCTGATTCTATTTGTCTTTATAATTCCCTATTACGTGTCTTTGAATGTTATCGTGAAAATCTATGTGAAAATATAGTAAAAGAGCATGGAACTTAGAGATATGAGTTTCTATCTGTTGAATTAGAACGTATCTGTTACACGTGAATCACTTAAAATGGAAATTGAGCATCTTAGAGATTTAATTTGCAGAAATTGATTTGATATTTGGAATCTACATGATTTTTAAGCTATAAGGGATTTTTACGTGAAATTTTTATTTCGGCACCATAAAGCGATTGAATTTAAGTCTTTTGTGCTCTTATATCTTGATATATATATATATATATGTCTAAGGCTTGTAAATTTGTGATAAAAAGCGTGGCTACTTTGGAAAGAAAGGAAGAAAGCGTGAGAGTTGAAGGAGAAGAATTGGGGGAACTAAATTTGACTCACCAAAGAAGCATCCATTAGTAGGATTGGGAGTTTGAGGTTAAGGTAACCAATTCCTAATTTAACTTCTCTAGAACTTCATCTCATGCTTGTGTTGATTCATGGATAATCTATGTTTGCTTCATTAGGGTTTCACATTGATTTGGTGCCTTGACACTTTGGACTTCAATCTTTGTTTCTATAGCATTAATTCATACCAATATATTACTACTATGTGCTATGTTTGTTGAATTTGTAGAACTTGAATATATTTGGGACATTGGATGGAATTTGTGAAAGTGTTGGCTTGTTGAAGCCTTTAACTTGGTCTAAATTGGCATGATTAAGCTTTCCTCCATGTTGTGGTGTTGTTAAGTGCAAGTATTGCATGAATTTCACCCTTGATTGCATGAAAAATTGGGTTTGAATGATGAATTTTGGCTTAAGATCGGGCTGTCCTGAATCTGGGTAGTCGTCCGCCGGCGGAGGTCGTCGCTCGGCGTGAAAATGCACCTTCAGCGGTTTTAAAATTTACCTGTCGCTCGGCGTAGAACTTTCGCTCGGAAATCGTGACCAAATCGACCAGTATTTTTGGTACCACTACATCGTCACTCGGCCCGGACAAAGATCGCTTCGGCGAATCTTGTTTGATGAAAAACTCTGTCTTGTTCAGTTTTTCATGCTTGACTCTTTGGTGCTATTAGAATGTTTTTCTGATGAGTTTATGATAGTGATATGACATATGGAATGACTGATAAGGATTTTAAAGGAAAAGAATACTAATTTCTTAGTTATGTTGTGTGTAGGGCACACTCCAGGAGGAACTCATACGCCACCACAACACTGTGAGTAATAGTGCATTACATACATATTTATGTATCTGTTCTGTAAGACATAATTGTAAATTATGTAATGATCTGGAAATGCAAAGTGGAAACCATATTCGTATACTTGTGCCGAAAGGCTACCTGTTGTGCCGAAAGGCTATCTGTTGTGCCGTAAGGCTACCTGTGCCGCAAGGCTACCTGAGTCGAAAGACTACCTGTGCCGCAAGGCTACCTGAGTCGAAAGACTATCTGTGCCGCAAGGCTACCTGTTGTGCCGCAAGGCTATCACAGCCGAAGGCTATCTGAGCCAATAGGCCAAGCCGCTATCTCGATGTTTGATTTTGATACATATACTCAGTACATTGTGATTTTATTATTACGCACTACTATTCAATGAGCTTGTCTCATTACGTAATTTTATGCGATTACTGTAGGAACCGACTTGAGAGCCGATCTAGCACACTTCATGCATTTTGTCGACTAAGGATAACCGAACCTTTGGAGGAAACCCTTACATATTAGATCGGTTTACCTTGTATATGTAACTTTTGGTATCCACATTCTTTGGTTAGGGTTATGTATTTATTGTTTTGTATGCCTAAGACCTGGGCTGGATTGTAAATGTTTATGTAACCTCATTTTGTGTGCATGTTACTTTAGGTTCAATGTTAAGATGGTCCTGGCTTGTTGATAGTTGCTCAATGGATATTTCTAGATGTCGTTTTAAATTTAATGCTTCCGTTCAGGCCCCCAATGAATACCATCTGAGGTTATTACATGCATTTACCTTTAGTCATGCCCAAACTTATGGGGGCTGGGTTGGGGTGTGACACTCACAATGTCCCTAATGTAAAGGTTGGCAAGATAATCTATCAAGTCACTTATGCGTATAAGTATAAAGTGCACCGACTTAGTCAACCGGTCAACTATCACCCAAATGACATCACTACCCCGTTGAGTCCTCGGAAGGCTCACAACAAAATCCATCGTGACATGCTCCCACTTCCACTTGGCTATAGGCAAGGGTTGCAACAAACCCGTTGGCTTCTGTTGTTTGGCCTTCACTTATTGACAAGTAAGGCAGCTCGGTACAAACACGGCTACATCCTTCTTCATACCCCTCCACCAAAACTGGCGACTAAGATCGTGATACATTTTTGTGTTTCTTGGATACACTGCAAGGCATGAATGGTGAAACTCTCAAAGTACTTCCTCTCGGCAAGACTTTGGTACGAACAAACGGTCACGGTATCTCACACTCAGGTCGGGATACACATTCAAGCCTCTTTCTACCTTTCCACTGGAGATCTTCTCTGGGAGGGATTTTACCTCAAGGTCACCCTTCTATGCTTCTAACACTCGATTTACTAGTGTAGGTTGTGCAACTACCGAAAACAAAGCATCAGACTCAATGGACTAGCCAAGATGCAAGTCAAACTCACTAATAGCACCCAACATCTCCCATTCCCGGATGGCAATACAAGCTACATTGCTAATTGATTTCCTACTCAAGGCATCGGCCACAACATTTGCCTTTCTCTGGTGATAATATAACTCAAAGTCATAATTCTCTATAAAGTCCATCCACATCCTCTATCTCAGATTCAAGTCTTTTTGTGTAAATAGATATTTCAAACTCTTGTGATCAGAAAATACCTCAAACTTCTCACCATACAGGTAATGTCTCCAAATTTTTAAGGCAAAGATCATCGCTGCTAACTCTAAGTTACGAGTAGCGTAGTTCGTCTCATGTGTTTTTAACCGCCGCGAGCCATAGGCTACTGCCTTTCCCTCTTATATCAAAACACAACCCAAACCTTCCCGTGAGGCATCACAATACACCGAATAGCCCAGACCCCTCTCCAAAATAATCAAAACTGGAGCAGTGGTAAGTCTAACCTTAAGCTCTTAGAAAGACTTCTCACAAGTCTCATTCCACGTAAACTTAACTCTATTCCTTGTTAATCTAGTTAATGGTGAGGCCAATCTAGAGAAATCCTTCACAAATCAATGGTAATACTCGGCCAAACCCAAGAAACTACGAAAAAGTGTGTAAAAAGTCATTTTTGCGAACTGATATACACACAGTCTGCTCGAGCGCAAGAAATGATGCTCGAGCGTCAGACACAATAAGTTGTTCCGCTTGAGCATAAGAAATGTTCACTCGAGCACAGAATACACATATCTAGTAGTTTTGCAGACAGAAAAACATCGCTCGAGCGCAAGAATGGCTGCTTGAGCGCATATCCGCTCGAGCGTAGGAAATGCTGCTCGAGCGTAGAATCCACTCTCCTAGTAATTTTGCAGACTTGCAAAAGTACTGAGAGTTTGCAAAGTTTGCTCGAGTGCAAGAAGTGCCACTCGAGCGGAATAGCAAAATTCTGAGCAACAAGAGTTGGGAAACCGAACAACTAACTTGTCCGAAACATAACCACCACAATCCAATATCCAAGTTTAAGGAAAAAGAAGATAAACAAAACATATTCAACAGTGCAAAAACAAGAAACCTGAGTCTAGAACACAACAAGGGTCGGGTCAAAACCGGAATCGCTATACAAGAGGTAACAAGAAATGAAAACTAAACAGCTAATCATATGTCGTAATGGCTTACATCTTTCCAAGACCGTGCTTGGTTACAAAAAATGAGTTTTAAGCTCAATATAAATAAAGCCCTCGGCTTGTGAAAAGTAAATACAAAATAAACAAAAGTGAGCTTTCAGCTTCACAATCCTCCCAAGCTAAGTCCTTGGCGGAGGTATATCACCAACACCTGAAAATGTTTTTTCCAAGTAAGATGAGCCAAAACCCAGTAGAAACAATCTAACACAATATATGAATTTTAACAAAGATATAAGTATAATGTGCATATATAATGCCCATAATAAAATCATTAATATACGACAAGATCATAATATGCCAAGTTTTATATCTAAATCCATTTTATCTCAATTCATTTCAAGTCAATTCATTTCACCTCAACTCGTGAGTCAAATTCATTGTTATCTAGGCAACCCAACTGAGGCTACAACTCAGTGGTTCTCTAATCAATACAATCATTACATGAACACTTTAATTTGTTATTTTATGAAAATTTCATCCACAAGAATGGCACCCATGTAAACGCATAGTTTTCAGAACTTTCACCTTGGACATACAGGCCAACTTAATTCAATGGAGTCTATTCTCTTTCTTCTCCCAAACCTATAGTACATCATCTTTCTCCTCCCAAATATCATACATATACAATGTATTTAAAATACGGTCATATTTAATGACGACAGTTAAGCGATTAGTTTTAATTCACCTAATCCTCATGCAATTTCTACAACAATTATAGACATTCTCCACCGATAGCCCAAAATAGATATTTCTAAACAGATATACAATCTCTAAGACAGATAATTTATTTAAATTTTCATAAGTGAATGGTAATACATATCCAACTCCACCATTTATATAAACATTCATCCAATTTCATATTTTCAATACCAATTTCATTATTTATACAAAATAATTATTTTAAACAATTTAGAGCAAAACTCCCTTCTCTCCCAAATCCAACCCATGTGTCAAAATCAACAAATTTAACATAATACATCCCCATATCTATACCCATAACCATTTTCAACACCTTTATTTGAAAACCCCTATTTTGATTTTAAACCAAAACCCTAGGTTTGTCCAAAATCTTCCAAAACCCAACATTTCTTACACAATCAACCAATAACTAAGTTAAAAATCATAGGAAAGTGTAGAAAGACCCTACCTCAAGCTTAGAAGACCAAGGAAGAAGTGGAGAAACTTCAAAGATGCTGAAATCAAGATTTATTCGGATCAGAACGGAGCTCTTAAGATACTCTACCTTTTTTCCCAAGACGCATAGGTAGGGAAACCAACGAATCTAGGTGAAAATGTAGAGAGATAGTGAGTTTTAGAGAGAGAGGGTCCCAAACTAGGGTTTAAATTGAAAAAGTGATGTAAAAATATGCTGCTGTGAACTAATATACACACAGTCCACTCGAGCACAAGAGTTGACGCTCGAGCATCGAACATAATAAGTTGTTCCGTTCGAGCGCAAAATGCACACTCCCAGTAGTTTTGCAGACAACAGACCAATGCTCGAGCACAAGAAAGGTCGCTCGACTTAAGCCCGCTCGAGCACAGAAAGAGCCACTCGAGCATAGAATACACTCTCCCAGTAATTTTGCAAACCTGCAAAAGTACTAAGAGTTTTTAAAACCCGTTCGAGCACAAGAAGTGCCGCTCGTACGGAGGAGCAAAAATCTAGACAACAAAAGGTTAGAAACTAAGCAACTAACCTATCCCAAACGCAACCACAACAACCCAATAGCAAAATTCAAAGAAACACAAGGGAAGCAAGATAAGATCAACGATACAACACCATGAAATCCGAGTCCAGAATACACTAAGGGTCGGGTCCAAATTGGAATCGTTATATTCCATATCCCATGTATTGATTAGTTTTTAATATCTCTCAACTTTTGGATTGACTGGTCAAATTGGGGAACCTGTTACATAACTCATCTCTATTTACCAAGAATAAATTTTTGTCATTACATCGAACCCATAAATGTAATTATTTCTATTCAACCTGATATTGATAGCTAGCAATTTTTCCTTGGACATGATGAAATAGTACATAATTACACTACTATTGCAGAACATATTACCATATAAAAGAATCGAACCACAACCACCAATGGGTTACAACCAGAGTTATTAGAAACTATGCTCATGAGCCATGAGCAAACCACACCAACAAAAGAGCCAAGAAAACTACTAAGGAAGGTCATGATCAAACCATAACCAAAAAGCCAAGAAGACTGCTACGAGCAATTCATGAGAGAACTTTAAAGACAAATATCCTTGAAGAGAATCTAAGGTTTCATGGAAGATAGAACTTTGAAGAAAGAATATAGCTTACAGATGAAGGAACTTCAGAGAGAGAGAGACAAAGAAGAGAGTAGGCTCGTGGAAGGTGTTTCAAACTAGAGAGGATGGGTTACGACTAGATTTTGCAATAAGAGAGAGACAAACTGAAGATGTGAAATAGCAAGACTAGGGTTTTGGGGAGCAAACAAGCTTAAAAGATGATGATAATGAACAAACTGCAATCAATGACTAGGTTCTTTGACTTTGATATTATAAGTGCAACTGACTTTGGGGTGAGCACAATCGGCTTATAACTTTTATATTTTATTAACCCACAAATCGAATGGACAAGCCAATGATTAATAGTCAAATAGCCTTTTATCGAAACCCACTTAGATCTACCATACGACTTGTATAGATCTTTTATTGTTTCAAATAGGCAATGTGATAAAAAACCAAATGTTTCAAAGCCATAGTTGCCACTTGGTTTTAGGGTCCAAGAGTCCATTTTGACTCCAACCCTTAAGAAGCTAGTTCATTGTAACCAAAGAACTTGGCTCAGGAGCTTAAGTACTAGATGGAAAGATTTTACGCACTCATCTCGACTAACATAAGGTCAGCCTCTGCTCATCATCTTCTTAATTCTTAGTTTTAAAATTGTTAAACATCATACACGTTGACAAATTATACAACAACACTAAGATAACTTGAATTACGAAATAGGAAATCCAACAGGATACCTTATTCAAAAGGGAAATTTTATAATTATTTAAGAAAAATTGTTTTAAAGTGAAAATTCTTGTTTTATGGTAAAGGGTTCAATTTTTAGAAAAAGAGAGGAGGTCAATTCAATTTTAAAAAATAAAGCCAATAACTCCAATGAAACCTATTTTACTAGGTATCTCAATGTTCACCACAAAACTCATGAAAAGTGAAAAATTCATCCAGGGATGAAGGAAAGAAGAATTGGGGAAAGAAAGGAAAAAAGAATCCGTCCATAATAAAGAAGTACAAAATATGCATCCACAAACAGGGGAAAAAAGACTCAATGAAATGGAGAAAAATGGTGAAAACAGTTCAACATGGTAAAGATAAACAACTGCTAACTAAATGAAACAATAATAATACTATATTTGCTTGTTCAAGGGGAAAACATAAAATAATATAACTAGATCAGTAGTGATGTAATCATATTATCGATTCAACCTGTACGGGAAAGAAATACGCCTTCTCGTATAATCCTGTTGATCAAGTCTGCGCTCCTCCGTACGACGTCGCTTTATCACCTGAAAACACAAACGTGAGCTAGCCGGCGGGCGTGTGCCGGAAACCTCTCCGATGCCTAAGTCAGCAAGCTTGACAAATAGACAAAAGCTCTGTGTATTCAGAAAACAAAGTTGTGTTATCTCCCCAAAGGTGATGCTTGTGAGCTTTTTATAGGTTTCCTGTGGCACAATCCAAGTAGGACTCTTACTCCTCCATATAGAGTCCTCCTAGGATTCACATACCTGAAAGATAATGCTTCTCTCAACACCCCCCTCACTACTTAAACCAAGCGAGATGGTTTCACCATGGCCGAACTTCCATACTGCCGACCTAACTCTTACTTCGGCAATTACATTAACTTCTCTTACCTCGGCTTTCATATGCTGAGACCGAGCTGTCCATAAGAGAGTTAAGCCGAAGTAACTCTGACACCAAGTACTTAAGAAAACTCAGCATACGTCGGTTTCATGTACTGCGACCGAACTAATTCCAGGGACCGACAATCCGTAGTTCTTTTCAACCGAACTAGAGTATAAGGCTCTGGACCGGACTAATTTCAAAGCCTTTTTACGAACCGGAGTAACTTCACGGCCATTTTACTCAGGCCTTCGCAGTGCGGCCCAAAACGGCCCATTACTTAGCTTGGCCCAATTTATCCATATAAATTACCCTCTCAATTGCCCCTTAATTCTATCTGCAAAGCATGATAGGGATTATCTGTCTATCAGCCGAGCTACAGTTTTAACCTTTCCAGCCGAACTCACTTTACCCATTAGCTTTTCCAGCCGAGCTAAAACTCTGAAGCCATTTCGGTCGAGCTAAACTCAACCCGAGCTGTTCACGTCCGATCAAAACGTCTCTTCAGTTGCAGAAACTGAATCGATTGTCCTTCCAATGACACGTGGCATGCTCTGGTTGGCCAGCACAGCTTTCACGCCGTTCTTCGTACTTCACACCTTTTGAACAGTTCCCGCCTTTTCCTTTCTATCAAAACAAAAACCTTTCATTTCATCTGCATCAAAAAATACACTATTCACTTCTTCTGCTCTCTCTCTCTTGCTCTATTGCCTCTCAACGTTTGCAACTGTGAATCTTGTATCTGCATCACTGCCGTTGCTTCCATCTCCAGCTCTTCTTGCTTCAATCTGATAAGCAAATCCATCTTTCTCGCCTCATTTTTGCATTTTTATGCTCTACAATCCATAGCTTTTTGTGTTTGTTTTTGAAAAACACCTTTCTGCTTCTACTTGTGTTGTTCCTGAAAAACTTAGCCATAGAATCCTGTAGAATACTGATTTTGATTCAAAACCACAAAGCAACCGAACTAGGGCACTGTTTACGCTAGGCATAGATCTATTCAGACCTTAACCGAACTGGAACTTGTGAACATACCAGTAGTCTCAGTAAGTCATTGTCTGATTTACCTTAGCCGACATAAACGAACCGGAATAAATCTGAACTTAGCAAACTAGAAACCTTGGCATTCAACCGAGCTAAGTCTTGGGGCTAAGCCAGCTTTCTTAGTTCCTAAACCGGACTCAAAAAGCTGCCCCTATAGGCTTAACCGGAGTAACAAACCTGTAGCTCAAACCGAGATAAACAACCCCTGCTCAAACCGAGCTACCAAGCACCTCAATAGAACCGATATAGAACCTGTAGCATCTTACGCAGCCGAAGTAGGAATTTTATCTTTTCTTTCATTTTGTAGCACGGTCCAATGATCTGTGCTTAACCCCTTTGTTTTCCACTTTGCAGACTTTAGGTTGCCCAGGCCATCCTCTTGAGCGCTCGACCGAGCTTCTGAGCACAACTTCTCAACCGAACTAATTCATTTATAACTTATACAATAAATGGAGAAGTATAGGTTTTTGGTAGAAACCCCAGGAGGCCTTGCCGAATTCCGAAAGGACTATAAGATACCTGACGACGTGCACCTTACCCTAGCCAAACCAAACACCATTCCATGGGGGAATGAAGGCTTTGTTCCTTTTACCCTTCTGTCAATAATAGAAACTGGACTAAGGTTTCCCGTCCAGCCCTTAATTTGCGAATTCCTTAGGCAGACCAAACTATGCCCAACCCAGCTTTCCACCAACTCATACTGTATAATAATGGGTATAGCCGAACTAAACCGCCAAGCCGGTCTAAACCTCGGCCTAGCCGAACTGTTCCACCAATATTCCTTAGGTTCAAAAGAGGATGGGTGGGTATACTATTTGAGAATACGCCGCCGACGTGAAAAATAATTAAGGACACACCGGATAAAGACTTGAACGACGACGATTTTTTCTGCGTCTCTGGGAATTTTGAAGATCATCAAGCCCAGATTCCTGGCCGACGTATAAATTGGAATAAAGAGATACCTGGTATAGTTACTTCGGTTTCCATGCATTATTATCTTTTTTACTTCGGTTTCTGGTTTTAAACCGGACTAACTGTCGTCTTCTTCATGCAGATTTAGCCCATTTACATTCATTGTACAGCTACCCCAACCTCGGTACTCTCCGCGCCGCACTACGTATTGAAGAAAGAAGCTGGGCTAAACTCCTCCGTTTTGAGCCGACATACCGATACACCAGTCGCCGAAAAACGAGAGTGACCGACTTCCTTCTTGAAGACGCCCCAAAACCGGACCCATCCTTGCCCCAGATCAACCTAGTGCCTCTCACCGCCGAACAAGAGATGGCAAAAAGGAGCAGGTTGAAGGCCCTGTTAACCCCAACAACTCCAGCCGATGTACCACTAACTGGCCAAACCACTGAGACCGTGGTGGCCCTCCCATTCCAACAACCGTCGTCATCTCGCCCAAGCAAACGTGCCCGGACTAGCCAAACCGAGCAACGACTTGTGGATGAGACCGTTGCTCCACCAAGCCCTCCTCCAAGCCCCCAACAAAGCCCTCAACCGGAGAACTCTGACCGAGCTGGCTCCTCAAAATGGGTTCCCAATCTCACTTTCAACAACCGAGATATACTGGCTTCGGATTCGATTGTCGCTGAGAAGGACCACTAGATGGCTTTCAATCTAGCCAAGAGTGTGTGCCTTCCAAAAGACATGGAGCACCACTACAAACAACTGAATACTGAGCTGAAGTCCATCCGGTCTTCAACTAAGTCAATGATCCTGGTAAATAACTCTCTTCTTTCTTTGCAATTTTTCCAACTTTCAATCCGGCTAAAGGAAAAGTTACTACTCCTTTGCAGGCCATCCAGAAAAACAATGTTACACATAGGAGAGTGATGGAGCTTAGGAGAAATACCAGGGAGGCCATGGCAGAGGCCGAAGCAAAAACAGCCGAGCTGGAAGAGGCAAGAAAACAAATTGCCGAACTACGCTCTGAGAACGGTCGACTGACCGAACTGGCTAATTCGGCCGAAGCCAAAAAGTAGAAGGTTGCCATTGAGGCAAAAGACAAGTACCTGCGCCTGCTGGCAAAAATTGAAAAGAAGAAAGATGCCGAGATAGCCCAACTAAAGGCGGGCATGAAGAAAGCCGAAAAGCGAGGCTTTAAGAAGGTAGAGGACGCATACACCCTGCAATGCGATGCAGCCAAGGACCTGTTCTTCAAATGTGGCTAGAGGAGTGCTGTGGAGCAGCTCGGTTGTACGCCCGACATCGAGGTCTACAATGCTCCACAGTATTCCATTCCGGCTTCACTGTCGTAGTATGCTGCCGATCTTCAGAGGCAATTTCTTGAAGGGTCTGATGAGGATGAAGATAATGATGAAGATGATGAAGAAGCTGAGCCGACTGATACTCCGGCCGTCAATGAGCAACCCAACGATAAGACGGTTCGGTTGGAGCCGGTAGTTGCAGACCTAACTAATGAGCTGCTGACTAACAACTCGCAACGAATTGATACCGAGGTTCATGTTGAAACCGAGCTCCAACCTCAAACTGAACTCCCTTCTGAAACCGGACTTCGGCCAAATGCTGTTGTAGAATTTGATGCCGAAATTGACGAACTCTTCAACTGATTGTTTTTTTTTTTTTCTTTCTCCTTTTCTTTTGTTTTTGAACTTCTAACCGGGCTGCGGCCCCTCAGTTGTATTTGCTTTTCACTTTAATGAATGAAAAAATCTTCTGAGCTAACTCTTATTCCGGTTTTGTTCTGTATGCTTGCACTTTTAATGAATTTTCTATGAACTCATTTGCTCAACTGTGATCTCGGTTTGAATGCTTGCTTTCTAACTGCTTTTTGAAATATTTCTGGGCCAATATACCATACTCCGGTTCTAGCGATCTAACTTATTAGCCAACCACTCTTTAGCCGATATAAATATTTCGGCTGAAGAGTATCCAAAGGTGTAATCCAGCCAACCATTCTTCAGTCATACCATTACTTCGGCTGAAGAGTACAAAGAGTTGGTTTAGTCCAGACAACTACTCTTCAGTCATAAACTTACTTCGGCTGAAGAGTACAAAGAGTTGGTTTAATCCAGCCAACCACTCTTCAGCCATACACTTACTTCGGCTGAAGCGTACAAAGAGTTGGTTTAATCCAAATAACGTTCTTGACCATACACTTCGGCTGAAGAGTACAAAGAGTTGGTTTAATCCAGCCAACCACTCTTCAGCCATGCACTTACTTCGGCTGAAGAGTACAAAGAGTTGGTTTAATCCAGCCAACCACTTTTCAGCCATAAACTTACTTTGGCTGAAGAGTAACAAGAGTTGGTTTAATCCAGCCAACCACTCTTCAGCCATGCACTTACTTCGGCTGAAGAGTACAAAGAGTTTGTTTAATCCAGCCAACCACTTTTCAGCCATAAACTTACTTTGGCTGAAGAGTAAAAAGAGTTGGTTTAATCCAGCCAACCACTCTTCAGCCATACACTTACTTTGGCTGAAGAGTAACAAGAGTTGGTTTAATCCAGCCAACATCTAAGTTGGTTTTTCCAGCCAACTTACAATATAGTGTTTGGTTATTTCACCAAACGCCTGCCCCTCAGCCTAGATCCTTATCCTGGGCTTAGGAGGGGTGTTGGTTTAATCCAGCCAACCTGTAAGTTGGTTTTTCCAGCCAACTTAGAATATAGTGTTTGGTTATTCCGACCAAACGTCCTGCAGCCTGGAACCTTATCCTAGGCTTAGGAGGGGTGTTGGTTTAATCCAGCCAACCTATAAGTTGGTTTTTCCAGCCAACTTAGAATATAGTGTTTGGTTATTCCGACCAAACGTCTTGCAGCCTGGATCCTTATCCTGGGCTTAGGAAGGGTTCATAGTTGGTTATTCTGGCCAACTATGTTTACAATGCTCCTAACTTACCAAAGCTACTTTCTACTGAAAACAATTATGCTAAAAAAGAATTGACTTGTTTTATTGAGAAAGTAAAAAATTACATATACTTAAAAAAAGAAAAAAAGCTAGAAATAAAACAACTTGAGATTGGCAGTGTTCCACAGCCTGGGAACTGCTTTGCCGTCCTTATCTTCCAAGTGGTATGCCCCTTTGCCTGCTAATCCAACCACCTTGTAAGGTCCTTCCCAATTAGGCCCCAACTTGCCATCTCCTGGAACCAAGGTATTTCCCATCACTTTGCGTAGCACCCAATCTCCGATCTTGAATTGCCTTGGATGCACTGTTTTGTTATACTTTCTGGACAACTCTTGTTGGTAGGAGGCAATGTGGACCAATGCTCTGTCTCTTCTTTCTTCCGCAAGGTCAAGCTCCAATGCTATGGCTTCGCCATTTAAGTTTGGGTCAAAGTTTTCGCTTCGAATTGTGGGGAGGCCAACTTCTAATGGGATGACTGCTTCCATGCCATAAGCTAAGGAGAATGGTGTTTCTCCTGTTGATCGTCGAGGCGTGGTGCGGTAAGCCCATAAAACATGAGGGAGCTCTTCTGCTCACTTGCCTTTCGCTCTTTCTAACATTTTCTTCAATCTATCCAAGACGACCTTGTTTGATGCCTCTGCCTGACCATTTGCTTGGGGATATGCTGGTGTAGAATTGTAGAACTCTATCTTGTACTCTTCACAAAAGCCTCTGAAAATTCTGCCGTCGAACTGAGTGCCGTTGTCTGAGATTAATGCTTTTGGTATGCCAAATCGAGTGATGATATTCTGCCAGACAAACTTCTTCACATCTTTTTCCTTGATTGATGCCAAGGCTTCTGCTTCCACCCACTTTGTGAAGTAGTCGGTTCTTGGCGAGAAAGAACTTCCTGCTGTTCGGTGTCATGGAAGTGGGCCTACTCATCCAATCCCTACATTGCGAAGGGCCATGGGCTAGTTAGAGGTAGAAGTTCTCCGGTGTTAGTGTATTTGATGTGCAAACTTTTGGCATTTTTGCACTTTTTGACATATTTCTAATCGCTTGCATGTATGGCCACCAATATCTTTATGAGATTGCTCAGATGCCGCTGATCTTCCTCCTTGATGGTCACCAGATACACCCTCATGTATTTCGAACAGGAATGCTTCCACTTTGCTGGGGTGAACACACTTTAAGTAAGGTCCGAGAACGACTTTTTGTATAATGCCAAAGATGAAGAGAGCCAAAATCGCTGCGACTTTGCTCTTATTCTCATATTTTTTCTTTCTTCCGTAGGGTGCCGTCTTTTAGGAACAGTATGATGGGGTCCATCCAAGAAGGGCCTAACTCTGCACAACATACCTCTTCTGCTTCGGGGTCTTCTATGCTTGGTCTAGGTAGGTAGTCGATCAGTAATGGATGAGGGATGGAGGTGTCTGCCATTGAGGCGAAGCCTGCTAGTTCGTCTGCTCTGCTGTTTTCTTCCCTGCCGATTTGTTCTATCTTGACTACATCAAATTTTTTGACCTCTGTTCTGACCAACTCTTGGTACTTGGCCATCCTGTCATCCTTTGCTTCGTAGTCGCCAGATATTTGGTTTACCACCAGCTGTGAGTCGCTGTAAACCATTAGCTCGGTGGCCTTCATGTGGAATGCTGACTTGAGACCTGCAAGAAGTGCTTCATACTCTGCTTCGTTGTTTGATGCTGGGAAGCCAAGGTTGATCGCCTGTTCCATTACTAGGTCGTCCGGAGAGATGAGGACTATGCCAAGCCCTGCTCCATGCCGGTTGGATGCTCCATCCACAAAGAGCTTCCACATCTCTCCCACGAACAATTTCCAGCAAGTAGAGGGATCAGATGATGCCTTGGGATCTTCCTTGTCGCTGGTGTCTTCTTCAAGGTCCATGCTTCCTGTCTGCTCCTCGCCATCTAGTTGTACCAAGTCTTGTTTTGTTGGTGAGTCTTGACTTGGTGCAACATGGTTTGCTTTTTCCTTCCTTTTTTTACTCTGGTCTACCTTGGGGCCTGACTGAGTAACCAGTACTAAGGGTTGCGTTATTCCGACGTCAACTTCCATCCCTAGTTCGGTTGTTTCAGTTAGGTTGACTGGGCAGATGTGATGACTCCCTGGTGTGAATTCTGCTACAAAATCTGCCAATGCTTGGGCCTTCATTGCGGTTCTGGGTTGGAACTTGATGTCAAATTGTCCCAACTCTACTGCCCACTTTAAGATTCGCCCAGAAAAGTTCGCCCTCTCAAACAAAGCTTTTAATGGGAAGGCTGTGAGGACAACTATAGTGTGGGCGTGAAAGTAATGCGACAACTTCCTTGAGGCCATCATCAAGGCCAATGCTAGTTTCTCCAGTGGTAAGTACCTTGTTTCGGCGCCTAGTAATGTCTTGCTGACATAATAGATGGGCAGATGTTGGATTCCTTCTGCTCGGACCAACACTGTGCTGATTGCGTGCTGCGAGATTGCTAGGTACAAGAAGAGTTCTTCTCCAGGAATTGGAGTTACGAGTAGTGGTGGAGAAGACATGTATTCCTTCAAGCTTTCTAGAGCTTGGTCGCATTCGTCGTCCCACTCAAACTTGGCTTTCAGAGCATGGAAGAATGGTCGTAGTCTGTCAGACGATCGGCTTATGAATCGATTGAGCGCAGCTGCCATGCCGGTGAGATGCTGCACTTCTTTTACTGAGGTTGGTCTCTCCAGGTCCTGAATAGCCTTGATCTGGGATGGGTCTGCCTCAATACCCCGGTTGGTCACCAGGAAGCCCAGGAATTTGCCAGATCCTACTCCGAAGGCACACTTCGACGCGTTAAGGCGCAACTTGTGCTTCTTCAGGATCTCAAACATCTCCCCTAGGTCCTTCAGATGGTCATTCTCATCTTTGCTCTTGACCACCATATCGTCGATGTACGCCTTTATTGTCCTGCCCAACAACGGTTCGAACATTTTTGTGACCATCCGTTGGAATGTCGCCCTTGCGTTCTTTAGGCCAAAGGGCATGACCTTTTAGCAGTATAGTCCTCTTGGCGTGGTGAAGGATGTGACCTCCTGGTCTGGTTCGTGCATGGAAATTTGGTGGTAGCCTCTGTATGCGTCCAGAAAGCTAAGTCGGTTGTGCCCCACCGTTAGGTCTACCAATTGATCTATTCTTGGTAGAAGAAAGCTGTCTTTTGGGCATACCTTGTTGACTGTCTTGTAGTCGACGCAGACGTGCCACTTGCCATTCTTCTTTGGCACTACGACTGTGTTAGAGATCCATCTGGGGTAGTGCACCTCTTTGATTGCCCCAACCTCCAACAGGTTTCCTACTTCTTCCGTCACTATCTCGGCGTGGTGGAGTGCCGATCTGCGCGTGCGTTTGAATGATTGGTCTAGAGAATGGGTGGACGTTGAGTTGGTGGTAGATGAAGTTGGGGTCAATGCCTGGCATGTCGTATGGTGTCCAGGCAAACACTTCGATGTTGGAGGTCAAAAATTCCAAGACCTCCAGTCTCTCGGTGCTGGACAACGACGAACCGAGCAAAAAGAACTTATCCGGGTTCTTTTCGTCTATTCTTACCTCCACCAAGTCTTCCACCGCTTTCTGACTAGCCGCTTTGCCGACATCTGCGAACAGTTCATTACTCTCTGGTTCCTCCACCGAATGAACATATCCTTTGGCAGCGCGGCTGCCATTTACCGTGACAAAGCACTGCTTCGACATGATCTGGTCTCCATAGACTTCTTCTATTACTCCGGTGTCGTTGGGGAACCGCATCACTTGGTGGTAGGAGGATGCCACCGAGCGCATGGCATGCAGCCATGTTCTGCCCAAGATGATGTTGTAAGTGGAGGGGACCTTCAGCACCCAGAACTCCACTTGTTTCGTCACACTTCCTGCTCTAATTGGGAGGATTATTTTGCCAACAAGCCATTCTGGCATGGAGTTGAATCCGATCAGGGGAGATACGGCAGGTGCCAAGTCTTTGTCTTGTAGCTTCAATTGTTTGAATGTTTCGTAGTACATGATTTCACATGAACTACCCTGGTCAATCAGAATCCGCTTGACGTCAAAATCCTTGACTCGGAGAGTGACGACCAGGGCATCATTGTGAGGGCAATATATCCTTGCTAAGTCTTTATCCGAAAAAGACATGACATTCGTAGCCTCTGTCTTCCCCTTCTTTGTGGCAGGTTGGGCACTTAGCACTTCTCTCAAGTGCTCAGCCTTTTTAATTGATCCTCTGAGCTCGCATACACGCTCAGGTTCGCAGACTCCATGTATCACGTTGATTATGCCTTGAGGTGGGGCATCGATTGGCATTCCGTTGGGGTTATTATGGTCCTGGGGGGCTGGCTGTGCCCCTCATTCGATGTATTTATCCAGGTGGCCTGCCGCCACTAATTCCTTCAAGTGTTGTCTCAATGGCGTGCAATTCTCAGTGCGGTGCCCCTTTTCTTTGTGGAAGGTGCACCGTGACCTGTCGTTGTAGTCCTTCTGGGCCTCGCCTAGCTTGGCTGGCCACTTGACGAAAGGCTCGTCTCGAATCTCCCTAAGTATTCGGTAGATCGGTTTCTTGAAAACCGTGGTTATGGCGGTGCGGACTCTCAACCATCTTTTGTCCTGGTCTTCTCCATTGTTTCTTCTGCCACGTCCGTTTCTGTTCGGACGGCCTACCGTGTTGACCTTTGCTGAGGTCTTCTTTTCTGGTGCTGTGGTCGCGCCAGATTTTGCTTTGGCACATGCGCTATCCTCTTCCACCCTGATGTGCTGATGCACTCTTTCCATCAGGGCTTCCATGGTGAGGGGCGGTGTCATGGTAATTGAGTCCCTTAGTCTGTTGCCGACTGGAAAGCCCCTTTTATACTGTGCAATGGCGAGATTGGTGGGGCAGTCCCCAATTTGGTTGAAAGTCTCCCAGTAGCGACTGTTGTATGATCTTAGGGTCTCCTTGTCGCCTATGTCGATGGAGAGTAGCTAGTCGATCTCCACTGGAGTTTTAGTGTTTGTTCGGAACCTTGTCACGAACGCCTCTGCCAATTGCGCCCAGGAGGCTATGCTGCCCTCTGGAAGTTTCTTGAACCAAGTCAGGCCTAGGTCGCCAAGGCTCGAGAGGAATAGGATACACATCAGGGCCTCATTGCGTCGATATACCGCCATAACCTGGCGGAAGTGGCTCAAGTGTGAGTAGGGGTCCGTCTTCCCTTCGTACGTGGTGAATTTGGGCTATAGGAAGCCTGATGGTAGGGGTGCATTCTCTATTGCTGGAACGAACAGTGAGGTCTGCAGCCTCGCCAATGCCTTGTCCGTTGGTTCGTAGGCAGGGCACGGTATTGGCATTCCAACCTTGACGCTTCTATGCGTCCGAGGAGCCAACCGCTGTAAGGTAGAAATTCTATGTGGATCACGTGCCCTGGCGTCCTCCCTCCATCGTGCCTTCTCTTCTAGAACGGATCGTAGGTCGGATGATTTGGGCAACTCCGTCTGTCTAGACCTTGTTTGGTGCGTATGCGAGGGCCAATATGTGCTTCCCTCGGTGTACGACCTCTCAGATCTCGTCCTCTCAGACCTGGAGTGACGAGTTCTGGAAGATCTGGATTGCGTATCTCCTGTCCTGAGGCTCTTGTTCTCTGCTTGAGAAGGTGTAGTATTCCTACTACGACCTTCCGAGCGGCGAGGGGGCGTCTTGTTTGTGCGTCCCTCTCCTGTCGCCACTTCTTTTCCATTTACCTAGCGCTTAAGAGATTCCATGTCTGCCACCATCCGACGAATCAATTCGTCTTGTTCCCTGACGCGATCCTCCAAAGTTTGAGGATCAATCCTTCGCCGTTGTCTTTCTGGGCTTTGCGAACGAGAGTGATGGGGGCTGTTAGTCCGCCTTCTACCCCTCGCATCCCTCCTGGAATTTTGTCTTTGTGGTTCCAGGCTTGCCATGGGAGTGACCAAGGGTAGACCTTCGCTACAAGACTTCTTCGAGTTAGTCCGTCAAGGGCGGACTGTGGTAACTCTTCATTGTTTGCCATTGATTTTTGAGAGAAAAAGCTTGATCAAAAGGTTTTGTTCTTGTCTGTGTTCCCACAGACGGCGCCAATTGTACGGGAAAGAAATACGCCTTCTCGTATAATCCTGTTGATCAAGTCTGCGCTCCTCCGTACGGCGTCGCTTTATCACCTGAAAACACAAACGTGAGCTAGCCGGCGGGTGTGTGCCGGAAACCTCTCTGATGCCTAAGTCAGTACGCTTGACAAATAGACAAAAGCTCTGTGTATTCAGAAAACAAAGTTGTGTTACCTCCCCAAAGGTGATGCTTGTGAGCTGTTTATAGGTTTCGCGTGGCACAATCCAAGTAGGACTCTTACTCCTCCATATAGAGTCCTCCTAGGATTCACATACCTAAAAGATAATGCTTCTCTCAACACCCCCCTCACTGCTTAAACCAAGCGAGATGGTTTCACCATGGCCGAACTTCCATACGGCCGACCTAACTCTTACTTCGGCTATTACATTAACTTCTCTTACCTCTACTTTCATATGCTGAGACCGAGCTATCCATAAGAGAGTTAAGCCGAAGTAACTCTGACACCAAGTACTTAAGAAAACTCAGCATACGTCGGTTTCATGTACTGCGACCGAACTAATTCCAGGGACCGACCATCCGTAGTTCTTTTCAACCGAACTAGAGTATAAGGCTCTGGACCGGACTAATTTCAAAGCCTTTTTACGAACCGGAGTAACTTCACGGCCATTTTACTCAGGCCTTCGCAGTGCGGCCCAAAACGGCCCATTACTTAGCTTGGCCCAATTTATCCATATAAATTACCCTCTCACAACCCAATATAATACTCTTTACCAAACCAATGGTGGTTTGATCTCGGGCATTATAATAAACAGAAAATCACAGCTCTTAATGAACAATTAGAAATACTAACTATGCGAATTAATTGATTAGCTAGCCCATATGAATAGAATAAAAATAAGAACAATATGCTAAACCAAATCAAAACCCTAACTAAGAACAAAAAACAAAACAAAACAACAATAAAACTTATCAACTTCAAAATGAAACTGCCACAAGAAATGCTTTGCTACCCTCAGAAACTCTTCATTCAAAGAGGAATTGTCAACATATCTTTGGATGAATGTGCCTGAGACAATATCGACAAAAACAAAAATGACTAAGTCTCACACAAAACTGCAAAAATAACTTTTGGATTCTCTCTAGAGAGAGCTACCTTGACTGAAACATTAAGTGATTCCAATCTTCAATGTTGAGTCCCAGAATAATATAAGAGAATGCGGGGTTTGTATAGGCCTTTGGGGATAAGTTTGAAAGCTAAATAATCAATATACGATTCACAAAAGTGGAGTAAGATAAGATCAATTGCGTAGTTAGGGTCAAAAGTGTCATAGCCCAAACCAACACCACAGAGCCAGTCCAACCCTTTGGGACAACTAGCCTAGAGGACAATAGTACTCTTTTCTGAACTTGCAAGAGATCTACGGAAAATGAAAGAAATTGAATGTTGGGAGATCCAATGTCTCGAATACGTCTAGAAATGTTGGATAGGTTGTTTGGTTAGGCTAAAGTCCATTTGGGTGCATCCAATTCCAGGTAGAAGTTGACAAATCAGGAGTTCCAAATAATTTCTTATATTCATCATCGGACGGTGTTTTTAAAGCTTGACTAAGTAATATAGCCAATCAAAAGGAGATGTTTACAAACGCCATGTAAGTCTAAATAAAAAAAAGAAAAAAAAAAAGGGATAATATTTGCATTACTCTTGGATCAAAAGTACATTGTGTGCAAATAATAAATTTAAATAAAGAATTAATCATAATGAAGAAAAGATGACAAAAAAATACCAAAATACCCTTAACCTAAAACTAAAAACATAATAATACTAAGTTTACAAATATTACATTTCACCTATAGAACAATAGAATGACTTTTTTTTCTCTCTAGTTGTTGGCCAACTAAAATTGTGCTTCAAAATAGGATGTCTACATATGCAATATAAGTCTAAATAAAAAAATGGATAATATTTCCATTAATCCTGGTACAAAATTACATTTTGTGCTAGTTCAAAAAAAAAAAATTTACATTGTGTGCTAACAATAAATTTAAATAAAGAATTAATTAATCATAATGAAGAAAAGAAGACAAAACCTAGAACTAAAAAACATAATAATACCAAGATTACAAACATTACATGTCACCTATTGAACAATAGAATGACTTTTTTTCTCTCTTGTTGGCTCACCAGAACTTTGCTTCAAGATAGTCAACAATCTTCTTGTCCACTTGGAATGCTTTGGCAAGAACATCAGCAGAAATTTTAGGATTCGACCCAAACACGGCATTTGCAACAGTAATTATTCCAGGATTTTGGCTGCTTAGACCAGCAAGCGCAACTGCATTACTCTTTCCCAAATTAAACTGGAAGTGAATGAGACCTTCTGGGAATACAAAAACATCTCCTCGATATAGCACCTTGGTGAAAAGACGGTTGTCTGTGTTGGAGGTTACAAAACCAACATACAGTGTACCCTCCAACACAACAAGTATTTCAGAAGCACGAGGGTGCATGTGTGGTGGGATAAGGCCGTTGGGTGCGTAGTCGATGCGAACTAAGGAGATACCGAGAGTGTTGAGCCCTGGTATTTGCATGACATCCACTGGGGTGACAGTTGAACCAACTGAATTTGATGTGTTTCGAAATCCACGGAGGCCATGAAAGAAGAAATCATCTGCTGTTGCAAGCTTTGGGTCCTTGCAGAATTTGCCATTGACAAACACTGGATAAAGAGAAATAAGTTAGGCATGATCCTTTTAACATTTGGGTTAGAAATACATCAATATATATATACATATCTAATTGAAAAAATATTTTAATGAAGAACCATATAGACTGTTGCTGATAGCTGCAATTTAAATGGATTCATTATGTATCCTTTTTTTTTTTTTTTAATACCTTTTATTTTTCAATTCTATGTTATACCGTTTGTAGCAGCTACAACAATAAAAATGATTTAAATAGACTGATTATCGTTAAGTTGGAAAGATTGTTTTTTATATTATACTTATAGATTTTATGAACTTTGAAACTGAAAATAAACTACATGAAAGAGAAATAGGCACAACCCTTAACATTAGGTTAGAAACAAGCCATTACAATATGCAATGAAAATTATTTTATTAAAGAACCATAGAATATATCATTATCATGCATGAAGCAACTGAACTTATACTGCAGAAATTTATTCTATTATTACTTCGAAGTATGAGAGAGCAACTCCAAAAAGTTCAAAGAGAGAGAGAGAATATACCAGCAGATTTAGGGTCATTAACAGCAATACAAAAGTCCTGTAGAGAGCTGGGGTCAGAGGCATAGACAAGTGTGGAAGCCAAGCCTAACACAACTATGGCTACAAAAAAGTGGTTGCTCATCAACATTATCTTTTAATGGATTGAGGATAATTAAACACGTCTATGTAATTGTTTGATCGTGATGAGAGATCTAACATGGGAAAGGTGTCTATTTATAGACATTGAGTTCTTGCATTGGTTAATTATATATATAATTATAAGACTTGGCAAATCTTCAATAGCTAGCATTTTTATTTGAAGGAGTCATTCTGGACTAACAATCTACCCACTTCTCAACACAATTATATTGAGGAAATCGTCAATGGGTTTTTTAGGACAAAGGAAATGGTCGTTTTCAAATCCTTTTTGGTCTCTTATTTTTCTTTACTTTTTTTCTTTAATGAAAGTATGATATGTACTCTCATGGAAATAGGCTTATATATGTGACTTTGTCTATACAATAAATATTTTAAGAAAATGCTACGCGTTAATACATTTATAATTTTTATTTATTTATTTATTTGACAATGTAAGAGAGCAAAAGTTGACAAGAGATAATCATATACATCGAGGTCTTGACCTGATCTTGGTTAGCATAGCATAGAAAAGTGAGATAATCTTGTTTACTTTTAATAGATTTGTTTAATTAGATGTTGGGAATGTTTCTTTGCTAATGTTTCCCGTGTTTTTGGGCACATTTTTTTTTTTTTGGGTGAACTTTGACCTTTTTTTTTTTTTTTTTTTTTTTGTGTGTGTGTGTTTTGTTGAGGTTTAAGTTTGACTTTCAAATTTTTAATATTTCAAAATAAAACAATCAAGAAATAGTGTTTTTTTTTAATGAATTAAATAATAGTGTACAATCAAAGGCAGTGGCGTGAGTTTTTAAATAAATTGTTACTCATTAAACACACGCAGCCAACAAAACTATTCAAAAATAAAAAAATAAAAATAGTCTAGTAAGATAAAGATGTTTGGACTAGATTTATTTATAAATTGATGTTTGCCAATTTAGTGGTTTTTTTCTGACTTATTTTCATTTCTAGTAAAAAAAAATTAAAATTTAAAAAATTTTAGGTTTCTAGATTTAACTCGATGAGACGAAATCGAAAAATTAAAAAATATTTAAAAAATTCATAAAAAGTCCAGAAAAGACGAAAATAAGCAAAAAGTATTGGACTTTTTTTTGTTGCTTATTTTGGCTTTTTCAAATTTCTTTTTTTGAAAATTTTCAAAATAAATTATTTTTTAAATTCGTCTATATAAGATGGACAAGAAAAGTAAAGTATTGACATAATTTCGAAAACAAATCACTAAGGACAATGAAGTTTAGGAAAAAAATGTGTCTTTATAAGTATTCTCAAACAATTGGACCAGATTTTAATATAACTTTCATCTTATATTAAATTTGAATTTATAAAAACATTTTATTCTCTGACAATTTTTTTGAACCATTTTACTAAATTTGTAACTTTTTCGGATTAATTATATTTTTAGTCTTCAAATTATAAGTTATATGTTATTTTAGTCCCCAATATTTAAATTATGTCGATTTAGTTCTTATTATATAAAATTATTTCAATTTGGTCCCCAATGTATAAAAAGTGTTTCAATTTAATCACACAATTTAAATTGAAACACTTTTTATATATTAGATATCAGATTGATAAAATTTAAGCATTGAGTACCAAATTGAAACATTTTGATTAACAGAGTTAGATTGTGAGAATTGAAACATTTTTATACATTAGGGTTCAAATTGCTGCGGTTTAAATATTAAAAACTAAATTAAAATATTTTGATATATTTGGGACCAAAATGACACATTATTAAAAACTAAAATGACGTAAGACACTTAAACTAAAAATGTATCTAACCATAACATTTTTCATGAAACCTTTATGGTGGTTAAGAACGTCTCCAACGGTTCAGTAAATTTTTTACTAAATCTGAGTAAAAAAAAGGCAATTTCCTCAATCTGATACGAGCACCTCCAACTGTTACACTGTAGCATGCATCAAAACATTGGGGACGTTCGGTGGGACGACCGGCGGGTCGACCAGGCTAGGCAACTCAATTATTTTTTTTTCCCTCCCTTTATGTTCCCAATTCGTTTCCTATTTCTCTTCCCTCCATTATAGATGTAGGCTATGACTTGTGGATTCAGATATAGAATTCTTGGAAGCATGGATTATCCCTTTTGCCTGTTAATTAAGATTTATTCAAGAAAAACCTGTGATTTCGTCGTTCACTGATGTATAGAAGGATTTATTAGCTGAATAAGAGGAACCAACTCCTGCTGTTGACTCCAAGTATAGCATGTTTTCTTCTGTAGAAACATATATTTTGAGTTATTTATTGACAATTGAAATCACAATTCCAAGAGAGAGAGAGAGAGAGAGAGAGAGAGAGAGAGAGAGAGAGAGAGAGTTACCTTTATTCCAACTATAATCATTTTTGACCAAAACCTGTCCACGTGAATTAAATTAAAGGTCCATGCTCACAGAAAGCTCCAGCTCCAACAGATGAACAACTAGGCCTTGTAAAATCAATCACAGTATAGAAAATGCAAAACTGAAATTATATGTCCTTTTTCCTATTTGGGTATTATGATTTGAATGATTAAAGGAATGTCTAACAAGAACCAACCTCCATTTAACCAGAGAACACAAGGCTTTAAAGATGGATCAGTTTCTGCTCTAGCAAAGTAGTAGAAAAGAGCTCTGTCCTGCTTTCCATCAACAATGATGTACCTTGCCTTTTGCTGGAAACTCACCTGTGGCTGACCTGGCAAAACTAGAATTTTATCAGCTTCAGAGAGTGACTCTACTCTTAAACATATCTGTAATGCACAGATTGTTTCCATAATTAGCCATGCTTGAGTAAACATGGATATGAGAGAGAGAGAGAGAGAGAGAGAGATGGGAATGGAGCTTGATTTGATGCAAGTTTACTTGCTCACAAAGTTGAATGTTAAAAGTCTTTGAAGAGAATGACTTTGTTGCTTTGTAATTATTTTGTGGATAATATCATATCGACCTAGGTGTGTATCAACTTAGCATGTGATACTATTTGTCTGCCAAAAATGAAGACAAAATTGATTCATTTATTTGTGTTCTTTCTTGCTTTCCCTATGTACAATTTTGAATTTTGCTGTGCAAGGGCTTGTCCACTTCTGAACTTGAAGTAGCTTTGTATGCGGCGGTCGACTGGTGGGTCAACCAGCCGGTTGACCGGTGGGACCCAACTCCAACGTAAATGCACAGTGAAATGGTGAAATCTTACCCAGCTTCTCAGTTTGGTGAAAGCTTTGCTCCGTTCTCAATTTGATGTCAGTTTTGTGAAACCATTGGAGAGAGAAAAAGTGACTTTTTCATTAAATTTAAATCTGATACTCAATCTGATGGAGATGGTCTGAGAAGCTTCTCAATGATTTTTAAAAGTTGTTCAAGTTGCATCCCATGGCCCATTCATTAAATAGTATGTTATAAATACAGAAATTTGTTTAAAATATTAATTGTCGCTTATAATTCTAAAAATTACAAATACTCTTTATTAGAGTTTGTAATTAATATAAGTTTTAAGAGACGAGATTAATTTTTTAAAAAAGACGATTTGTTTTTTAAGTAAATCAGGTAATGTATTTGCAATTTATCGTAATTAAACAAAGTGAGATTCATCCATCGTTTGGGATGAGCTAATTTAGTTTGACTTTTTAACTATTTTAGTCTGATTAAAAAAAATTGTGTTTAGGATAAATTTTAGCTTTTTTGTAATTAATTTGATAATTGTGATAGAAAAAATGAAATGATTATAATTTAGATGTGACATTTTATTTTATTGACTAAATTAACCTATTTTTTCTTTATTAACTAATTTAATCAAAATAGCAAATGAATTCTCTCCAATATGATCACTCTACAGAAGAAAGCTTAACTCTAGGCAAATATTTTTTGACAACTTTTTATTAATTTTTTTTCTTTTTTTCAGATTTAGTAAATTTTTAAAAAAATATTTTAAATTCTTTTTAGATCTACTAAACTATAAGATCCTAAAAATTATTTTAAATAATAATAAATTTGAAAAAATATCACAAAAATCCCAAAAAAAAAGGACAAATTCTGTTAATTTTTTTTTTTAATATTTATCTCTCTCCAATTTTGAGTAGTGAAAGATGTCCAACATAATTTTTCTTATTAGTTAAGGTCCCTGTATACAAAACCCATTCAACTGACCCACATCCACACCCACACCCACTTCTCTCTCTAAAATACATCACATCCGAACAATAGAGACTCATCAACATTTATTTCTTTCTCTACCCAAAACCCTCTATCTCTCTGTGTGTATATGCATATATTACTAGTTTTATCTCTTTACAATCCACCTTCTATATGGTTATGGTTCGTCACTAACAAAGAATAACACCAATGGGCCGTTGCGAATCTTTCTTCTTTAAAGAACCTCTATCCATTATGGATCACCACCACACCCAAAACTGCCCCTCAAATGAAATCGCCGTCACTGGTTCCGTCGTGGGTGACGGCGCCGGTGGCGTCGTTTTGTCATTCTCTGAGTTCTCTCTCTGACTTGAAATTCGCCACCAACAATTTTAGCTCCGAATTCATCGTCTCAAATTTTGGAAATGTTGGACTAAGGATTGTTTTCACAAATGTCTATAAAATGATAGAGAAATTTCACACACTAATTTTCTCATTCACTCTGAATTGTGAATTTTCTCTAGAAAAATTTCTCTGAGATCTTCAGTGTGAAGTTGAAACTTCTTTGTGAATCTAAAATTTCTCTGTGTCGGGTCAAAATTTTCCCGAGTCGGTTTGAAATTTCTCTAAGTTGAATTTTCTTTGTGAAAATGTTGAGAAATCCCAACTATTATAAAAATATTATATGTCTTTTATTTTATAAAATCTTAATACTATGGACCTTAAAAAAATTCTCAAAAAATAAAACATTTGACAAAATTTATAGTTAAATCACTAAAAATAAAAAAAGTTTTAAAAAAAATTGCTGAAAAATATGTTACCAAGTTTGAGAGAGAGACTGATAAAAATATATATATATATATATTTGAGAGAGGGAGAGATGTATGGGCCAGTCCATTATGTTGGGGAATAGGAAGAGTAATTAGAGTTCGGATCCCCTCTTTATACATCCTCCTTGATCTCCTCCTTATAACGGCTGAGATCAGCTATTGCACATCCAACGGATATTAAAAATATATATACATATATATATGAAATTGAAATTTCATTTTTCCGCCCAAAACAAAACATGGCCTGTACAGAGGTTATACAGATTTTGGTTTAGCATCACACTTACAAAAACACACACTCATTCCTTCTTCTTCGTCGAACCTACCCTCACCGGCGACCCAATCTCGACGCCGTTGCAGATCCGATGACGGTGACCCACTCTCGACGCCATTACAGATTCTGTCTAGAGGGCAACCCAAAGCTGTCATGCTCTTCTCCTCCACCTCACCAGCAGACCCTCTCTACAGTGACCCACTCCTCAAACCGAACCCATTGCTTTGCCCTCATTTTGTCAACCCTCACTTGCAAACCAGAGGTTAGTCTTCATTGTCTCAGTCTTTCTAATTGAACTGCATTTTGTGTGTTTGTTTGGAATTTTTTCAAATTGAAATTAGAGGTTGGCCTTCATGTGATTGTAAGTTTATCTCTCTAGAATATTTTTTTGTCTCTCGATTTTTTTTTTCTTTTTTTTATCTTTAAGCTTTGTAAAGACATTGTTTGTTTACAATTTGCTATAATTGATGACTTTGTCGTGAGTCATGACTGTTAAATCAATTTGTTAGACATTGTTTTTTTACAATTTGTTATAATTTGTTATAATTTTTACAATTTGGGTTTGACTAAAATGGAGGAAAATTCACATTTTACAATTTGGGTCTTCTAAGACTTAATGTCTCTGTGTAGATGTCTATATATAGATCTATCTGTAGTTGTGCATTAAGCTTGCAAATTTAGTGTATGGTACTTTCTTGTCTTGCTCTTAATTGTTAATATATGACAATCACTTACCATTTGACACTTGGTTCAAGTGTAGCTTGTTACTCTTGGAATCAGTCACATTGTTTGGTTAAAACATACTTAATGTGGCAGTTTTGTGTGCCGAAAGGTGAAATATAAATTGACAGTGTTGTTTAGGGCAGTTAGATACGCCATTGCTTGATGTGAACATATAGACAGATAAAAAAATTCACTTGTTATAATTGATGATCAGGCTCTTAAAGGTCACAACTTGCATTTTTATGTTATTTCCTATCCGTTGAGCTGCAATAGGCTTGCCAAACCCTGTTTGTGACCCAACCCAAAACTAAATGACTCTTGTTGCCCATGAATCAGTGTTACCAAAGGTACTTGGCTTTTATACCTTTTCTTAGACACTTTAAAGAGAACCAAGTAGTTGGAGTTTGGGATTATATAGTTTAATTGATTTATTATTTGATCTTAATTAGGTCTCACTCCTTAGTTCTCATTTCTTGTTTCTTTATCCAAGTGTGACAGTGAGTTCTTTAATCATAGTGCAGATATTGTGTTTTTTTTTTTTTTTTTTGGTCTCTGAAATAAAGATTTTATTTATGTAGCTAAGATTTTATTTATATGGGTTTTCAGTTGCATTTTGATATGGATATGGAACCTGAGAATGGTTGTGCTTGGAAGCCAAAACTGGGAATGACATTTGATTCTAAACAATGTGTGTATGATTTTTATAATACGTATGGAGGAAGAATGGGGTTTAGCATATTGTCGGAAGAACAAGTTCACTAACCAACTTATTTGTAGACTTTCAGTTTGCAACAAGGAGAGATTTCGGAAGGTTGACAAATGAGACCCATTGACAGAAAACCCTAGAGCTGAAACTAGGACTGATTGTGAGGCTCGACTTTATGTTAAATTAGATAAGGGTACTGGGAAATTTGTTGTGGCTGATTTCAAAGAAAAACACATCCATGTTCTTGTATCACCCGAGTGTGCCCACATGTTGCCATCACAAAGAAAGATATCAACTACCTAAGCAATTGAGTTGGATTTGGCAGTACAATCTGGTCTTCTTTTAGGCTTGTCTTTTGAACTTATGGGTAGGGAAGCTGGTGGGAGGCAATGTCTTGGGTTTACAAAATTAGATCAAAAAAATTATTTGAGAACCAAAAGACAACAAAGTTTATCATATGGGAAAGTAGGCAATGTGTTGCAATACTTTAAAGAAAAATCTTTGCAGAATCCTTCCTTCTTTTATGCTTTTCAGTTAGATAATGAGAAGCAAATAACAAATATGTTTTGGGCCGATGCACAAATGATCATGGATTATGCCCAATTTGGTGATCTTGTCACATTTGATACAACTTACAAGTTAAACAAAGAACATAGACCCTTTGCATCTTTTGTGGGATTCAACTATCATAGGGAAACAGTTATATTTGGTGCAGCCTTGTTATATGATGAGACCGTCGAATCGTTTGTATGGTTGTTTCAAAATTTTCTAGAGGCTATGTCAAGAAATGCACCAAAAACTTGTTCACCGATCAAGATGCTGCAATGGCTAAAGCCATACCCATCATTATGCCTGACATGAGTCATCGATTGTGTACTTGGCATTTGATGCAAAATGCATTAAAACATGTTAATTGTTTGTTCCAAGATAAGGGGGTAAAAGGTGTACTAAATAAATTCTTCTTTGACATTGAAGATGCAAATCAATAGAAGTTAGAGTGGACAGAAATGCTTGATAAATATGATGCGCATGAAAACCATTGGTTGAAATTGACTTTTGCGGTGAAAGAAAAATGGGCCTGGCCATATGTTAGATCAACATGGGCTATGAGAATGAATACCACACAACTTAGTGAATATTTTAATACTTTTTTGAAGGATTACATTCATTCTAATTTTAACTTAAATGAATTATTCATGCATTTCGAAAGGGTACTTTACGAGAAACGATACAAGGAATTAGAAGCATGATATGCTTTGTGCCAAAGGTTTCCCAAGGTGAAAGTAACAATAAGAATGCTAATTCAAATGGGTAATGTGTACACAAAAAAGATTTTTGAAGAATTTCAAAATGAGTACTTTCGATCCATTGAATCGGACATAGAAGTAATTGAATATGGCGAGGCTAGTACCATTTACACAGTTGTTGATATTGGTAACAAACATTCAAGGAAAGTGAAGATGGAGAGGGATGGCTCTTTGGGTTGTAATTGTACAAAGTTTGAAAGGGAATGAATCTTGTGTTGTCACTCATTGAAGGTTATTAGAGACATATTGAAGATGAAAGAGGTTCCTCCACAATACATTCTAAAGAGGTGGACCAAACATGCAAGAGCCGAAACTGTGAAGGACATTAAGGGAAATGACATTCAAGTAGATGTGAAATTCCAACAAGCCTCACGGTATAAGACATTGATGACCGCATTTAGAGCACTAGCAAGTAGAGTTGCTAAAACTGAAGAAACCTATGATTTTTGTATTGCACACCTTGCTACATTAGGTGTAAATGTTGAACACAACTTAAGTGCTCATTTTGGTGTTGGAAATGAAGTAAGTAATGATGATGACATCCAAAGCTTTGAAGTGAATTGTGAAGATGTGAATCATGTTGTGTAACCAAAAGGATTGAAGAAAAATGTGGCAACTAGTAAGGGCAAAAGGAGGGTAAAAGGTGGATTCGAAGCGGCGTTGGTAGCAAACTCCAAAAAAAAAATCCCGTGCTAACAGCTTGGTTTCATCAAAATCTATTGCAAGTCTAACAGTTAGTCTAACAGTTACACGTTCTCTATTATCTGTTACAAGAGTGTAGACACCCTATTTTTGACCGACCTTAAGACTCAGACGTCACCGACTGAGCGCTTGGTGATATTGCATATTGTGCTCGTTCTGAGGTCGCAGAGTCATGACTGCGAGCCTTGCCTCCGGACCTCCGGACTCTTTTGTGCCTTGCCTCGGTTTGCGAACCAGGCCCCGTTTTCTCTGTTTTCTCTTCCCGAAGGGAGGGAGAGGTCTTATAGATCATCTCTCAATGGCCGTAGGCTACGTTTCGTGGCCATAGGCCATTTTTTCCGTTTGGAGCCCGGTTTTCGGTTTTTCGGAGCCGTCGACCGTGTGCCTCGGTTCGGGACCACTTAACCACCTCCGTTTGCTCCGGTTTTTGGCACACATCTTATTCACTACCTTTTGAGGGACAGTGTGGCTCGAGAGACTAACTTCGTGGTCGAACGCCACCTCCGATGCTTAACAGTCAGTTTTCGGGGCCCCGGGCTACGTGTTTCGGCCTCCGAACCTTCGTTTTGCATCAGTTTGGGTCCATTTTTGGCAAGGACCTTATTTTCATTGTTATGAAGGTCGTAGAAGGGTGGGAGGCCAGTAATTGTTCTGAAGACCAGTTTTATTCTTTCGTCTCTCTCCGTCGCCCGTTTTCCTCACTAGAAAACTAGTGTTGACCATTCCCGGGCCACTTTCTTTGGCCCTCAACCACATATTTGTGTTGTACACACCTGGGAGGCCACCAATATGACATGGCCGGCCAGCAATTGTTCCTGACCCTTTTGAACCCCTCTAGAAAATGGGTTTTTCTCTCTCCTGGGTCACATTTCCTGGTTTTTCTCCACATGGCTGTGTTGTGCACACATGGGAGGCCACTTTTCTAGGGTGGCCGGCCACTAATTTTCATTGACCCTTTTGACCCTGGTCGGCCGGCCAGGGGAGGTGGCTGGCCGGCCACCTGAACCCTCTGAACCTGGCCGGCCATGACCCCCTCACCTGGTTCCTTACAGATATGCCCTCTGTTTCCCCACAAATCTTGTATCCAATGGGGGGCTTTTGGGGGGAAAATTTGAATTTCATTTTCCCCCCCTTTCCTCCACTCCTCCCTCTATAAAAATAGACCCTCCAGCTCCATTTTAGAGGGTTAAAAATTCTTGTTTAGAGCCTTGCTTACATCTCTCCCTCTCTCTCTACTTCAACCCTCTAAACCTTAAAAGCCTTGCACCATTTCTACACCAATCCATAGCACAACACCTCCACACTCCATTCCAGCAACTTGAGGCTGTTTTTCAGAGGCTAGGAGCTCTTCTTCTTGGTCCAAAGGCTGCTGGTTCATTGCTCTTCAAAGGTAAGCACACTTTTCCCTTAAACTAGTCTTTTCTTGCTTCATTTATAAGCCTTTCTTGAAAGCATTTTTGGGCTTCGACCCGAACTGTAAATAGTCATATTTTGAGCTCATTTTCATGTTTGATCAAGGGTCTTTCTCTGTTTGAGGTCTCCTCCTCACCCTTTGTGTTTAAACTCTCTTTTAGGCCTATTTTTGCATGGTATTTTAGTCTTATTTGTGAGCTGTTTTGGACTTGTCTATAAACTATAAAATGCCTTTTTTTGAGCCCCTCTTCAACTTTGTTGAAGGGATCTCCTTTGTTTGAGGTCAGCCACTACCACTTGCCTCTTTATCCCTCTTTTAGGCCTTTTTCTTGCATATTGATTTAGCCTCACTTTTGTTCATTTTTGAGACTTGATGTAAACTATAAAGTGCCTTTTTTTTAGCCTCTCTTAAATTTTGTTGAAGGGCTCTTTGCCATTTGGGGCCAACTGCTGTCCCTTGTCTCTATTCTCTCTTTTAGGGCCATTTTTGCATGATAGATAAGCCCTATTTATGTTCATTTTTGAGACTTGTTATAAACTGGAAAAAGGATTTTTTTGACATCATCTTCATTTTTTATTAATAGAATTTTCTTATTTGAGGTCACATGCTTCCTTGTATGCTTGATTGTCTCTTGTTTTGAGCCTTACACCTAAGCTCTTGTTGCATACTTTGTTTGACCTTCTAGCCACTGAAATCCAATGGATTTCCAGTGGCTTTGATGCTATTTTGAGCCTCCAAATTAGAGGGAGGGTGACCCCCTCTCACCTTGACTTGTTTGATGGTCATTTTGGCCTTCCAAAGGGACCCCTCTTTGCATGTTTTAGTCACATTTTGGGGTCAATTTGGTGAGTTTTGGGACCACCATATTTGATTTCCAGAGTTTTTTGTGCCATGCTAAGTGTCTTTGATGCATGTGCTTAATAACCCCTTTGTATGCCCTCCAAAGGAGCACCTCATTTGTGCTTGTGTTGGCTGTCTTTCCATGTTTATTTGGGCATATTTTGGCATGTTTTATTTACTGATTTTTTTTGGTTTGATGAGTTCTCACTTGCTTCATGTACTTGCCATGTAACCCATGTTTACTAGTCAAAATTGCATGCTACTTTAGCCCATCTTGCTAACACCTTTTGGCCATACTTTGAACTAAGAAAGTTCATGTTTTGGGACTGCCTTGACTCTGTCTTCATGCTTCATGATCAAATAATGCATGCTTTGTATAGTTATAGGTCATCGCGCGCGTATGCCTAGTTTTGAGTTTCGGGGTTCATCTCATGCATCGGGTGCCATATTGCCATGTTTCGGGGCTGTTTAGCATCATATTTTAGCGCTGAAATTCACATGTTTGTATGCCATATTCCATGCCTTGCCATGCTTTGGTAGAGTGGCATTCGTGCCTTAGAGTCGGTCCTCGGTTCGCGTGCACGCATCTCGAGTATCTCATTTCCATCTAATGGCCACTGATGTGAGTGTGGCTGAGGTCCACTCATGTTGGTGTAAGTCCATCATGCATTATGTATGCCATTTCAATTCATATCATTGCGTATACTAGGTTGTATGTTAAAGCATCGTGTATGCCACGTTACATCGTGCATTGTGTATGCTGTTTCATAGCATTGTGTATCCTAGGTTGTATATTAGTTGCATTTATGCATGTCATGCATATTGCATTGTGTTTGGGGTAGAAGTTAGCTCGAACACGGGAAACGAGGGATGTTTCGTACTTCAAGTGACGGAACGTGTCTCAATTCTCAGTCACTGACACTCCAGATTATCCATGATGGGGCTTTGGTCTTGTTGTGTTTTCATGTGCATTCATTCCATATTGAGTCATGCAATTCGACTCCTCGGCCATCATGCATCGAGATGCGTGATTGGTGGCACGAGGATTGAGGAATGCATACATATGTGAAAATACATTGCCATGCCCCTTTCTTGCTCTCTGTTGCAGCAAATCAGAAACCGGCAGTCTTTTGGAGCTTCGTGCAATATTCCGAGCTTAATTGTAAACAGAGGCTAATTGGGGCATCCTAGTGGATTTCCGCGCAAGGCAACTCAAACATGCATCATCCATCATCCGAAGCAGAGTCGAGGCAGTCCCTAGCTTGCATGCTTATTTACCGCTTTCCTTAGTTAATTTGTTAATTAGGATTCTGTATTTATTCGAACTGTAATTATTCATTTGGGACTGTATATTATTTATTCAGACCCTCTACGCGAAGGCAATATTGTAATAAGTGTGCGTACGTGTGATGTATGTCTTCCAACCCCACGTCTTTCTTTCTCTTTTATTTACCAACTTATGATGGTTAGATTAGGGCATGTTTCAATTAGCATACTGTATGATAGCATGTTTGCATTCATTCATCTATTTTGCATGCACCGGGCTCGGCGCATCATACTCACTGCATTGTATTTCGATTCCAAGTTGAATACATGTTAGCTATAGCATTCCATATACCATGTTTAGAATAGCCGAGCCTATCTTAGTTGCATTTCTACATGTGTTGCATTAGGCATCTCTGTATAGTTAGGATCATGCATGGATTTCTAATTAGCTTCTGTTTTGGCTTGGAGTACTCGGTAAGTTTTTATGCTTTAGCATCCTTGCATCTTGATGTGAGTGGAGTGATCGCATGATAGCATGCTTACCATGAGGCTATGTGCTTATATGATATAACTGCTTAAATGCCTGTGGGTGAATGTTGGGTTATTTGGATTGGGACAAATCATCAACTGTGAGTTTTAAGTCCACTAGATAGTGGCAAAACCAAATTTTCTAAGCCCACCTGAGGATAGCAAAATCTGCATTTTAAGCCTACTTGCGAGTAGGTAACCATCTTTCAAAAAACAAACATGAAATGTTTTGTTCCAATTCAGGCGACCAGGTCTATACTTGTATGCTGTGCGCATCACATAGTAAATCTAGGCTAATAACCGGAATAAGAATGCATAATGTTTTCAAAACTAGATATCATGGTTAGTAGAGGCCGATCTGTGATCGGGCGAGCGGGGGTGCTCATGAAGTGACCTTTCCCAATCATACCCAAGTTCCCGAGTCGAGGCAACTTTGTTGATGACGGATACGTGGCCTTAGCCAACGAGTCAGGGTTTTCTAAGTTTCCCCAAAAATAAAATATTTAGGTGGCGACTCTATATCTGGCAAAGCAGTCCATGTTTGGTACTTCTTTTCTAAAAATCTGTTTTCTCAAAACAATTTGCCGAATTTGGACTCTTTGGTTCAGATTACGAACCGTGACAATTTGAGTCCTGAACTGTAGTGAGCCCAAAACGAACGGAACGGGGGACCGGGCGTTAGGGGCGTCTCTGATTCATTCTGGCGACTCCGTTGGGGATTTAGAGAACTTGACTCGAACTCATGATATCTTGTTTTGATTACACTTATGTGTTTCTTTACATTGCATGTGCATTGGTGCGCCTAGGACACCGTGTTTGCCATCTGCTATTCCTGAGCGGTTTGCCAGAGGCTGCGTGCTATAAGGCTAACCGGTTACGGGCTCTGCCGGTATGGGAACACAAACCCCGGTTTTACCGGGGCACCCTTTTGACCATTGGACCTAGTGCATATTCGGAATCCATAGTGACCATTCCAAATTAGGATAGGTTGCTTACCTGATATAGGTTGTTTGAAACCGTTGCATGCATAGTGAAACCTTAGTTCCTGACAAAATAGGACAGGGAAACCCTATCCCAACATAGGGCTGTTTTGGCTCTCACTTATCTATTACGTGCTTTAGAGTGCGTCTCTACAGGAATGCATGTATCAGTTCGCGAGTTTGGGCCTCAGGCCTGCGAGCACCAGTTCAGTATTTTGGGATTCAGTTTACCTGAGGGAAATTCTGTAGGGGCACATCATCACAATCATTTCTGCTCATATAGGTTCTCGTGAAATCATTCGAGATCTTTGCGCTTTCTCTTTTGCTAGGGTAATCCTAGAACCATAGCTTCAGAAGGCTCCGATATCCCCCGGGTACATTGGACTAGTGCTGATAGACTTTGTTAGGTCAGAGATTCAATTCAAGGGCAACCATTGTTCTTTTCTTTGAAAGCCGAAGGCCAGGCTCGAGGCTCACGGTTCATCTCGATCCGTCGCCAACACATCACCTTTGTTCGGACTCGGCGACCGTGATAGCGGCACGAGGTTGAAGAATTTGTGGCGTGATAGCGGCCTAAATCAAGGAAGCGCCATGCGAGCTAAGACCCGATTGAAATCTGCGCATACTGGGGCATCTACCTCACATCCAGCTTTGGGACCCCAGCCAAACTTTGACCCAAGCCGAACTTTGACCCACTTCCGCCAGTTGAAGATTTGTAGTGTCCGAATCCTCGAGAAGGATTGGCTCAAGCCCAAGTTTTCAAACCCCTGGTGTAGCCTAATAAGAGGCTTTATTCCCTTGATGCTAATGACCTCGATCTGACCGCAGTGAAAATTGCGAACCTTGAGAAGCAATTCAAAAAGGCACAGGGCCTTAACTCCATTCCCGACATTGAGGATGGGTACACCAAGACTGCCGTATGGCTCCCAGACAGATTCAAAATGCCACATATTGACCGTTTCGACGAGTCTGGAGATCCTATGGTACATATCCGACTTTTCTTGGATGTCCTAAAGCTGATGGGTCTGACTATGCCACAGAAACTCTCTTTGTATGGAAGAACCCTGTCTGGTGTAGCAGCCACTTGGTATGCTAGGTTGGAGGATAAAGTGAAGCAAAACTGGGAAGAACTGGCTGAGGCCTTTGTCGATCAGTATTCCTACAATACCCAAGTTGAAATGACCATCCAAGAGCTTGAAACAACTCGCCAAAACCCAACAGTGCCTTTTGTGGAATTCGTTGTGAGGTGGAGAGCAAAGGCAGCACAAATGACAGATCGTCGCCCTTCTGAAAGGGATCAAGTGCAGATGATGGTGCAAAACCTCGAGCATGATATGTTGCAAAAGTTGATAGTCGCTTCGCTATTCACTTTCAAAAGTTTGCATAAACTAGGGGTTCAGATTGAGAATGCGTTCAACAGTGGGATCATTCCCAGAACAAGTGAACCGATAAGGAGGGTGATTTCAAGGAGTACCAATGCCGAAAGTAGCACTATTCCCGAACCCACTGAAATCAATATAGTCACCACAGCCAACCCTTTTGCCAAACCAAGCCTACAAACAACCAGCCCAGCCCGTGCTCAGGGCAGAACCTTTACCCCTCTCGATATGAGCCTAACTAGCGCACTAAAAGTCTTGATGGAAAGAGGGTATCTCAAACCCCTCGATTCTCAACCTTTGCCTGACCCACTCCCAGCTAGACATAACCCTTCCAAGTACTGTGTGTACCATCAGCAGCGCGGTCATGGCACCAACCATTGCTATCGCCTTCGTCATGAGGTCCAAAATCTCATTGACAATCGGACGATAGCTCCACCTTCAGACCCCAATGACCAAACATCTCTTGCCTACCTCAATCTTATCCATATACTGCCATCCACCTATGACCCCAGCATATACATCATCGCAGCCCATCTACCCAAGCCTAAGGTGTTTATCCCAGAAAGCATGGACTTATGCATGATGGGTGCACCTGAACCTCAATCATCTCAAACCCATGAACCCACTACTTCTGAGCTGAAGAGAATGATCGAAGATCTTCAGAGAACTATGACAGATTTGGCCTCCAGGACATTGGCTCCGTCATCAATCACATCACATACCAGGGAGTTCATGTCAAAAGGCTCCCCAGTCTTGGAACGGGCTGCATTTGAGGAGTGCCAATCCCTTGGCAAAGTGGAGGCGAGTGGAAAGAACAAGATAGGGGTGGACATGGATGCCCATGAACATCTTTTGTTGGCTGTTAAGGCTTTGAAAGCCGAGGGACTGAACAAAGAGCAAGTGCTCGCAGTTGTTGCAAAAACTGTGGACAACATTTTCGCCACTCAAGGTTAGGGCAGTTTGAATCAAAGGGCAAGCCGGGAGAAGGGTCGTTGTATCAGAAACATTCCTTTCAGCTATAATCCTGCACTCAAAAGGGATCAACAAACCAGGCCAGCACCTGCCAATCCCTTTACTGGTGCATCCAACAAAAATCCACAAACCTTGAAGTACCAACCCCGAGGTCAGAGGGTCTTCCATGCCCTCTATATGCCTTTGTCCATAGCTCTCCAAGTCCTTGTTGGACAAGGCCATCTCAAACCCCTTGAGCCTCGGCCTCTCCCAAATCCTCTTCCAGCTGCGCATGATGACGCCCAGTACTATGCCTTCCATCGAACCAGGCCATACTCTTAACCGCTTCCGCTTCGCCATGAAGTCTGAGATCTATTTGACAACGGGGTCATTGCCGCGCCAAGCTCTGCAAAGTCTATCAGCACTGGATCGGTGAACTTGGGGGATAATGTGACCATGTGATCAGGAGATGAACCAACTGCGGGTGGCACTCGATTAAACTCCAGACGTGGAAATGACACGCACTGTTCCGAGCAATATGCAAACACCAGTTTTTGTGCTTTCTAACTTGGGCATTGAGTCAGTCTTGTTGTTTTGTATAGAGTTAGCCTTTTCTTATTGAGTCAGTTAGGTCTGTCTTGTTGTACCGAGTCAGTCTTATTTTGTTGAAGTAGGGTGATTTCGAGGGTGTTACCTCGGACATCACTTGCTTGTTTTGTGTTTGCCTTTTCGTTTTCTTTTGAGTCTGTTTTTGCCTTGGAGCCAATAATGCCAACAGATTTGAATGAACAGTAGTGATTTTCACATTCTTGTGTTCGCTTCTGCCTTGTGCCAGTTGTGCCAGAAGTTCTGAATGAAATGGCAGTGCTTTTCACCTACTTTTCTGTGCCTCGAACTCATTGCATTGACCTAAGTTTTTCAAAACCTTTTGAATACTGTGATGAAAACGAAGAGGAAAGAATTCCTCGTGATTTGCAAAAAATTGATCAATTGAGAGAAAGAGAGGCATGTTAAGCCCTTAATGAATGAAATCATGTTTGTTAACGTGAGTACTGAGAAGGATCCTAGCTTGATCTAGATTGGTTCTACATTGTCTTCCGCGCGAGCGATTAGTCGTTTTCTTAAAAGATTTCAAAAAAATGTTTTGCGCGGTCCTGCGAAGACCTGTGTGGAATCGCTCTTGAGATTGTGTAGCCTAGGATCGCTCTCAGCATCGAAACTCGACCCCTCACTTTCAAACCTTGAACTGGGATTCAGAATGTTCAACGGTCAACCACAATAGGAGGCCCGTGTGGCCGGATCAGAAGCAGCCCATGAACTAGGGACGAAAATATCAGATGTGATCAAAGGAAGCTTGCAAAGCTAAAATCAAAAGCCCTCCCCCCCCTCCCCCGGGAACAAGGGGCAAAAATGTCAGATGCGCTCGAAGAGTCAAAGATGAGTCACCAAGTTCCTATCCACAACACTAGGGGCAAATTCGGCCCCCATTAGAAGGACTCCTGCATCATCAGCAAACAGTAGCCAATCTTCTAGATTCAGATGACTTCAGGATCTCAAAACCATCTGACATGGACAAAGCTACACTTTTACCCTTGAGAGGCTCGCTGGGCTGAAAACCCGAAAGGGCGACCCAGGCAAAAGTTAGAGCGAAAAAAAAAAAAAAAAAAAAAAAAAAAAGAAAAATGCAAAAAAAAAAAATGAAAAGAAAAGAAGAAAAAGATGGAAAAAAGAAGAAAAGAAATGAAAAAGAATTGAAGAACAAAGCTCGCAAGGTTGAAAACCCGCAACAGGCGCCTTGGCAAAAGTTAGAGCATAAAAAGGAGAGGTTAAATACCCGAGTGTACCTTAACCCTGAACTACGTGAGACTTGATTCCCATCTTTGGGATACGTAGGCAACTTCATTCTGAAGTCTAGCCGTAAAACACTTCAAAATTCGACTGTGTCCATGTAATGGTTTTGATCATCTTTGCATTCTCTGAATCCGAGAATTTGGTTGTGCTCGTCACTCTGAGGACTGACTACAATGCGCTGCGGTGCTATCTAAACAAGGGGCAACTTTCTGTTGTCATTCAATACGCTGCAGTGCCGTTCAAACAAGGGGCAACTTTCCGTTGCCAGGAAGCTCTCTTCAAGCAGGGGGCAATTTTCCTTCGGATCTGAAGTTGTGCATCTCAAGAGCGGGTTCCGTGCTCGTTGAGTAGTGGCCGTTTGCAAAAAATAGTTTTTGAGAATTTTTAATAAGGTTGACTAATTTTCTCTCAAAAATTATTCAATTTTTCCAAAACTGGACCATTTATTAGACCCCAAAAAGGGAAAATTTTCAGTGCTCACAACCTAACTTGCATGATTTTAAATCAGAAAATTGAACAAGCATGTTAATCTAACTCTCATTTTGGTCAAAATTGTCTTAGTAGAAAGCCAAAAACAAAAAATGGTCGAAATGATGAACGAGGGGCACAGTTGAGTTAGGTGTTCTGTCTTTTCCCCATTACCAACATACTTGCCAAGAAGGGCACTCTACCCGCTGTAAAAGGGGACAAGCGGGTTAACAAGAAAAGGGTCAAAGCTCTCACCCTCCGAGCAACGAGGTATCAAGCCAAGTGCGGAGCACGAACTGGAATGGATCAAGATATTCCACTCCCTCATCTGGACAGATTTGATCACGTCCAAACTTCCCAGCAGAGCATCGTCAACCGATGTCAGTTGTAGATTTGCTACACACCCAGTTGTAGCACAGCCCCTCTGTGGGAGAAACTCACTAGCTGCGTATAGAATAAGAAGAATCTAGCGGAATGCTAGGGGCAAGAGCCCACAACTTTCTGTTTATCCATTAACCACCCAGGGGAGGGATTTAAAATGAGAGATTGAAGAATAGAGATGTGTGCGCTGAGAGAAAAAGTGAGGAAAGGGCTTTTTCAGAAAAACAGAGCTTGAGGGCCGAGTGATGTAAGAATCACAAATGAGAAAGGGTGGGAAACAATACCCGGAGAAACTAGCTCCTCGTGCACCGAGAGGTCTCTCGCCTTTGTAACACGGCTGAGTGTTGTGTTTGTGCGTTTTGTTTGTCTCGTTTCTTGTTTTAAGTCGTTTGAGTGTCAACAAATGTGTTTAGGTCATTTTACCTTGTTTTTTTCTTTGTTGAGTTGTGTTTAGGTCGTTCTACCTTTGTTTTCCATTGTTGAGTCATTTTGACTGTGGTCAGTTGTAGGCTCAATACCCGGTTGAGAACCCTTTTCTCATTTCAATTTCAAAAATCGTTTTGTGCTTAGAGTGCCGTGTCGTTCTCCACATTTGTGCAAAAAAGGATCAGTTCTTTCATAAAGTCGCAGGGTTCAACCCAGGTCATGTCAGAATTGTAAAACAAGGACCTATCTAAAGCTATTTAGGTTCCAGACTGCAAAGCAAAAGGAAAAAGGGAAAATTTGGAGCATCTTAGCATGTTTCAACTTTAGCAAAATCCAAGACTGCATTCCAGGTGCAGGCCTCGCTGTTTCTCTGGAGTATGAGTGTATCTCGACCCCAAGTGTAAGCCTGCTTCAAGTCAGAATGGCAGTCCAAGCAGCATCTGAGGGTTTCACATGCAGATGTTATCTCTCACCAATATGAACATGGTGTACTCTTTTTAAGCTGAGTGAATTGCGAAGTCCTCTAAGAGGAAAATCAGAGGCACCAGACTACATATTTGATACTCCTCTATTGCATAGAATGTGAACTTTCATATGCACTGTTGTTGCATGCGTGCCGCGCATCGTTATGATTCATGCATAGAATATGCTTGCTTTCGATTCCGCATAGAATATGCTTTGCTTGTTTCATGCATAGAATATGCTTGCTTTCAATATTGCATAGAATGTGCTTCCATACTTGCATAGAAAATGCTCGTATCTTTTGCATGGAAAATGCCCCCATACTTCCATAGAAGATACATTTTATCACACTTTCTTGTGCATTTTATCTCGCTCGCACTGTCTTGTGCACTTACACTTTGTATCTTACTCGCACTATCTTATGCATTTCAAATCACTCACGTTGTTTAGCGTATCGCACTGTCTTGTGCATTTCAAATCACTCGCGCTGTTTAGCGTATCGCACTGTTTTGTGCATTTCTAATCATTCGCGCTGTTTAGCGTATCGCACTGTCTTGTGCATTTCAAATCACTCATATTTGTTTAGCGTGTCGCCTTTGTTTTTGCATCGCCTTTGTTTTGTGCATTTCAAATCACTCGCGCTGTTTAGCGTATCGCATTGTCTTGTGCATTTCAAATCACTCACGCTATTTAGCGTATCGCACTATTTTGTGCATTTCTAATCACTCGCGCTGTTTAGCGTATCGCACTGTTTTGTGCATTTCTAATCATTCGCGCTATTTTGCGCACCTCCATCGCACTGTTTTGTGCAGTTTACATTCGCACTATTTTGCGCATCGCACTATTCTGTGCAGTTTATCACTCGCGCTATTTTTGCGCACCACAATCGCACTATTTTGTGCAGTTTATCATTCGCGCTATTTTGCGCACCGCCATCACACTGTCTTGTGCATTGCATTCATCGCGCTATTTTGTGCTTTGCATATCACATCGCACTATCTTGTGCATTTCAAATCAATCGCGCTGTTTAGTGTATCGCACTATTTTGTGCATTGTATCATTCGTGCTATCTTGTGCACCTCACCTGCACTTGTTAGTATATTGCATCGCGCTATCTTGCGCACCTCACCTTTAGCATCGCACTGTTTTGTGCATTCACCCTACTCGCACTGTTTTGTGCACCTTTAGTTCGCACTGTCTTGTGCACTCACCTGGTCCAGGAGACCTTAAATCCTCCGGTCTAAGGAGACCTTAAATCCTGCATCATCATTCGCGCTGTTTTGCGCATCGCACTTGCATTTATTCGCACCGTCTCGTGCACTTTCCGGTCTAGGAGACCTTAAATCCTCTAAAGGTGCAATTCCTTTGGTGTTTGTCGTGCCCGAACGACTTCCAGTAGTCTGGTATAGCCACCTGCCTGTGTTAGCAGTGAGTTCCTAGGAGATCAACTGAGACGGTGGAAACTAGAGTTCGAATGGCTCTTGCCTAGAACGTAAAGGTTCGGGATTTCCGAGACTAAAGTCTGGTTTAAATACCCAGTGGTATATCCTCGGCTTGAAATCTATATGGCAGCCCCATAGATTGAGATAGCATATGTATGCGCCTCAATTCTGGATACCGAATCAACCTAGTCTGTCACCCTGTTGGAGAATAGGGAAAGCTGCAACCATAGTCAGAGAGAAAAGTAGTACCTGCAATTCAACCAAGAAGAAGCGAAAGATTCCCACATCAGCATGAGATAGGACATTGCCGAGGCACGATATTGTATGTGCGATTCATTTGAGGCTGGTGCAACCAGACGAGCCGCACAGGTATTGTATCTTCTCCGTGTGAGATGTGGCGAAAGTTGAACAATTCTCCACATTCTTAACTGCATGAAATGTAGTTGTTGCTTTGCATCCTTACTTAAAACTGTTGCATCTATTTGTGAATACTCGCTTCATTACAGCTTGCTACATTTGCATGATCTTTAAGTTACATCCGGCTTTATGCATATCGCTTTGCATTTTGCCCCCCTGCCTGCGGGCATGCCTGCGGGCACATCTCCTCGTTATCTAGTATGTTTGTCTAAATCTTCGGCCTTGTCAAAAATGGGTCGTCTCTGGGCTTTGACATTCACTCTCGTCACTTATGACTTTCGAGTTCTGTCAAAGAGGGGCAACTGTAGACACCCCATTTTTGACCGACCTTAAGACTTAGAAGTCACCGATTGAGCGCTTGGTGATATTGCATATTGTGCTCGTTCTGAGGTCGCAGAGTTACGGCTGCGAGCCTCACCTCCGGACTTCCAGACTCTTTTGTACCTTGCCTCGGTTTGCGAACCAGGCCCCATTTTCTCCGTTTTCTCTTCCCGAAGAGAGGGAGAGCTCTTATAGATCATCTCTCAGTGACCGTAGGCTACGTTTCGTGGCCATAGGCCATTTTTCCTGTTTGGAGCCCGATTTTCAATTTTTTGAAGCTGTCGGCCGTGTGCCTCTGTTCAAGACCACTTAACCACTTCCGTTTGCTTTGGTTTTTGGCACACATCTTATTCACTCCCTTTTGAGGGACACTGTGGCTTGAGAGACCAACTTCGTGGTCGAACGCCATCTCCAGTGCTTAATAGTCAGTTTTCGGGGCCCCAGACTGCGTGTTTCGGCCCCCGAACCTTCATTTTGCATCAGTTTGGGTCCATTTTTGGCAAGGACCTTATTTTCATTGTTATGAAGGTCGTAGAAGGGTGGGAGACCAACAATTGTTCTGAAGACCACTTTTATTCTTTCGTCGCTCTCCGTCACCCGTTTTCCTCGCTAGAAAGCTGGTGTTGACCATTCCCGGGCCACTTTCTTTGGCCCTTAACCACATATTTTTGTTGTACACACCTGGGAGGCTACCAATATGACATGGCTAGCTAGCAATTGTTCCTGACCCTTTTGAACCCCTCTAGAAAATGGATTTTTTTCTCTCTCCTGGGTCACATTTCTTGGTTTTTCTCCACATAGCTGTGTTGTGCACACATGGGAGGCCACTTTTCTGGGGTGGCCGACCACTAATTCTCATTGACCCTTTTGACCCTGGCTAGCCGGCCAGGGGAGGTGGCCAGCCGGCCACCTGAACCCTCTGAACCTGGCCGGCCATGACCCCTTCACTTGGTTCCTTAAAGATATGCCCTCTATTTCTCTCCAGATCCTGTATCCGAGGGGGGGTCTTTTGGGGGGGAAATTTGAATTTCATTTTCCCCCCCTTTCCTCCACTCCTCCCTCTATAAAACTGTAATACCCCGACCTTCATATCTGATTCTGCTGTCTTTATAATTCCCTATTCTGTGTCTTTGAATGTTATCGTGAAAATCTATGTGAAAATATAGTAAAAGAGCATGGAACTTAGAGATATGAGTTTCTATCTGTTGAATTAGAACGATTCATATACGTGAATCACTTAAAATGGAAATTGAGCATCTTAGAGATTTAATTTGCGTAAATTGATTTGATATTTGGAATCTACATGATTTTTAAGCTATAAGGATTTTCTGAAATTTTTATTTCGGCACCATAAAGCGATTGAATTTCGTCTTTTGTGCTCTTATATCTTGATATATATATATATATATATGTGTCTAAGGCTTGTAAATTTGTGATCAAAAACGTGGCTACTTTGGAAAGAAAGGAAGAGAGAAACGTGAGAGTTGAAGGAGAAGAATTGGGGGAACTAAATTTGACTCACCAAAGAAGCATCCATTAGTAGGATTGGGAGTTTGAGGTTAAGGTAACCAATTCCTAATTTAACTTCTCTAGAACTTCATCTCATGCTTGTGTTGATTCATGGATAATCTATGTTTGCTTCATTAGGGTTTCACATTGATTTGGTGCCTTGACACTTTGGACTTCAATCTTTGTTTCTATAGCATTAATTCATACCAATATATTACTACTATGTGCTATGTTTGTTGAATTTGTAGAACTTGAATATATTTGGGACATTGGATGGAATTTGTGAAAGTGTTGGCTTGTTGAAGCCTTTAACTTGGTCTAAATTGGCATGATTAAGCTTTCCTCCATGTTGTGGTGTTGTTAAGTGCAAGTATTGCATGAATTTCACCCTTGATTGCATGAAAATTGGGTTAGAATGATGAATTTTGGCTTAAGACCGGGCTGCCGCCTAATTGTAGTCGTCCGCCGAGGAGGTCGTGGCCGCCGAGCGTGAAAATGCACCTTCCAGCAGTTTTCTGAAAATTTACCCTGTCCGCCCGAGGGTAGAACTTTACGCTCGACCGTGAAAATCGACCATCCAGTATTTTTGGTAGCACTAGATCGTCTCGCCGAGCGACAAAGATACGCCGAGCGAGTATCGCTTTCAAAGAAGAAAACTCGCCTTGTTCGGTTTTTCATGCTTGACTCTTTGGTGCTATTAGAATGTTTTTCGATGAGTTTATGATAGTGATATGACATATGGAATGACCGATAAGGATTTTAAAGGAAAAGAATACTAATTTATTAGTTATGTTGTGTGTAGGGCACACTCCAGGAGGAACTCATACGCCACCACAACACTGTGAGTAATAGTGCATTACATACATATTTATGTATCTGTTCTGTAAGACATAATTGTAAATTATGTAATGATCTGGAAGTGCAAAGTGGAAACCAAATTCGTATACTTGTGCCGAAGGCTACCATTGCCGAAGGCTGTCGCAGAAGGCTACCTGTCGTGCCGCAAGGCTACCTGAGTCGAAAGACTACTTGTCCCGCAAGGCTACCTGAGTCGAAAGACTATCTGTGCCGCAAGGCTACCTGTTGTGCCGCAAGGCTATCTCATAGCCGAAGGCCATCTCGAGCCGAAGGCTATTCGGGCCATGAGGCTATCCGGGCCAATAGGCCAAGCCGCTATCTCGATGTTTGATTTTGATACATATACCATCAGACATTGTGATTTTATTATTACGCACTACTATTCACCGAGCTTGTCTCATTCGTAATTTTGTCTCGATTCTCAGAGGAACCAAATGAGGAGCCGATCTAGCACACTTCATGCATTTTTGTCGACTTAAGGATAACTGTAATCGGAGGAAACCCTTACATATTAGATCAGTTTACCTTGTATATGTAACTTTTGGTATCCACATTGCTGGTTAGGGTTATGTATTTATTGTTTTGTATGCCTAAGACCTGGGCTGGATTGTAAATGTTTATGTAACCTCATTTTGTGTGCATGTTACTTTAGGTTCAATGTTAAGATGGTCCTGGCTTGTTGATAGTTGCTCAATGGATATTTCTAGATGTCGTTTTAAATTTAATGCTTCCGTTCAGGCCCCCAATGAATACCATACAGGTTATTCTGTCTGTTTCTGCTTTAGTCATGCCCAAACTTATGGGGGCTGGGTTGGGGTGTGACAAGTGGTATCAGAGCACGAGTTGCTATCTCACACACGGATCCATTGAGCGTTAGGATGTCTAGTGTAGTAGGCATCAAACAGGAAAGTAGGAATGATAGCAACGTGATATGATTTCTGCTGACCCAATGCTAATAATTTGACTTCCTTGTACACCTTTGTGTATGGTATAATGATTTGTTTTGTAGACTATGGTGAGAACAAGGGCTGATGAGCCAGAAGATGCTACCTCGGTACGGTTGGATAGGATGGAAAGAATGATGAGAGATATGGCTGAAACTCTACGACAACAACAGCAACAACAACCTCAGCCGCCACCCCCGCCAGTACCCCCACCTGTAATGCAAGATATTCACGCTGAGGATCATACCATTACACTTACACGGGAGTTTAAAAAGATGAAACCACCTTCGTTCAAAGGAGGAATTGAACCGATGAAGGCAGAGGCATGGGTGCTAGGGATAGAGAAACTATTCGAAGTCTTTCCTTGTACTGAAGTTCAGAAAGTGCAGCTTGCCGCTTTCACGCTTGAAGAAGAGGCGCGGAGGTGGTGGATGCTTACCAGAACAATGCATCCTGAGTTGACTTGGGACAGGTTCTTGGTGTTATTCTACGACAAATATTTTCCTCAAAGCATGCGAGACAAGAAAGTAACTGAGTTTGAAACGTTGAGACAAGGAAATAAAACTGTAGCTGAGTACGAAGCCCAATTTGCCGAACTAGCTCGGTTCGCACCTCACATGGTAGACACAGAGTACAAAAAGGCGCGGAAATTCGAGGGAGGATTACGGAATGCCATTCAGGATCGGATCAATGTGTTGAAGTTACCGACGTACGTTGATGTCTTGGAGCGGGCTGTCATCGCAGAAGGAAATTTGGCTACTCAGACTCGGATTTCTGAATGGAAAGGGAAGAGGCAAAATAGTCAATGGTCTAAGGGATCAACAACTACACCAAATAAAAAGCAGAATTCGGGAAACTTCACCAGTGCAACATCTCAGAATTCGACTCCTGAGTGTCAGGAATGCGGGTTGAAACATCGTGGGGTTTGTCATCTGCTGATCGGAGCTTGTTTCCTGTGGAAAACAGACATTTGATTAGGGATCGCCCACAAAGGAATCAACAACCCTAGTAAGGCCGCCACAAGCTCAAATTGGTCTACACCGACTCCTAGTGCCAAATCCATTGTCAAACCAAATAATAACAAGGACACCATGAAGCAAGGTAGGGTGTTTGCGTTGGTTCCGGGAGATATACAGAATGCAACAACAGTAGTGTCAGGTACATTTACAGTTTATGGCCACTCTGCTTATGTTTTGTTTGATTTTGGCTCTACCTGCTCTTTTGTGTCAAAGCAATTTGCAAAAAACTTAGATATACCTGAAATAGAATTAGCCTATGTGTTGCTTGTTACATCGCCTATGGGGACTTCCTTGATCTATACTTCTGTCTATCCTACTTGTGAAATTCTCATTGGAAATGCTCGTGTATATGCTAATTTAGTTCCACTTGATATGATTTCATTTGATATTATTTTGGGGATGGATTGGTTGGGAGAATACGGGGCTACCATAGATTGCTTGATGAAACAAATTAAATTCCATCCTCCGGGCCAGTTAGAAACTATCTTCCAGGGTCAAGAAGTGACATCACCACCGTATGTGATCTCTGCAGCTAAGGCTTACAAATTGATTCAAAAAGGATGTCGGGGTATTTGTGTAATGTTCAGGAGGCCCAAGAGAGAATGAAAATATTGATGCGCTCGTTGTTTGTGACTTTCCAGATGTCTTCCCAAAGGAACCGCCGGAGAGTTAGTGGACCGTGAAATAGAGTTCACAATTGATGTGTTACTCGAACTCAACCCATCTCTAAAACTCCGTGTCGAATGGCATTAGTGAAATGAAGGAATTGAAGGGTCAACTTCAAGATTTATGGATAAAGGGTTTATTCGCCCAAGTGTCTCTCCTGGGTGCACCAAATTCTGTTTGTGAAGAAGAAAGACGGACACTTCGTTTATGCATAGATTACCGGAGCTTAATAAAGTAACGATCAAAAACAAGTATCCTTACCGAGAATTGATGATTTATTTGATCGGTTGCAAGGCGCAGTTTTTCTAAGATTGATTTGCGGTCCGGTATCATCAATTGAAAGTCAAAGCCGAAGATGTCGAGAAGACAAACCTTCCAACCCGCTACGGCCGTTATGAATTTTTGGTTATGCCCTTTGGGGTTACAAACGCATCAAAGAAAGATTTATGGATCCGATGAACCGAAGTTTTCAAACCTTATCCGATGAGTTTGTAGTGGTCTTTATAGATGACATCCTTATTTACTCGGGAATGTAGAAGCTCATGAGAATCATCTTCGCCGAATCCTCCAAACTCTCCGAGAAAAGAAGTCAGACGCAAAAGCGAAGAAGTGTGAATTTCGCCGCATGAAGTGGCATTTCGGTCATGTCATAACTAAAGAAGGAGTTTCCGTTGATCCAAGTAAGATTGAAGCAATAGTAAACCGCCAACCCCGACTAATGTAACCGGCGCGCAGCTTTTATGGGACTAGCAAAGTTATTATCGAGATTTGTCCAAGACTTTTCTAAGATTGCATACCACTTACGCAGCCTAACGAAGAAGGGCATTATGTTTGAATGGACCGAACCGAGAATTTGCTTTCCGGAGTTAAAACGGTTAACTACCGCCGATTCTTGCATTACCATCCGTAACGAGGATTTGTAATTTATAGTGACGCCACATAAGGGATCGGGTTGTGTTCTTATGCGAGCGGAAGAGTTATCGCCACGCCTCGCCAGCTTAAACCCCATGAGAAAAGTTATCCCACACATGACCTTGAATTGGCAGCAGTTGTCTTTGCGTTAAAGATTTGGCGACATTATCTGTATGGGACTTCTTGTGATATTTATACTGATCATAAAAGCCTCAAATACCTCTTCACCCAAAAGGAGTTGAATATGCGCCAACGGCGGTGGTTAGAATTGCTTAAAGACTATGATTTGCAGCTTCACTATCATCCTGGCAAAGCGAACACGGTAGCAGACGCACTCAGTCGGAAAAATATGGGAAAACTGGCGAGTCTATTGACAGAAAGTAAAGAATTGATAGGGGACCTGAATAAGATGGAAATCGACTTAATACTACCTGGGCAAAGAGCAACAATAGCGGCAATGATGGCTCAACCGGTACTACTGGAAGAGATCAAGCTACGTCAAATGGAGGACGACGCCCTCAAGAAAATATGTAGTGAAATGGAGACAAAACCAAGACTGGGATTTACTTTGACCGATTCCGTACTTAAATTTCAGAGTCGAGTGTGTGTCCCTAATGTGGTAGAACTTAAACGAAAGTTGATGAAAGAAGCACATGCCTCGAGAGTCTCAATACATCCAGGAAGTACCAAAATGTACCACGATTTGAAACAACATTTCTGGTGGCCAAATATGAAGAGGGAGATTGCAGAGTTTGTATCTAAATGTTTGCAGTGCCAGCAAGTTAAAGCAGAACATCAGAAACCCGCAGGGTTGTTACAACCCCTTCCGGTTCCGGAGTGGAAATGGGAACACCTAACGATGGATTTTGTAGTAGGATTACCACGGACGCCTCGAGGTATGAATTCGATATGGGTTATTGTTGACCGATTAACCAAATCCGCCCATTTCTTGCCTGTGAAGACCCAATATAACGCCGACAAACTTGCTTTGCTCTATATAGATGAAATTGTAAGGCTTCACGGAGTCCCGGTTTCAATTGTGTCGGACAGAGATCCAAAATTTGTATCACGGTTTTGGCAGAGTCTCTGAGAATGCAATGGGTGCAATTGAAGTTCAAGATGACTTTCCATCCTCAAACCGATGGACAGTCCGAAAGGACGATTCAGACGTTAGAAGATATGCTTCGCATGTGTGTTCTGGATTTTCAAGAGAGTTGGGAGACTCATCTACCATTGATTGAATTCGCGTATAACAATAGCCACCATTCGAGTATTCAAATGGCACCTTATGAAGCCTGATGGGAGACCGTGTCGCCACCAAGGTGTCTTTGGCCGAGGTAGGAGATAGGCCTTTGTTAGGGCCAGAGATCGTTCGATTAACTATGAGAAAGTGAAGATTATTCAAGAAAGGCTTGCTCCAAAAGCGCGTAAGAGTTACGCCGATAACCGACGAAGGAATTTGGAATTTGATGAAAACAGTCATGTCTTTGTGAAAGTCACCCCAATGAAAGGTCACCCAAGATTTGGAAAGAAGGGTAAACTAACACCCCGATATGTCGGTCCCTTTCAGATTTTACAGAAAGTTGGGACAGTAGCTTACCGAGTCGCCCTTCCGCCACATTTGAGTCAGGTTCATAATGTATTTCATGTTTCTATGCTCCGAGAGTACCTTCCAGATCCATCCCATATTATTGACCATCATCAGATTGAGCTAACCGACAGGTTAACATATGAAGAAAAACCACTCCGAATTCTGGATCGTCAGGTGAAACAGTTACGGAACCGAGAAATTCCAATGGTAAAAGTGGAGTGGCAAGAGCACTACGGGACTGAGGCAACCTGGGAAAAAGAGGATGAAATGCAAAATCAATATCCGTATCTATTTTCGTCCTAAGGTAAAAGCAAGTTTGGAGGACCAAACTTAACTAAGGGGGGGAGAGTGTAATACCCCGACCCTCATATCTGATTCTGCTGTCTTTATAATTCCCTATTCTGTGTCTTTGAATGTTATCGTGAAAATCTATGTGAAAATATAGTAAAAGAGCATGGAACTTAGAGATATGAGTTTCTATCTGTTGAATTAGAACGTATCTGTTACACGTGAATCACTTAAAATGGAAATTGAGCATCTTAGAGATTTAATTTGCAGAAATTGATTTGATATTTGGAATCTACATGATTTTTAAGCTATAAGGGGATTTTCTGTGAAATTTTTATTTCGGCACCATAAAGCGATTGAATTTCGTCTTTTGTGCTCTTATATCTTGATATATATATATATATATGTCTAAGGCTTGTAAATTTGTGATCAAAAACGTGGCTACTTTGGAAAGAAAGGAAGAAAGGAGAGAGTAGAAGGAGAAGAATTGGGGGAACTAAATTTGACTCACCAAAGAAGCATCCATTAGTAGGATTGGGAGTTTGAGGTTAAGGTAACCAATTCCTAATTTAACTTCTCTAGAACTTCATCTCATGCTTGTGTTGATTCATGGATAATCTATGTTTGCTTCATTAGGGTTTCACATTGATTTGGTGCCTTGACACTTTGGACTTCAATCTTTGTTTCTATAGCATTAATTCATACCAATATATTACTACTATGTGCTATGTTTGTTGAATTTGTAGAACTTGAATATATTTGGGACATTGGATGGAATTTGTGAAAGTGTTGGCTTGTTGAAGCCTTTAACTTGGTCTAAATTGGCATGATTAAGCTTTCCTCCATGTTGTGGTGTTGTTAAGTGCAAGTATTGCATGAATTTCACCCTTGATTGCATGAAAAATTGGGTTTGAATGATGAATTTTGGCTTAAGATCGGGCTGCCCTGAATCTGGGTAGTCGTCCGCTCGAGCGGAGGTCAGGGCCGCTCGAGCGTGAAAATGCACCTTCCAGCAGTTTTCTGAAAATTTACCCTGTCCGCTCGAGCGGAGAACTTTACGCTCGAGCGTGAAAATCGACCATCCAGTATTTTTGGTAGCACTATACTGTCCGCTCGAGCGGACAAAGATACGCCGGCGAGTATCGTTTGAAGAAAACTCTGTCTTGTTCAGTTTTTCATGCTTGACTCTTTGGTGCTATTAGAATGTTTTTCTGATGAGTTTATGATAGTGATATGACATATGGAATGACTGATAAGGATTTTAAAGGAAAAGAATACTAATTTCTTAGTTATGTTGTGTGTAGGGCACACTCCAGGAGGAACTCATACGCCACCACAACACTGTGAGTAATAGTGCATTACATACATATTTATGTATCTGTTCTGTAAGACATAATTGTAAATTATGTAATGATCTGGAAGTGCAAAGTGGAAACCATATTCGTATACTTGTGCCGAAAGGCTACCTGTTGTGCCGAAAGGCTACCTGTGCCGCAAGGCTACCTGAGTCGAAAGACTATCTGTGCCGCAAGGCTACCTGTTGTGCCGCAAGGCTATCTGTTGTGCCGCAAGGCCATCTGAGCCGAAAGGCTATCTGGGCCAATAGGCCAAGCTGCTATCTCGATGTTTGATTTTGATACATATACTACTGTACATTGTGATTTTATTATTACGCACTACTATTCACTGAGCTTGTCTCATTCTGTAATTTTGTCTGATTCTGTAGGAACCAGCTTGAGGAGCCGATCTAGCACACTTCATGCATTTTTGTCAGCCTAAGGATAACCAGGCACTGGAGGAAACCCTTACATATTAGATCAGTTTACCTTGTATATGTAACTTTTGGTATCCACATTGCTGGTTAGGGATATGTATTTATTGTTTTGTATGCCTAAGACCTGGGCTGGATTGTAAATGTTTATGTAACCTCATTTTGTGTGCATGTTACTTTAGGTTCAATGTTAAGATGGTCCTGGCTTGTTGATAGTTGCTCAATGGATATTTCTAGATGTCGTTTTAAATTTAATGCTTCCGTTCAGGCCCCCAATGAATACCATACAGGTTATTCTGTCTGTTTCTGCTTTAGTCATGCCCAAACTTATGGGGGCTGGGTTGGGGTGTGACAAAAACCAGACCCCCCAGCTCCATTTTAGAGGGTTAAAAATTCTTGTTTAGAGCCTTGCTTACATCTCTCCCTCTCTCTCTACTTCAACCCTCTAAACCCTAAAAGCCTTGCACCATTTCTACACCAATCCATAGCACAACAGCTCCACACTCCATTACAGCAAATTGAGGCTGTTTTTCAAAGGCTAGGAGCTCCTCTTCTTGGTCCAAAGGCTGCTGGTTCCCTTAAACTAGTTTTTTCTTGCTTCATTTATAAGCCTTGCTTGCAAGCATTTTTGGGCTCCAACCCAAACTATAAATAGTCATATTTTGAGCTCCTTTTCATGTTTGATCAAGGGCCTTTCTCTGTTTGAGGTCTCCTCCTCACCCTTTGTGTTTAAACTCTCTTTTAAGCCTATTTTTGCATGGTATTTTAGTCTTATTTGTGAGCTTTTTTGGATTTGGCCATAAACTATAAAATGCCTTGTTTTGATCCCCTCTTCAACTTTGTTGAAGGGCTCTCCTTTGTTTGAGGTCAGCTGCTACCACTTGCCACTTTATCCCTCTTTTAGGCCTTTTTCTTGCATGTTGATTTAGCCTCACTTTTGTTCATTTTCGAAACTTGATGTAAACTTTAAAGTGCCTTTTTTTGAGCCCCTCTTAAATTTTGTTGAAGGGCTCTTTGCCATTTGGGGCCAGCTGCTGTCCCTTGTCTCTATTCTCTCTTTTAGGGCCATTTTTGCATGATAGATAAGCCCAATTTATGTTCATTTTTTAGACTTGTTATAAACTGAAAAAAGGATTTTTTTTGACATCATATTCATGTTTTATTAAGGGCATTTTCTTATTTGAGGTCACATGCTTCCTTGTATGCTTGATTGTCTCTTGTTTTGAGCCTTACACCTAAGCTCTTGTTGCATGCTTTGTTTGACCTTCTAGCCACTGGAATCCAGTGGATTTCTAGTAGCTTTGATGCTGTTTTGAGCCTCCAAATCAGAGGGGGGTGACCCCCTCTCACCTTGACTTGTTTGATGGTCATTTTGGCCTTCCAAAGGGACCCCTCTTTGCATGCTTCTTAGTCACATTTTGGGGTCAATTTGGTGAGTTTTGGGACCACCATATTTGATTTCCAGAGTTTTTTGTGCCATGCTAAGTGTCTTTGATGCATGTGCTTAATAACCCCTTTGTATGCCCTCCAAAGGAGCACCTCATTTGTGCATGTGTTGGCTGTCTTTCCATGTTTATTTGGGTATATTTTGGAATTTTTTATTCACTGATTTCTTCTAGTTTGATGAGTTCTCACTTGCTTCATGTACTTGCCATGTAACCCATGTTTACTAGTCAAAATTGCATGCTACTTTAGCCCATCTTGCTAGCACCTTTTGGCCATACTTTGAACTAAGAAAGTTCATGTTTTGGGACTGCCTTAACTCTGTCTTCATGCTTCATGATCAAATAATGCATGCTTTGTATAGCTATAGGTCATCGCATATGCCTAGTTTTGAGTTTCGGGGTTCATCTCATGCATCGGGTGCCATATTGCCATGTTTCGGGGCTGTTTAGCATCATATTTTAGCGCTGAAATTCACATGTTTGTATTCCATATTCCATGCCTTGCCATGCTTTGGTAGAGTGGCATTTGTGCTTTAGGGTCGGTCATCGGTTCGCATGCACGTGCGCACGCATCTCGAGTGTCTCATTTCCATCTGATGGCCACTGATGTGAGTGTGGCTGAGGTCCACTCATGTTGGTGTAAATCCATCATGCATTGTGTATGCCATTTCAATTCATAGCATTGCGTATGCTAGATTGTATGTTAGAGCACCGTGTATGCCACGTTACATCATGCATTGTGTATGCCGTTTGATAACATTGTGTATGCTAGGTTGTATATTAGTTGCATTCATGCATTTCATGCATATTGCATTGTGTTTGGGGTAGGAGTTAGCTCGAACACGGGAAACGAGGGACGTTTCGTAGTTTGAGTGACGGAACGTGTCTTAATTCTCAGTCACCGACACTCCGGATTATCCATGATGGGGTCTTGGTCTTGTTGTGTTTTCATGTGCATTCATTCCATATTGAGTCGTGCAATTCGACTCCTCGGCCATCATGCATCGAGATACGTGATTGGTAGCACGAGGATCGAGGAATGCATACATATGTGAAAATACATTGCCATGCCCCTTTCTTGCTCTCTGTTGTAGCAAATCAGAAACCAGCAGCCTTTTGGAGCTTCGTGCAATATTCCGAGCTTAATTGTAAACAGAGGCTAATTGGGGCATCGCAGTGGATTTCCACGCAAGGCAACTCAAACATGCATCATCCATCATCCGGAGCAAAGTCGAGGCAGTCCCTAGCTTACATGCTTATTTACCGTTTTCCTTAGTTAATTTGTTAATTAGGATTCTGTATTTATTCGAACTGTAATTATTCATTTGGGACTGTATATTATTTATTCGGACCCTCTGCGCGAGGGCAATATTGTAATAAGTGTGCGTGCGTGTGATGTATGTCTTCCAACCCCACGTCTTTCTTTCTCTTTTATTTACCAGCTTATGATGGTTAGATTAAGGCATGTTTCAATTAGGATACTGTATGATAGCATGTTTGCATTCATTCATCTGTTTTGCATGCACCCGGCTCGGCGCATCATACTCACTACATTGTATTTCGATTCCAAGTTGAATACATGTTAGCTGTAGCATTCCATATGCCATGTTTAGAATAGCCGAGCCTATCTTAGTTGCATTTTTGCATGTGTTGCATTTGGCATCTCTGTATAGTTAGGATCATGCATGGATTTCTAATTAGCTTCTATTTTGGCTTGGAGTACTCGGTAAGTTTTTATGCTTTAGCATCCTTGCATGCGTGTGAGTGACTGCCATGATAGCATGCTTACCATGAGGCTATGTGCTTATATGATATAACTGCCTGAATGCCTGTGGGTGAAGGTTTGGTTATTTGGATTGGGACAAATCATCAACTGTGAGTTTTAAGCCCACTAGATAGTGGCAAAACCATATTTTATAAGCCCACCTGAGGATGACAAAATCTGCATTTTAAGCCTACTTGCGAGTAGCAAACCATCTTTCGAAAAACAAACATGAAATGTTTTGTTCCAATTCAGGCGACCCGATCTATACTTGTATGCTGTGCGCATCACATAGTAAATCTAGGCTAATAACCGGAATAAGAATGCATAATGTTTTCAAAACTAGATATCATGGTTAGTAGAGGCTGATCTTTGATCGGGCGAGCGGGGGTGCTCACGAAGTGACCTTCCCCAATCGTACCCAAGTTCCCGAGCCGAGGCAACTTTGGTGATGACGGACACGTGGCCTTAGGCAACGAGTCAGGGTTCCTTAAGTTTCCCCAAAAATAAAATATTTAGGTGGCAACTCTGTATCTGGCAAAGCAGTCCATGTTTGGTACTTCTTTTCTAAAAATCAGTTTTCTCAAAACGATTTGCTGGATTTGGACTCTTTGGTTCAGATTACAAACCGTGACAATTTGAGTCCTGAACTGTAGTGAGCCCAAAATGAACGGAACGAGGACCCATCCCTTCCGGGGCGTTCGGGGACATCTACAAGGAGATATCTATGTTCATCAACATGTTCCTCCTCTTCAACTTCTTGCTCCCCTTCATTATCTTCCTTCACATCGGTGGTAATTTTATTCCTCCACCATTGATGTATCCCACATTTCATGTAAGTGTTAGTTTAACATTGTATTTTTTGTGTGGATATAATATATGACTCAAATCATGATTGCAAAGCCTAATATATGACATTGTTGTAGGCGAACAATTTGCGAGAGATGTATGTAGTGCCAAATTCTTTGCCAAATTCAATGCGTCAATGGTATTCTACTCAACCAACATTCCAATCACTACTTCAAGGTTCATGTGGATATGACATTGGGTTTCGATATTCTTAAGAATCAAATAGTCCAATGTGTAGTCAGGTTCGTCCTTGTTATGTTTTTAATTTTTAGTTACTGAATATTCTAGCTTTTTAGTTGCTGAAAATTCTGTTAAAGCATGTATTTACTTGCTGAAAATTATGTTTAAAGTATGTATTTAGTTGCTGAAAATTGTGGAAAATTCTATCTTTTTCCATTTTAGGCTATCAACAAGCAGAACGCACTACAAATCGAAGTCATAACAGCTGAAATTGTGAAGCAAACTAATGTTAAAATTGGATTGGAAAGTAAAGTCATAGCAGCTGAAACTATGATGCAAACTGCTGCTGGAAAGTGATGTTGCTGCTATGACTTCACTTGATGTTAATGTTAATGGCTTATAGTTTCACATTTTGTTAATGTTAATGGCTTGTATTTGCACTTGATGTTATCCTTTGTATGGTTTGTTAGTGTCAATGCTACACTTGATGTTATACTTCATTTTCTTCTGACTGATTGTTTCAAAAGGAACAAATGGACCGATGTGTGTGTTAAAATTTTTAGATTTTCTTTTGTGTGAAAGAACAGGGACACAACTTTTTCATTTGTTAGAAAAATTATCCCAAACTGGTGTCTTAATTTTTGAAGACCTACAGGTGTCATGCTGTTCAATTACACAAGTGGATTAGTGAATTTCAGCAACTTGTGAAAGGCACCAACTTGGATTAGTTCAATTACATAAGATGATCAACTTATTGAATTTTCACAAGTGGTGCCTTCCTGTCATGCTGTTCAATTAGTAATATTAGTAAAAATTAGCGAATTTCAGTTGATGATCACATTTTTTTTTTCTTTAATTTCAGTTGATGCTTGGGTTTGGGTTTGAAGGAACATTCTGGTGCCATACTCATAGAACCATAACATGTATGAGGTTCTTTGGTGTGAAACCAAAATGTATGAGGTTCTTTGGTATCAAACCAAAATGTGCCAAACCTACAACAAATAGCATCCACAGATGTAGATGACTTAAGCTGAAACAGTACCAAGCCACCTCAAGCAATGTTAAGCAGATGATTGGATAATATAGTGAGGCAGAGACCACTCCTGTATATGCCAACCATTAGAATGATCTGCTTTAAACTTGCTAACAGATAATAGTCTATGTCTGATAAGTGAGGGCAATAAAAAAACTTGCTAACAGATAACAAGTTAAGGCCACTGCCAAATTGTTTGACAGAAAGGGCAATCAAAAATAAGTGATCATGGTCCTCATTATGCTCCAAACAAGCAAGTGGTGGCTATTGACTACAGCTAAATTTAAGAATTGGAGTAAGCTCTAATAATGAGACCAATGTTTCCCAAAATTCATTCCATAATGAAGTAATGGCAGTTCTAAGTTCAACATTAAAATTCAATTTCCCAAAATACAATAAAGTACCAAAGTTACATCATAAAGTACAAAATTATAGAAAATACAATGAAATACACCATCGCTTTGATATTATTTTCCATCATTTCAAGCCTTCGACCATAGTCATTTTCCATGTCATCAAGTCTCGTCCTTACATCGTTAAAGTCTTCTACTATTATAGCATCACAAGCTCTAGTGTTGGAACGAATTCTGGATGTAACGTCTTCATCATCTTCATCCACGAACTAGAAGTAATTACAATGGGGAGTGGGAGTGTTACTCTACAATGCATGACAATCAATTAGTTGAATAACACAAATTTTAATGTGACTACTAAAGGATTAAATTTTCCAATACATACTTACATATTTTGATGGGAAAACAAAGAACAAATGTCCTTGATTTTCATTCTCATTAGTTCTTACAATATATATGGTAGCGGTTCTTCCATAATTACACAACCTCGATTGTAATCTTATGTTGCTATTGTTAGAAGAAGAAACCATTTTTTAAATCTACATACATGAGAAATTTGTAGTGTTGTGCTATGCTTGTGTTTGATGAGGTTAATAGCAGTTGTATGGAGTTATGCCCATAACAGAAGTAATGACAGTTCTATAGAGGAGAGGGACAGAGTGTGAAGGCTATTTGAATTTGAGGGAATGTACATCTTCACTGAAAACATCTATTTGTTCAAACTGCCATGTTTGAGCCAAACTGAACAAACATAGCATTTGTACTACAAAACCAAGAAAGAATTGCTGAGCCCTATTGCTTGCATGTTGAGTGAGTTTATTTCTCTATTATGGATTCAATTATAAGATTTTATATTTGTGTAAAATGTCAGGACTTGCTAGATTAATTGTATGCAGTACTAGATTTTGGAATTTCATTATTCAGGAACTATATTATTTCTTGATATTTCATTTGATAAATGTGAATAGTTAATATAATGGAACAATTTTCAACTACAATGTGGAACAATTTGATTTAAAAATATATATATAGAGAGAGAGGAAGTTAGATTGGCATTATTGAGGTTGTTTAAATGCTTAATTTGTACGTGTTGCTTCTATTTGAGAGTGACTGGATTTTTTTCTTTTTCTTATTCTTGTAGAATTGTAACATCTGTCAAGGATTAACTTTAACTCATTGTTTCTTAACTCACTTTCATTGAAGCCAATGAAACACCTAGTTCGGCTACAACAACATAAAAGTTGATTTGTAGCTTACTAGGATTTTCTTATTTATTCTACCTAAAGTAGATAATTAGGTATTTATGTACAACTATAATATTAGTTTTTCAAAGACAGAATGTAATGAAATTTTTAAGATTCTCTTTTGTTTGGCTTCTGAACAGTACAAGAGAAGAGTTACTGCAAGTTTTGATTTGAGGACATCAATTTTTTATTTATATGTTTCCACTAGTGCATGACGTCTGCTTGAGTTATAGTTGTTTTTCTGAACTCAATTGTAATGACAGTTTTCATCTTGCAGTTTGATTGCTCAACAAGTGTTGGCCAAATGGAGGCATTAATTTGAAAACTTAAGTTCAAAATAGTGTCATGGATATAATTTCACAAGGGATAATGTTTTTGAAAAGTTTAAAACATTGCAGGAACAGTATAACAAAATGAAGCCAAAAGAAATTACAACTCGATCTTTCAAATTGTACCCTACAACATTATTTTATTTCCTCAAAGCCTATTCAAGAACTCTACAATGATTCTTTACAAAACAAGTAGAAAATTAATCAATTTGTCAAACTAATTAAATAGGTTTATAGATACTGATTCATCCAAAACACACAAAAACACACCCACTCTGAAAGCCCCAATTTTTCCCTGTTCGAATCCCAAATCAAAGCCCTAATTTTGAAATTTCAAATCTATTTTCTCAATCTCAATCACACAACCCTAACTTCTTAATTTCAGATTTTTGAAGACAAACCTGGTTCCTCTATGGCCTCAGAATCCATGTTCTCGCCAAGAAATTTCTTCGCTCAGCAGATGGTGGTGGTCGTGGTGGAGCTATGGTTCACGAAGCAGAGAATATCGGGTGGAGGGTTCTTGGTCAGATGCGATCTGGGTCGCTAGTGCTAGTGAGGGTGGCTTCAGTGGAGGAGAACGGGTGAGTGTGAGGCAAAGTGAAAGTAAGAATGATTGTGCTTGAATGGATAACTATAGCAACGGGTGGGATTAAAATGAAATTTCAATTTAATTTTTTTTATGGCCGTTGGATGTGCAACGGCTGATCTCAGCCATTGCAAGGAGGAGATCAAGGAAGATATGCAATGATTATAATTTAGATGTGACATTTTGTCTTATTGACTAAATTAACCTATTTTTTCTTTATTAACTAATTTAATCAAAATAGCAAACGAATTCTCTTCAATTCTCTCCAATATGATCACTCTACAGAAGAAAGCTTAACTCTAGGAAAATGTTTTTTAACAACTTTTTATTAGTTTTTTTTTTCCCCAGATTTAGTAAATTTTTTTAAAAATATCGTAAATTCTTTTTAGATCTACTAAACTATAAGATCCTAAAAATTATTTTAAATAATAATAAATTTGAAAAAATATCATAAAAAACCAAAATAAAAAGGACAAATTCCGTTGAATTTTTTTTTTAATATTTATCTCTCTCCAACTTTGAGTAGTAAAAGAGGTCCGACATAATTTTTCTTATTAGTTAAGATCCCTCAATACAAAACCCATTCAACTCACCCACACCCATACCCACACCCACACCCACTTCTCTCTCTAAAATACATCACATCACAACAATAGAGACTCATCAACTTTCGTTTCTCTCTCTACCCAAAACGCCTCTCTCTCTCTCTCTCTCTCTCTCTCTCTCTCTCTCTGCATATATTACTAGTTTCATCTCTTTACAATCCACCTTCTATATGGTTATGGTTCGTCACTAACAAAGAAGAACACTAATGGGCCGTTGCAAATCTTTCTTCTTCAAAGAACCTCTCTCCATTACAGATCACCACCATACCCAAAACTACCCCTCCAACGAAACCGCCACTACTAGTTCTGTCGTGGGTGACGGCGCCAGTGGTGGCGTTTCGTCCTTCTCTGAGTTCTCTCTTTGACTTGAAATTCGCCACCAACAATTTTAGCTTCGAATTCATTGTCTCAAATTTTGGAAATGTTGGACTAAGGGTTGTTTTCACAAATGTCTATAAAATGACAGAGAAATTTCAGTTTTACAAATTTCTCTGGCCATCACACACTAATTTTCTCATTCACTCTGAATTGTGAATTTTCTCTGGAAAAATTTCTCTGAGATTTTCAATGTAAAGTTGAAATTTCTCTATGAATCTAAAATTTATCTGTGTTGGGCCGAAATTTTCCCAAGTCGATTTGAAATTTCTTTGAGTCGAATTTTCTTTGTGAAAATGTTGAGAAATCCCAACTATTATAAAAATATTATATGTCTTTTATTTTATAAAATCTTAATACTATGGACCTTAAAAAAAATCTCAAAAAATAAAACATTTGACACAATTTATAGTTAAATCACTAAAAATAAAAAAGTTTTAAAAAAAATTGCTGAAAAATATGTTACCAAGTTTGAGAGAGAGACTGATTTATCTATACTATTATAAAGTGAACTATTCGGATTATTGAAATAGGTTCCAAAATGGGCCTATCAAACCCAAACGCTCTCTTAACTTGAGAGAAGCTAAATCCATTAAATCTATCTATCTATCTATCTATCTATCTATCTATACTATTATAAAGTGAACATCCCTTATGGTGTCTTGAAGCCTTTGTTTCTTATGCTGCCATGTGTCTAACTTTTTAATTTGAAATAAATAAAAAAAAAAGAAAAAAAGATAGATGATGAGAGGAGGGGATTTGAACATTAGACTTATGCCAAATGAATAAGACTCTTACCACTTAACTAGAACACAATATATAATAAATGTTTTATTTTATTTATATCTATCTATCTATCTATCTATCTATCTATAAAGTGAACACCCCTTATCTATATCTATATTATATATATAATCAAATGTAGTTGTTTTGTCAAAAGCCTCCAAATGTTTATTCTTAAATTCTTATAATTTTAAAACTCTCTCTTTCCTACGTGGCAACCTTCTTTGATTGCCTTTCATATTTTTTATTTTTTGTCATTTTTTATTTGTTTGGCTAATTAAAATTAAAATTAATTTCATTACTTGTGGATAAAGATTTGAATTTCAAAAGTCCTCCATATAGATAAATATATAAAAACTGAAAATTAATTTTATAGTCTACAGATAAAGATAAAAATTAAACAATTAATTTAAAAAAATTAATTTTGATAAATGATTTATAAAGATTAATTTCATGGCCTACAGATAAAGATAAAAATTAAATAATTAATTTACAAAAAAAAATAATAATAAAATTTAGATAAAGATATGATTTGTTAATCTATATATCTATCAAAAACATATATATCTAAATCTTTATTTTGAGTTACTCATTTATTTTCTCCTTTTATCACATATTATTTTTTTTTATTTTAAATTTTTTATCTTATGAAATGCCCTTATCTATAGTTTCTTATCTCCTATTAAATTCTTAACATTCTCTTGATAATTTTTATTATTCCTTATTATCTACCAGTGATAAAGATTAAAAATAAAATAAAATATTATGGGCTCTGAATAAGAAGAGTACTAATGATGAAATCGGTTGACTCTGAATGAGAAGAGTATTCATAGTGAAATAATGAAAGCTACATGGGAGAAAACATCACAAAATCTCACAAAATTAATTTTCGTTACTATATTTATCCAATGTAATAATTTGATATTATTTCTGTTAGTTATTAAAAATAGTTTGCATTAGATCATTGTTATTTTATTTTTATTTTTATTTTTTGTTTTTTCTTATAAGGATATCATTCATTATAGCATTTCTTCAATCCCATCTCTAAATTATCTCTTTCAAATTTTGTTTTTTCAATAATAAATATCAATGTTTTATCAAATTTGTTTTCTTGGTCCTTATTTTATTGAAGGATTGAGATCAATAAAACTTTCATATGATATATGAAATTAATGAATATAATACAAAATGATAGGGAAGTAGTACATATTTGTCAATATTTATATGTTATTATTAGCTGATTTGCTAGATTATATTATCAATTTAGAGCCCATATGATTTAATTTAATGTCCATGACTTTCTTTGTATTTGACTATTTTTTCGTTGAGTGACTTATGTAATTTTTTTATCTTTTTATTTTTTTATTTTTTGTTATATAATGATTAGACCTATCATTTGCTATATTTCTTCAAGTACAAATCAAATAATTTTTCATCATTTTTTTTATAAATAAAATGGATGAAAACTATTTTCTTATATAATTTTGGACAAATTACACTAACAGTCCCTATAGTTTGAATTTTTTGTCACTTTGGTCGCTTACTTTTCAATTGTAACACATTTGACTCTGAATTTTGAATCTTATTCCAAATAAAGACAATTGAAGATACCATTGCTTAATTGTAAGAGCAAAATTGTCAATTTGATAAAATATAAACTAATTGACAAAAATAAATGTCAAAAAAATATTTTAAAATTTTAAAAAATTGGTTCTACCCACCAAAGATAAAATTATGTAAAATTGATAAAAATTAATAAAAATTATATGATTAATTTTATATGATTATCATCCAAACACATAATAAAAATTAATTAATTTAGTAAAAAAAATAAATGTCTAAAAGATTTATCAATTTTACATAATTTTATCTTTAGTGGGCAGAAATAATTTTTAAAAATTCAAAAATATTTTTTTGATATTTATTTTTGTTAAATTAGTTTATATTTTATCAAATTGATGATTTTGCCCTTGAAAAATTCAATGGTATCTTCAATTGTCCTTATTTGGAACAAGATTCTAAATTCAGGGTGAAATATGTCACAACTGAAAAGTCAGGGACCAAAGTGATACAAGTCCCAAACTATAGGGACCGTTAGTGTAATTCACCCTATAGTTTTTATAATCCTATGAAATTCTTATCTTGATTAATTTTTTTAAAATAATGTAAGAACAAATGCAAGTAGTATTCAAACTATGGAGAAAGATTTATACTTTGATATGGTATGCATGTGTCATTGATAGAGGAAATCAAAGATAAAAAGTTGCTAACATAATCAATTAATGATTTGTTTGAGAAGTTCTTTTTATGAGCAAGGCAACAAACTTAGATTAAAATTTTTTAAAAACTATTTATAAATTATAATTAAAAGTTGATATTTAATCATAATTTGATCCCACAATAATAATATATACCACTAATTTAAAAGTATAAGAAAATTTATGATGACTTTTCTAAATTTGTAGAATTTTTCTCTTTTAATTTTTTGTTTAGTTTGATACAAGTTATTTATGATATTAAGTGATTGTGATACTATTGTTCTCAACAATTTTTATAATTAATAATTTTTTATGCATATAAAATTTTATTGTGAAATTTTATGGGTTAATTATTGTTAACATCTACCCAGATGCCTTAACATTATGGCTTATCGCTATTAAAACATAATTTAAGATTAAGATGATTTATTTATCACACAAAATATATATAATTCATTTTTCCATGCATCGCACGGGTTACTGCTAGTGGTGTCTTGAAACCTTTATTTTTTATGCTGCCACGTGTCTAACTTTTTAATTTGAAATAAAAAAAAAAAAAATTAGATAAATGAGTGGAGAGGATTTGAACCTTAAACTTATATCAAATGAATAAGACTCTTACTACTTAACTAACTCACACAATATATAATAAATATTTAATTTTATTTATATTTATTTGAATTATACACGTATAGTGTGTGAAAACTGTTCGTATATATATATATATATATGTGTGTGCAAGCGTATTAATGGGTGGGGCAGCAATGAGACACGTGGCGACCATCAAGCTAAGGAGTGCATACTTATATCATCCAACGAATCCTATTTTGTAGGGATTATTTCTTTTTTGGGTAAGTTTGTAGGGATTATTTCGACCAAGCAAGGGACACTTGTCATCAACTCAGCAACCGTACATACCACCCAACAACTTAATCTTCATGTGGTTTTGGTCAGCCAACAATGATTTAGGCCACTAAAAAATACATCATTAATAGCACTAATACATTGGAAATGACAAAAAAAATAATAAAAAAATAAAAACAAGGCATAAAAAGTGGACAGGGCCCACTGCCACATCATTAGTGCTCCCTTTAGTGATCCCCTTTTAGTGCTCCCAATCATTTTTCTTTGGTCAGCCCCATTCTAGAGGAGCAATCAATAACATGCTTAGAAGAAGAAAGTTAGTGGGACAGGTGTCAGCACATGAGCCATCCCAGCACCCCATTGTTTAGAGATATTGGAGACCATTCAGGAAGTGGTTAGTGATTTCCAGGAGGTTGGCCACGATTTTAAAGAGGACGTAGCAGCTATAAATAGCCACTTTGAAGATGAAGTAAAATCCACTCGATCAATCAATCAAATAAGCGATAATGTTACGTAACTCAAACTTTGTAGTTCAAAAATAGCTCAAATGATCAAAACGATATCGTTTTGGGTACAGAATAACATAAAAATAGTCAAAACGATATTTTCTTCAAACAAGATATTCAAAGTGATATCAGTGTCCTTTAGCCCTAGTTTTAGCCATAGATTATCATAGTTTAGCACCTCGATAGGCATATTTGTCATAAATTAGCCATAGTTCTTGACAAAAGTGTTGATTAGTTATTTTTTGGCCATCCATGACATTATTTGCGGTTTAAATTGTGTTTACAATCCATTTGTGGCTCAGTTTTTATGTTATTCAAACTTATGCTTGCACTTTTGTATATTCAATCTACTTGAATGTATAAAAGTTAGTGTTTTTAGTGTTTATTTTCTTTTGTCCATCTTTTTTTCTAATTTTACAAATTCTAAAGAGATTTTAAGTCCTATCCATTGAGGTAAGCCAAGAATCGGAAAGTTTTTATCCCCTTGATCCTCATGCAATCCCCTGTTTTATAAGTAAAATGTTTTCTAAACATTTTCATATATGTAAGCATACTTTGCCTTGGCACGCTTGAATTTACAATCCTTCCGTGTTAGTCATTTTTGGGCAAACATATATACGCTTCAATAAATTCAACCAAACATATATACACATTAATAAATTCAACCAAACAAAACACTTACAAATGAATTAACGGGACTAATTTGTTAACTAAAACTCTTGTATTTTAATAAGAGGTCAATGGTTCTAATTTCTCAATTTACGTGTGAATTTTATTCTTTATATATTTACTTGAAGCGAGTTTCTTTGTATTGTAATTGAGAACAACTGGCTTGGTATCTTTAGTTTAAAAAAATTCAGAAAATATAAAAGCATATCTTTTTAAATTGTAAGACTTCCTGAATTAGCTGATATTGTGCAAGTTTGGCTTCCAAAACAATACTAACCAACTATTTCATGGAAAATAATTTCCAAAAACATAACTGAGGTATTTGATAACCTAATTCAACACTTAAAATTAAATATATTAAGTGATAATTAATTAAGTCTGTTTGATAATCACAATTAATATCACTTAAAATTTTAAATGCCTCTTAACATATACGGCAAAACATAAGAAAATTTGAAATCATATCAAACTTATTTACTTCTAACTAAATTTATAAATATTAAATATAAACACTAATATATACTATTATAAACTTACTGCCATCACCACCATCGCTACCGCTACTATCACCATCACAACCACCACCATCATGCCACCAACACCACTACCACTACAACATTTTCTTAGTTTAGTGACATTTGAAAGTGCCACAAAACTATTGGTTTAATGACATTTTTTAGTCTTGTGGCATTTTGAACAAGTACCATTTGTATCCGTGCCACGGTAGATACTTGCAAGTGCCACTGCACCATCATAGCTAAAAACTTTCAATGACATTTTGATGTCATGGTAGATATTATTTGTGACACCATTAAGCGCCATTAAAAAAAGAGTTGGTGACACTTATAAGTGTCATTACACCATCAAGACTAAAACCTTTCAGTGACACTTTAATGTCATGGTAGGCACTATTCGTGACGCTATCAAGTGTCATTCGTGACGATAATTCGTTGTAGAACAATTTGATCCGCTCTTGCGGAGACTCGAACCGCCAACCTCCCGCACCATAAACCTTATACACCACACTCTTCCCACTACACCTCTATAGTACCACATGATTATATTTGCAACATATATTATTTATATAGTACATACATCTATATTAATATAAAAATATATGTGTAAACATAATTATTTTATTGAACATAATTAATGTAAAATAAACTATTTACTAACAAAATAAAAAAAGACCACTTTTGGTGGCTAAAAATATTTTTTAGTCACTAATTCTATAGTTTTGGCTACTAATTATTTTTTAATTACTAAAAAACTTTACTTTTGCCGACTAAAATCGGATTTGGTCGCCGAAGATGCAATTTCAACTACCAAAATTTTGGTCGCCAAAAAATTTAATTCCCGCCTTAGGATTTTAGTTCTCTTGCGCTAAAAATGATCATTTTTGGCGACTAAACTTATTTTTTAGTCGCCAATTGTAGACTTTTGGCTACTAAAATTTTTTTTGGCACCAAAACACTTTAGTTTTGGCTACTAATTTTTTTTTAGTTGGTATAACCCATATAATCAGCGACCAAATTTATTTTTAGTCGCCAATTGTAGACTTTTGGCTACTAATTTTTTTTAGTTGCCAAAAAGCTTTACTTTAGACTAATAGAAATTTTTTAGTCACTAAAACTCATATAATCAGTGACCAAACTTAGTTTTAGTCGCCAATTGTAAACTTTTGGCTACTAAAATTGTTTAGTTGCCAAAATTTTTTACTTTTGGCAGCTAATGCTGTTTTGGTCGCTGAAAGCTATACTTTCAGCGACTAAATTTTTTTTGGTCAGGAAATTTAGTCGCCGAATGTGCTTTTTCTTGTAGTGTATATTGAGTTTAATTTATTTATTTTTAATCATTTACTGCATTTTAAAATTTAGAAAATATATTAGCATTTTTTGTTTTTTCAAAAATGCCATTATAAGCTTTGAAAGTTTTTGGTTTAGTGGCATTTCTTAAAATGCTATAAAATATTTGTTTATAACACTTTTCACATAAGTGCCATAAAAAATAATTTGCACCTACTTAGTGTCCTGACATTTAAAAAAAAAATGCCATTGCGACTAAAGTTTAGTAGCATCTGTTGGTAAATGTCACGAACATAATTTTTTGTATCATTATTTTATAAAATGTCATAAAATTGATGTGACATTTCTTTATTGAAATACTACTACCACTACCACCACCACCTCCATTACTATTATCATTGTAACCATAAGCACTACCGCAACCATCACTGTCACTGCCATCATCACAATATAAAAATTAATATACAATTTGAAAATAAAATTTTAAATTTAATCTTATACATATCAAACAATTTTTTTTTAGTTCAGCACTTACATTTTTATCACATGACTTTTCAACTTAAAAAAAAATTCAACATTCAATTTTCAATTTTCAATTTTAAATTTTTAACTTTATCAAACACCTGACGTGTGTATTATCTTTTACTTTTTAAAATGCCAAAAGCAGCAGCTAAGGAGTCGGAAAAATTACCAAGAAGGTTTTTGTGGGCGTGATGGAGAGGGAAAGAGTAAAGTTCACTTGATGAATTGGGAAAACCTACACACTAGTAAATAGTTTGAATGATTGAGAATGATCCCTTAGAATTAAAAATAATTGTTCAAAAATAATACTATTTGATTTGATTTGGAACCATGATTTCTAGAAACCTACCGACGTTCACAAATGGCTATTTTCTCAAGGAGCTAAACCAAACAAATCTTGTCATCATTCTGAAAGTACCTAACCTTGAAAAACTCACCCATTACCGGCCCATCAACTTATGTAATTTCTATCTTAAAAGAAAAATGTTTGGGAGCGCTCCCACTAATTAGGTAGCAGTGGGTCCTGTCAGTAATGATGTGATGTTTTGGTCTTGGAATTGTATTTTTTTTTTTTTTTTTACTTTTTTAATACAGTAGTGCTAGTAGTGGTGGTGTTTTTAGTGGGATGAATCATTGTTGATCTTAAAATCATTACTAAGTTGCTTGCCAATCACTTTAAACTAGTGCTAAAACACATCGGGTTCGTTTGGTTTGATTTTCTGAAAAAAATTTAGGAAATTTTCTCTACAAATAAGTTTTCAAAAGTAATCAAACCAAACAAATTTTTCCAAATTTTTTTTCCAAAACTTGTAAACCAAACAAGTTTTTCGAACAAATCTCTCTCTCACACATATCAAATTAATCACTTTTTCCAAAACTCTCTCTCAAAATCATTTTTCAAAACATCTTTTGAAAAAAATCAAACCAAACATGTTTTCATACTTTTTGTCTCTAAAACACATCTTTCAAACACAAACCAAACATACCCATCATCTCGTTGTACAATCTGCCCTCGTCCTTGGTACGTCCTTGGTACCCTCATTCAAGACAACATTCTAGTTGCTCATAAAGCCTTTCATCACCTCAAACTGAAAAAGAGTGGGGCTGTAGCTGAGATGGGTATTAAATTGGATTTCAATAAGTCCTATGATAGGGTTCAGTGGGACTTCTTAAAAGCTCTCTTGGTGAAGATGGGTTTTAATGAAGTATGAATTCAATGGGTTATAGAAATGGTCATTACTGTTTCATTCTCAATTTTTGCAAATGGAGAGAAGAAGGCCTCTTTTATCTTTTCCAGAGGCCTCCAATAAGGTGATCCCCTTTCACTTTACATGTTTTTACTAGTGGCAAATGTGTTGTCACATAAACTTTTTCAAGGTCTCCAAGATCACACTCTTTCTAGTTTGAGATTGAAGAGGTCCTGTCCTGTTTTGACCTATCTCTTTTTCGTGGATGATGCACTTCTATTCTTAAAAGCCGATATGGAGGAATGCCAGGCTCCTAAATCAATTTTGGAGGAGTATTGTCAAGCCTCGGGTCAGGTCATCAATTTTGATAAGTCTGGCATCGCTTTTTAACACTTCAGTTCAAGTGTAGCACACAATTTGTTCATTCATGGGCATTTCACCTATTATCAGAGGAGCTAAATATCTGGGCTTTCCATCCTTTTGGGGCAGATCTAAAAGTGAGGCTTATGAGTTTTTAATGGAAAGAGCTCCCTCCAAGATGCAAGGATGGACGACAAATTTACTCTCTTAGTCAAGGCGCAAGATTTTAATCAATTAAGTGGTTTAGGCTATCCTTACTTATGCCATGGCTTGCTTTGCACTTCCTAAGAGTTTTAGTGATAGACTTAATTCATACATCAGAACTTTTGGAGGGGAGGTGATGCGGCACGAAACGTGAAATAGTAACAATCTTAAAATCTGTTGATTCAAAAAAGAATACCAGAAGTAAAATTCTTCTCTAAACTCGTTGATTCACAAATAATACCAAGAATAAAGGCTCAACAATGGTTGATTCACAAAGAATACCCAAAGTTGGAACAAAAGAGTATAAAACTCGAAATATGTTAATTCTTAAAACTGAAGAGCCCTAAGGCTTACATGAATTATTTATAAGCAAATACAGACCTAACTTAAGTAGGAAACAACCAGAATTGGCAAAAAGCATAATGTAATATGGAAATAAGAAAATATAACGAAAATTATGAAAAATAAAAATATTGTATTAAAATAAAGATAATACTAATATATGCTTCCACGATCATGGCTAATGTTTCAAAATCGGATTCTGACGTCTATGCTATGAGTAATTGAAGTTTCAAATCTTTCCAAAAATGACAAATTCACAAAATTTTCCCAAAATCCACTGGGGTACATCATAAAGCCATGGATTCTACTTAAAATCACATTTTTCATTGATCCACCAAATTTCACGTGATTCCGAGTCCGGCTCGTTTTTTGCCTTTGTCTTTGCCTTGCCTATCCCTTTGATTCAAGAATTGTATAGCCATGCATGCTACATCAAGAGGGGACCTAGAAGATAGAGGCATACATTGGGCCAACTGGAATAATCTATCAATTTCTAATACTCAAGGGGGCATGGGTTTCTGTGATTTCAAAGCCTTCAATCTCGCCATCCTCGCTCAACAAGGTTGGCGTCTAACAAAGTATCCTAATTCTTTTTATGCACAAATTCTTAAGGATATTTATCACCCTCATTCTAGTTTCCTTAATGTTGCAAAAGGCAGGAATGTGTCTTGGGCTTGGTCAAGCTTGCTCCAAGGAAGAGAGTTGTTGAGGAAAGGTTTGGGGTGGACAACAAATTAGTCATTTTCAGGAAGGACAAATGGTTGCCCAAAGCTTCTAATTTTATAGTTCACTCTCATTGCATTTGTGGGGGAACAAAATTATAAAGTTTGTGATGTTCTAAACCTGAATACCAAGTGTTGGGGTATTAACAAGTTGAATGCAATAGTGATTCCTGATGAGGTTCTTAACATATCCTCCATCCCCACATCTTTGAAGGGATCAAATGATGTTCTAATTTGACACTTTTCGAAAAAGGGCTCATATGAGGTTTGTCGTGGCTATCATCTGGCCCTTGCAAACCAACAAATATCCAGCAATCCTCAAGTATCTTCCTCTTTTCAGCCACCTCAAGATCTTTGGAAGTTGATCCGGTCACTTAAGATCCCTTCTAAAATTTAGAATTTTTGGTGGAGAGTGTGTTGCAACAAATTGGCCACTGAGGATAATCTGTACTGGTGGTGCTATGCTCCGTTGCCAAAGCGTTTTGGTTTGGGTGTGACTTGAGCTACAAAGTGGATGAAAGAATTTGGGGTGTGAAATCCCGTATTTTTTAGGTATTAATATTTTAGTGAGAGGTATTGATGTTCTATTTTATTTTAGATAATAGTTTGGTGATGAGATTTCAAGATAAGAACCTAATCCAAACCGAACCAAACCAAACCAAGCCTTAAGTCTTATCAAATGCGGTTGGCTGCATGAATCATTATTCTCCACTTGACTCTATCCAAGTCCATTTCGTTAGTCAAATTAAGAAGATTCATATTTCGATTTACTACACTAGTCCACGTCAATCTAGGTTTACCCATTCCCTTAACACTACCATCTACCGTCACTGTATCGCATCTTTTCATTACTGCCTCTGTTCGTCTTCGTTGTACATAACCAAACCATCTTAATCTATTCTCTCTTAACTTGTCTCCTATCGGTACTATTCCTACTTATTCTCGAATATACTCATTCCTAGTCTTTCCATACATCTACCTTAGCATCATCATCTCAGCAACACTCATCTTATCTATGATGTGTCTTAATTGCCCAACATTTTGTCCCATACAACATTGCTAGTTTAATAGCCATTCTATAGAACTTTCCTTTTAATCTAATGGGTACTCGCTTATGGCACAGTACTCAAGACGCGCTCTTTCACTTAAGCCACCTTGCATTAATTCTATGGACCACATCTGCTCCAATCTTCCTAGTCATTGTGATAATAGATCCTAAATAATGAAAATGTTCATTCTTAAGTAGTTCTTGGTTCTTAATCTTCACTTCTCCTCTGCGAGTGCTTTTCTCCAAATCTCCAACTTAGTGTTAACTCATTCTCTAGTCTCATCCACTAACACGATATCATCTACAAAAAGCATACACCATGGCACATCATCTTGAATATTGTACGTTAACTCATCCATAACTAAAGTGAAAAGATAATGACTTAAGGTTAATCCTTGGTGTAACCCTACAGTATTTGGAAATTCACTCGCCTCTCTAGCAGATGATCTAATAGTGGTCACCACACCTTCATACATATCTCTAATCACATCAATGTAACCTTTTGTCACCCCTTTCTTTTCTAACACCCACCAGATTATATCCCGAGGCACTCTGTCATATGTTTTTTCAAGATTGATAAAAAACCATATGAATGTCTCTTTTATTTTCTCTATACTTTTCTAGTACTCTCCTTAAAAGATAGATTGCTTTCATTGTTGACCTACCCGGCATAAACCCAAATTGGTTCTCTAACATAGCTGTTATATCTCGCTATCGACATTCCATCACTCTCTCCCACACTTTCATTGTGTGACACATTAACTTGATTCCTCTGTAGTTGTTGCAATTCTGGACATCTCCTTTATTCTTATATATTGGCACTAAAATACTCTTCCTCCACTCCTCTGGTATTTTCCTAGTCAACAAAATCTTACTAAATAACCTAGTCAACCAAACAACCCCCTTCTTACCCAAACATTTCCACTTAATCTATTTCCTTATATTTATTTTATTTGTTGTTATTCCCACCTCATTATTATTCATCTTTTTTTTTAATTTATTTTTAAAACAAATTTATTACCATTTACCATTATTCTTTCCTACCAAGTAAAAAAAAAAAAAATTATTGAAACATGGGCAGCAAGCCCACTACCATACCCATGACATAACCCCCCATTTCCCGGGTCATTTCATTTCCGTTCCTTGTCCTTTGTTATTCTTTTCTATTCATTTTTTTTTAAAATTTCTTTTCTTTGCCACTACGTTTCCTTTTCTAGAAATTGAGGCAACTCACTCATTTTCTCGTCCTTCTCTTTAATCTATTCTCTACTTCGATTTTTTTTTCTCTCTCTTACACACATTATTTGTTACTAAGATTTTGTGTTTAGTTTGGAAGTATTTAGAGTGAGAGTTAGTAATTTTATAAGAGATGAGAGTCATAAATTTTGTCAAACCTTACATAATTTATGCATTAGAATTTTAATTCGCTACCTTTGGAGATTTATGGAGAAATATCAGATGATTAAAGTGTTGGTGACGAAAAAATTATTTTGAGGTAATTTGGGTGGTATACAATATGTTTCCTCTAAATCTCTTTACAAAGACTGTTATTTAATTACTTTCAATTTGTACTCTGTCTATTATACTAATCATTTGATAAATTCTGTGAAATTATTTTCTATTGATTTGTTTGATTACTTTGGTCATATGATAAAATTCTGTGAAGTTATTCTGTGTTGACAATGTTGATTTGTCTGACTAAATACCATGAAAATTCTCCGTACATGGATCGAGTGAACCTTGCTAATAGCTTGCACCAATATGCCCAGATAAGCGGTTGTGCTTGGGTGAGGTGAGTGAGGTCGGTCATTGGTCATGTACTAAGTAGGATCGGGAATTTCGTCCTGAATAAATTATCATATGTTGAGTTGATTTGTTTATGCAATTTGGTAAATTGCTTGATAATTCAAATCGAATCGAATCGTTTGTGCGATGTCTTAAATTGTTAGATCCCTATTAATTTATTCTCTATCCAAGCATTGTTATTTCTGTCATATTGTATACTTCCCAAGTTAATTTATTTTTCAGATGCGGAGCAATTTAGTAGTAATCGAGATTGAAGCATTAAAGGGATTATTTGTGTTAAAGATTTTGGGCCCACCATTATATAGTATTTTGGAGACATTTGTGTAATTATTTTTGGAGACTGATTTGTATATTTGAGATTATTAGTTTATCTGAAATTGTTTATTTTTATGAGTATTTAATTTATTAATGGCTCAGAAGTTAGCGCATTACATGAGATCTGCCTTACATTGGACTGTCAATATCATGAACTTTTGCTCAAATTCCTTAGAATGCAAGTCCTTGGAAGGAAAGATAGCAGTTGTGGGATGGTGTATTTGGAAAGCGAGGAAAAATTGGGTGTTTAACAACTTTCCTATGGACCCTACTCATACCATCGATTCAGCATCTTTTCTTTGGGTTGAATCTTGTGATGTTCTAAATGAAATAGCGACTGGAGTTAATCCCAGTTTGGTTTCTCAACAGCATACACCAAACCCTCGCAAGGTAAGCTCAAGATTAATTGTGATTCGAGCTTCTCGAAAGACAGCAAGAGGACCTCTGTGGCAATCATTATTAGAGATGATAAAGTGCAATGATTGATGGTTTGGTTGATCTTACCCAATCCTCTTCGACCCAGGAAGGAGAACCCCGAGTAGTGCATCTAGCTTGAAATTTTGCACACTCCGTAGGCCTCTCCAACATTCAGATCAAGAGTGACAACAAGGAGGTCATTGAGCTTAGTGTTTCTGAGTTAATACCACCCTGGAATTGCCTTGCTATTGTTCGTGACATTCGCTATTGACGCACTACTGGTGGCATGACCCAAACCTGCCCCTATAGGTTTGGTGTCATAACTGGCCAGTAATCCGAGATTGCCAAAGGCCTTTTTGTACAAATAAAAATAATCGGGGCTAACGGAAGCTTATAATATAAAGACAACAAATAGTTCATTGAGCTGTCCATTTATATGCACAAATTCATATGTATATAAACGTTAATTTACCCACTATACAATACATACATAATATCATGTACAAAAACATCATTCATGTCCATATATACATATAACAAAAGCCCGATAATATGATCACAAGCTATACAACGGTCTTCTCGACCTAGCCTAAACTTGGAGGCACCAAAAACTCAGTAGGTTTTCAACAGGTGGCTCAGCTAAAGGAACTCTTTTAGGCTTGATGTCCAGGACGCTCACCTATCCATATATATACAAACAGTGAGTTATAGCCCAGTAAATAACATTAAAGTAATGAGGTTAGTAAGGCTTCGTTTGTTTTCAGAGGTAGAATGGATGGGATTAATAGTGAGGGGATTGATAGTGAGGGGATTAAGTAAAATTGTGTTTATTTTGATGATAGTTGTTAGTGTAGGAATTGTTAAATTATTTTTATATAAAGTAAATATAAAATAATAAAACAAATAAAAAAATACAAAAACATTAAACATTAATGTTTTAAAAAAATGCCCAACATGTAAAAAAATTTTAAAAAATAAAAATAAAATAAAAAATTTTCAGAAAAAATAAAACAAATAAAATAATGATTTTTACTTAAAAAAAATACAAAAAATTAAACATTAATGTTCAAAAAAAAAAATGCCCGACATGTAAAAAATAAAATAAAATAAAAAATTTCTAGTCCGCCGGACTATTTTTCTAATACTAAGTCCTGGAGGCCCATTCGAATCCCCTTGGGGAGGCCCATCCTAATCTGGAGCTCACTATCAATCCTCTCCCCATCTCTCAAAACAAACACAATATTAGTGGGTCCCATCTCACTACCAATCCCAATCCCCCTTTTAACTCTCCAAACAAACGGGGCCTAAAGGAATTCCAAATATATCATATCTGTATAACAAAACATATTACAATTATTCTTATATCGAAACATAATAGTGGTACATCCAACAGAACATATCATATCGTCTTCCAACTAGAGTAATCGGTTCCAGATACTGATTAAACATATCACCACTTTGTCAAGTGGCTAACGAGATCTCGTAATCACTTATTTGTCATGGACTCGCATTAACATGTTGTCCTCTATGACTTAGGACCATTCCTTGGATGCTACAGTAGATTCAAAACCAGATATTCGTTCACATTCACAAAATACCATTTTAGAAAAACATAACTTATCAAATAGCATTTCAAATATATTTCATATAAACATATCTTTACAGTAATATTACTCATAGTGGGCTTCCAAAATCGGTTGCTCGGTCTTCTAGTCTTAACCTACAAACACAAACATTTATAGCACAATAATTCAATACATATCCAATCCATTCTGTCAGTTCTTAATCCTATTTGGTTCAGTTCATCGTTACTTGTTCATCCATTTAGTTCAATTCATTTTCTCATTTATTACATGCTCATGATATGCGAATGCTTGTGAAAACCATTCAAATAGAAGCTCGGAAGTCCGAAAAATGGAAAAAAAAACAATTTCGAGCCTGCCCTGAAATCGCACATGCGGAGGCACTGGCCGCACATGCACCCGCATGTGCAATTTTTGCAAAATGCTCAATCTTCCATGCTATGTTTTCCGTGTGTGTAGTAACCCCTTCTGCACTTGTGGTTTTGGGCCAAAACCTATCCGAGAATCTACGTCAATGTTTAGGCTGAGTTTTGCAACCAAAAACTTCAATTTTATGTAAATCAAAGCCCAACTCTCATAAAAAATATGTTGAACTAAACATTTTGAACTTCAAACAAAATCATCACTGCAAAACAAAACTCAAATTTTCATGCAAAAGATCAAACTCTTGAGTTTAAAGTGTAAAGTTATAAACCATGCAAATGTTAAGTTCTAATCTTATAATCCATGGGGTTTTCCCCTCAAATTTGAAGAACCATGTAAGATTTCAAGTGTATAACAAGATTTCCATGAATTAATTCCATGCTTGTGATGTTATGAGCTCAATTCTTACCATCTCTTTCTTATTTTGTTCTTTCATGTATACGACATCATAACACCACCAATCAAGCTTGATTTCATCCTAATCCAACTCAAATGCTAAAGGATTATAAGTATGAGATCTCAATTTCATGAATTAGGGGAGAAATCTTACCTTTGCTAGTTCATTTGTTGAAGATTAAACCTAAATCTCCCTTGCACTTCTTTTTTCTCTTCTTTTCTCCTCTTAGTCTCTAGAACTCTCTCAATTTCTCTCTCTCTTCCCAGATTTTTTTTTTTTTTGAAGCTAAAGCTCAACTAGAGCTTATATATATAGATATATAAATATTAATTAAATCCAATTATTTCATTCTAAATCGAATTTTACAAAACTTCTTAGAAAGTCCTAAAAATAATGTTGATCACAACTATATGCTCAGTTTTGGTTTCTAGCAACTCTAAGACCTTCAATCTTCAATTTAAAGTTGTAGTTCCAATAGGTTTTCTACAGTCAATAGATATACATTCAAATCCTTCTAATTCGCACCATTAGACATGCAATTTCACAACAAACACATAATCAAGTAGCACATAACAATAGAAGGCTAATTAATCAGATGCATGTCCAGGTCATTACAGCTGGGTCTTTATCATTCTTTTGGGCTCCCAGAAATGCAAATTGTGTTGCCAATTGGCTCGCCTCTTCTACGCTCAAAGGTTCTCTTCCTTTAGATTGGATTAGGAATCCCCCTTCTCATCTTCTAGCCTTGTTGAGCTCTGATGCTTTGTTGTAGCCCTTGGGCTTTTCGTAGTTCAAAAAAAAAACCCTACTCAAACATTAAACAATATATCATCATTTTTTCAATAAAAATTATTTAGATAATTGTGTAGAGCTAGTTTTATTACTATACACACACATCTATTTTTATTGAATTTAGATGATTTGAGGTAACAAAAGTTGCCCCAAAAAAAATTTTTTTTTTTTTTTTTTGGAAGAGAAATTATAGAAAAACTCTACAGTTTGGCTCGTATAACAAAATAAACCTTGAGCTTTTAATTTTGTCAATTTAAACTCTAAACTTTTGATTTGTTTTCAATCTAAAATTGACAAAATTAAAAATTCAATATTTATTTTGTTATGAAGATCATACTCTGAGATTTATTTTTGGTAATTTCTTCAAATTTTTTTGGGTGCTCCATCCAACAATCCAAATCCAAATTTCTTTTGTCCAAAGGTCTAGACGCAAAATTATTATGTCCATAAGTACAAGTTTGTACAAAATGACCAAACTACCCAATGGGGGTGTTTGATAGGCTATTTTTTTGGCTTTTTGGGCTAAAATCTACAAAAAGACAACATAGGCTAAAATAACCAATAAGACAAAATGTCACATCAAACCCATAATCATTTCACTTTTTCTCTCACAAACATCACATCCAACTACAAAAAAATCCAACTATCTTCCCAAACACAAAAATTTTAGCATACTAAAATAGCTAAAAACTAAAATAGCCTACTAAAATAGCAATTTCCCAAACACTCACATTGTAAACATTTTCGAAAACACTATCTCTCCCTCTTCGTTCTCCTCTTCTATCTCTCTCTCCCTCTCTCTCTAACCCTAGTTTTCACTCTCTAAAAACCCTAGTGCTTCTGATCTGTTGGGCGTTGGCATTAAGCTTTCGGATCGCCATCGATCTCAACGACAAGATTGTCATCAAAGCGATGAGATCTCTCTCTCTCTCTCTCTCTCTCTCTCTCTCTCATGCTCTCTCTCTTTTCGTTTCCAATGTCGCCGCTTTTCAAAGAATATTCAACCTCTCCGTTGTCAGCACTGCCATACTCATCGTCGAATCGCCGATATCCCAGATGTGTCAATTTCGGTGGTTTATCTAAGGAGGAGTTGAGGTTTGATCCAGCATCTCAAAGATCTACCATTTCGATCGTCAGCATCGCTTCTTAGGTCTAGTATTCTTTCCATTCCTTCATCAGATATGTATTGAGAAAATATGTAGAGGAGAGATAGAGAGAGATGGTGTCAAAAACAAGGAGATGAAGAAAGTGAGGAGAATTAGAGGGGTAGTGGTGTAGACACCCCATTTTGACCGGCCCTAAGACTTGAGCACTTTTTGCTGATTACCCGATGATGACAATCAGAATGTGTTTCTCATAGAATCCTTAGAAGAGAGATGAAATTTGAGCTTTAATCCCAACCTTCACACATTTTAGGCTTCGCGTAGCGTATAAGTCCAGTTCCCAAATTCTTCCTGCATATCATTAGCATCTTGCCACTGAACTACATTGGTTTGATTCCTTACAATGGGATATGTAGGAAACCTTCAGGTTCAACCACTCGCATTGCATCTTGTTTTTTAGCCCAAGTCTTACGACCTTGTCAAAAGGGTCATCTTGGGGCTTCGACATTCCCTCACGTCATGAAATGACTTCACGCTCTGTCGAAGATGGGCAACTGTAGACACCCTATTTTGATCGGCCCTAAGACTTGGGCGCTTTATGTTGATTACCCGATGATGACAATCAGAATGTGTTTCTCATAGAATCCTTAGAAGAGAGATGTAATTTGAGCTTTAATCCCAACCTTCACACATTTTTTGGCTAAACTATTTTAGATCTTAAAACCCTCTTTTCAAAATATTTTTTAAAATGTTTTTACGATGTTCCAAGGCTCCCATTTCAATTAAAATATTGCACTTTTCAGTAAAACGAGTAAGAAGAAAGTGGAAATAAATGGAACGGCGGTGAACTATTGAAAAATATTTAAAAACATATTCTTTATAGGTTTAAAGTTCAAGAAAATAGGAGGGGATGGAAGAAAACTGGTTTAGGAAAAGGATGAACATCAAATCGTTAAGAAGGAAATGAACAAATTTTACTAAATTACACATATCTCTTTGTACACTTGGAATTTAGATGTGAGGCCACCACCATTGGAACGTAAACTTTTGGGGCTTAAATTTAGACCCAAGAATCACCTAAAATTGAGTCTAGATAAGGGAGATATACCCATTTGAAGTTGGGCTTAAGAGCAGATCTTGTTGACCTAGCCTGAGGAAAATGAATAACCTTCACTAAAATAGGTATATCTCTTTATACACTTGAACTTTAGATGTGAGGCTACCACCAATAGAAATTAGACTTCTGGGGCTTCAATTTAGACTCAAGAATCACCAAAAACCGAGTTCGGATAAGAGAGATATGCCCGTTTGAAATTGGGCTTAAGAGCAGATTTTGTTGAGCCGACCTGAAACAGCGTCTGACCCTTTTTTTTTTTTTTGGTTCGGTTGGGACATCTCATTGACCAATTTTCTGATATATTCATCACCAAATGTATATACACTCAGCCTCCAATATCTAGTGCTTAATCCATTGGAGATAAGGCTCCACTTTTGTCTCCCATTAGCTCCATCAGGACTCTATTAGCTCTGTTATCATCCTTGTCAGCACCATCACCTTTGTCTTCCACCTTGTTCCCCATTCCTTGACTTGTTTATTCCTTCATGGCTTATACATTCAGATGGTATATTGAAGAGGAGAATGAAGGAATGAGTAGAGAAAAAATAATTCAAGAGAGTTAGAGAGAAAAGAGAGCAAAAGAGGAAAAATTGTCTAAAGTGAAACCTTGAGCCAAAACACTTCCATACCTATTTAAATTCTTGATTTCCATACACCAAAACCACTCCAAATATTCTAATATAGCCAAAGATCAATTGCCTTCATCATAAGGAAGAGTGTTTAGTGATTGAAATTGAGAAAAACTAGAGAGTTAGCCATTTTCCATACCATAAACTCCATAATTCTGAATTGAGAATTTGAGAACACATTTCCTACACTTGAGGATGATCAAGAGGGAGTTTGTGAGCTAAGGAGTTCATCCTTTCATTGGAAGGTGAATTTCACAAACTTTTTTATTTCTTGCATTTCTTACTTATTTTGCTCTTTTGCTTTAATTTCTTGTTATATTATATATTGTTGTAATCTAATTGAAAATGGTGAGTTAAGACTCCCATATATATTGTTTTAGTTCTGTTTTTGTTGTGGAAATCTCAGAAAACATAGTTTGGCCGAGCCTACCAGGCCATTCGGCCCGTTAGTTGGTCGGGTAGCCACCTAAAAGTACACCATCGCGCCCGCGACCTCTAGGCAAAACTGGACAGCCTTCCGACGTTGAGAAGATCAACCTCTGATGGTCTTTAAGGCACTTGAAGCTGCTATTTTGTTATGTTTATTTTATTTTGAGTGTTTGTGATGATTTTTTATATTGTGTTGTAATATTTATTCATCTCCATCAAATTTGTAATATTTATAGTGTTGTAATATTTCCCCATCCCAACTTCTTATTTATCTCATTCGTTAATTGCTTTCCCTAACTGTACATATGTATATATCTTGCATGCCATGCATATTCATGCTTTTACATACATAATTCATGCCTAGATCCGACTAAATTTGCATCTTTGTGCTTTAATTGATTGTTACATGATTTGGTGTGCTATCGCATGTTTTACAATGTTTCACATGCCATGTTTTAGAAGCCGGATCTTTAGAAGCATTCTTGTGTATGTATTGCATTAGGACTTTGTATATAGGATCATACATATTTTACAAACTTTGTTTTGCAGCTGGGACGTCGGTAAATATGTAAGTTATTATGCTTTAGCATCCCGCTTGTACATAATTTTCTTATTATGTTTAGCATCCTACCATGTGGCTATTTGCTTATGTGATATATCTCTATGAATGCTGGTGGATGGAGGTTGTGTCGCTTAATTTGGAATGATATTGATTTTTATGTTTGTAAACTCAATTTCTTTGAGTTGTGTATCTTCAAAACTCTTTCAAAAAATACATGAACTCAAATTGTTCCAAGATGAATGACACAGTCTATACTTGTATGCTTCACATAGTAAATTTTTAGGATTTATAAAATAAATCAGAATATAAACATGTAAAGCAAATAAAACTGGTATCATGGTTTAGTAGAGTCCTATCTTTGATCGGGGTTAGAAGAGGCGCTCATTATTGACCTTTCCCTCTCATACCTAAGGTTCTAAGCCTAGCGTCTTTGGTTACGACAAACAGTGGCCTTGGCACAAGTCATGGGTTTCCTAATTTCCTAAAATATTAGGTGGCGACTCTAAAATCTGATGACGTAGTCCATTCTTGACAAAATTGCAATAAAATGGATTTTCAATAAAAGTTTCCCAATTTGGACTCTCATCTATGTTTCACATTGCATTCATGAGACTAGATCAAAGCGATCTCGATAGTCCGAACTATTTAATGCGCGCAGGTACCCCCAGGCATGTTACAGTTTTTGGCGACTCTACTGGGAATTTTATGAAACCTTGACTCGAACTCTATGATATGACTTTTATTTTCAATTATATGTTTATTGCATTGCATGCATTGGTGCACTTAAAGTCCCTGTGTTGCCTAGATATTGGTGGGAGCACAGGCACACTTTTTGTGACACTATACCTATCTCTACATTACTTTGGAGGCCTTGTGTTATAACCTTTTGAGATCTGTCAAAAAGATGGCTCTGCGATCTAAGGTTCTCAAACTCCGAAGAGAGGCTGTATTGACTCTTCTAATTTCTTGGGATTTTCATTGGTTATGACCCAAAGGACTCTTTGGTAATGTCACGTTGACTTCAACTCCTAAAGTAGAGCCAACCTTGTACATATAGTGAGCTATAGTACCTTTCAAAATTAGGACAGGATGCTCTCCCATCTCTAAGTTGTATGATACTGCTTATTTGAATAGTGACACCCTAGATCATATCAAAGCCAGGACATGATAACCCTACCCTCTATAGGGGTGTTTGTTATCTTTCTTGTTATGTGCAATGTATAAGATTTGTATTCTCAAATCTAATCAGTGGGCCAGGCGTATCATTTTGAGAGGCTAAGTTCAATATGCATATTGATCAAATTGAGTTGAAGTGCTACCATAGTGCTGATTGGAAGTTCCGTTTTGTTTTTACTTAGTTGTTGTAGCACCATTGCTTTAGAAAAATCCGATATCCCACAAAGTCTACTAGTGTAAATAAATAGAACTCGTGGGATATCCAACCATTTTTATGATTGGGAAGTGACCAACCGTTGATTGCACAAGCTTTATTTTGAATGTTGTGGATGCCCCACACTTTGACTAGCAATTTGAGAATGGTTTTATTCTAAGTTCTGAATTGAGTATTGAGTCTAAGTTTGATTCCACCAAGTTTGTAGAGTTAGGATCAGGCTCGAGTTATTCTAGTGAGTCAAAGTCTGTTGATTTCGAGAGTGCTCACCTAGACATTTCTGTCCTATCTAGATATTCTTTGTCATTTTCTTTTGAGTCTGCCGTCATCGCTAAGTCGTAGTTTCTTTTCAATAAAAGTGCCATAGATTCTACCTACTTCTCTGTGCCTTTAATTCATTGTATTGACCAAAAATTACAAAACTTTTTTTTTTTATAACTTTGATAAAAATGAAGAGAAAGAAATTCCTCGGAATTTGCAAATTTTGATCGACTGAAAGGAAGAGAGGTGTGTTAAGCTCTTGATGAATAAGATCATTTCTATTAATGTGGGTACTGAGAAGGATCTTGGCTTGGTCTAGATTGGTTATATATTGTCTTCGTAAGAGCACGAGCGATTAGTCACTTTATTAAAAGATTTCAAAAAATATTTTTGCATAATCCTACGAAGACATGCTTGGAATTGATCTTGAGATTATGTATCATAGGATCCCTCTTGACTTGAGGCCTGAACCCTTAGCTTTCAAACCATGATTCAAAATATTCAATGATCAACCAAAGTGTGAGGCTTGTGTAACCGGATTAGAAGTAGCCCTTGAACTAGGGGTAATAAGGTCTAATGTGATCGAAAATTTAAAAATGGATCGTTTCCCAATGAAGACCACCTAGAAAGTCAAATCCCAAAATTTGAGAGAAGGAGATTTATTGCTAAAAGACAATCAAGTTCCTATCTGCTACACTGGGGGCAAATTTAGACCCAATTGGATCGGTCCTTACATCATCAAGGCCATCTGGTTAGGAGGAACAACCATTCTGATGGATTTAGATGGCTTAGAGATCTCATAACCAATCAACATGGACAAACTACAAGGTACTACTACCCTTTGAGAGGCTCACTGGGCCGAAAACTTGAAAGGGCGACCCAGGCAAAATTTAGAGCAGAAAAACAAAAAAAAAAAATGAAATGAAAGAATATAAAAATATATATATATATAAAAAAATTGGAAAAAATGAAAAAGCTCCCAAGGTTGAAAATCCAGAAGGGCGGCTTTGGCAAAAGTTAGAGTGCGAAAGGAAAGTTAAAATACTTGAGTGAGCCTTATCCGTGAACTACGTAAGGCCTAATTCCTATCTTTGTGATACGTAGGCAGCTTTGTTCCGAAGTTCAGCCCCAAACATTTTTAACTTGCTTGTTTCGTCCATGTTTGATTAGTGTGTCCTTATTCAACTCGGCTATCCTATCCATGTTCAATTAGCTCATCTCCATTCACTTCGGTTGTCCTATTCCGATTCAGTTGTAAGACAGATCCTGCCCCGGGTTATCTGATTTGAATTTGTGCATCTCAATGGTTGATCTCGTATTGGTCAGGTAGTGGCCATTTGCAAAAATAGTTTTTGAGGTTTTTTTTTTTAATAAAGTCGACTAATTTTCTTGAAAATTATTCCATTTTTGCAAAACTGAACTATTCTTGGACTCAAAAAAAGAAAATTTTTAGTGGTCACAGCTTAACTTACATGATTTCAAAACAGAGAGGAACAAGCATGTTAATCTAACTCTCATGTTGGTCAAAATCTTTTTAGTCAAAAAGAGTCAAAGCAATGAACTAGGGGCATAGTAGAGTCAAGAATAATTTCTTCTCTCCACACTCTTGAGTCCCATGTTCATATTTCAGCTGGACGGTTAACCATTCAATTGGCCATCCAGATTTTAGTTGACTCCATGTGTGTTTCCTGTTTGTGTCAGCCGGTCGGTCACTAAATTTGTCGGCTGGCCAATTTATGAACCCATAATGGGAAAACTGCAAAATTTGTGTAAAGCTCAATGGCTTGTCTTTTAGAGTTTTGTTTTAAGTCTGTTTCATTCCAGTAAGTGTAAATAGGTTTGTTTAGATTGTTTTTTGCTCTGTTCTTCTTCCATTTAGTCATTCTTTGATTTCTGGTCAGTTGAGGGCTTAATGTCCAATTCAAAATTCATTCTAATTCGATCATTCTCAAATTCAAATTCAATAAAATATTTTCAAACTCAAGTGCAAAGCCATTCACGGCATGATGGGCCAAAAAAAAATGAAATTTCCTTTATTCAAATTCCAAGGTGAACCCCTCACGATTACAGCATTACAAAATAGGAAGAAATTTCAAAACAAAAGAAAGAAAATTTTGAAGGATTGGTGCTCCTTCTTAAGCAAAAAAACAAAAACAAAAACAAAAAAAAAAGAAAAGAAAAACAAAATGGGCAAAGTAATAAACTAGGGGCACAGTTGAGTCAGGTTTTTTTGTTCTTTACCTGCATTTTGAGTTCTTGTCACATTAATCAAGCAATTGCTGGAAAATGCATAGTAATTGTCACCGGCGATGCTTTTCTGTCGGGTGGTCGACTGGTGTTGCTCTGTTTTGAGTTCATTTTGCTCTGGCAAGCTCAAAAAGGGTGTGTTTGGGATGGTTTTTGCTTCATTTTCATTTCATTGAGTTATGTGTTGTGCTTTTGCCAATGTTATGCTCAATATTCAGTTCAGAATTCATTAAAATGTAGCCATTTTCAAGTTCAAAATTCAAAACAAAATTATTTTTATGCTCAGTGTTATGCCATTCATGCCATCCAGATTTGCAGAACAAACTCATTTTTATTAATGCCAGGGATCAACCCCGATCAAATTTGTACAAACATATATAACAACAAAAAAAAAAAAAAAAAAAAAAACAACAACAACAACAACAAAAAAACAAAAAATAAGGGATTTTCTTTTCCGATGAAGGCCACACGCCGATCTCACTTACTTAACTCTCCCACCGATCTCTTCATCTTGATTTCGTCTTGGGAGATCAGTGCTTACAAAACCTCTAAAGGAGATTATTCCCCGCCGGCAATCAAATGCGGAGTGTGAAGGTACTCTGAATCGGGCCATGGAGGTAGCCTGCCATTTCAGCTCTTTATTCTCCTTCTTCAGTGCGCTAATCTCTCCTCAAGCATCTTTGTACATACATTGGGGTAGGGAGAGTTGTGTTGATAGTTGATACACTTCAAATGTCTTATTCTGCAATTGACGAGACAAGTGAGAGACTGCAGTCATGGTCTCCACGCATGACCTTATTGTATACGAGTTAGCCTTAATGTCAGATTGTGCTACCATTATTTGCTCAACTAACATTGCTAGAAAGCTAAGAACAGGGGAATGAGGAGGGGCGCACGGTTGAGGTTCAAGGGAGGTAGAACTGGCACTACAACAAATTTGGGATTTAAAGACGAAACAAATTTGTCTCAAAATGTATATATTTCGTCACCCAAACTAATTACGACGAAAATTTTTCGTCGCCCGTTTTGTCTCCAAAGGGTCGTCGCTAAAGGGTCTTAGAGACGAAAAAAAAATTCGTCATTGAAAATGATAAATTTGTGACGAATTTTTTTGTCTCCAATACACTTTGTTGGGAACATACTTGTAAGTAATTAGCGACAAAATATTTTGTCATTAAAGAAGAAATTAGAGACAAAAGTATTTCGTCATAAATATAAGAAATAGAGACGAAATAATTTTGTCACGTTTAATAAAAACGAAGACTAAAAATTTTTGTCAAAGAAGCTACAAATAGAGATTAAAACAAATTCATCATTAAAATGATAAATTTGTGATTTAATTTTTTTGTCTCCAATACACTCTATTGGGAACATACTTGCAAGTAATTAGGGACAAAATATTTTGTCATTAAAGAAGAAATTAGAGACAAAAGTATTTTGTCATAAATATAAGAAATAGAGATTTAAATAATTTTGTCACGTTTAATATAAACGAAGACAAAAAAATTTGTCAAAGAAGCTACCAATAGAGACAAAACAAATTCATCATTAAAAATGATAAATTTGTGACTTAATTTTGTCTCCAATACACTCTGTTGGGAACATACTTATAAGTAATTAGCGACAAAATATTTTGTCATTAAAGGAGAAATTAGAGACAAAAGTATTTTGTCATAAATATAAAAAATGGAGACAAAATAATTTTGTCACGTTTAATATAAACGAAGATGAAATTTTTTTGTCAAAGAAGGTACCAATAGAGATAAAAACAAATTCATCATTAAAAATGATGAAATAATGTCAAAAAAAATTCGTCACACATTGAGGGTAATAGTGACAAAATGTGACAATATTTTTTGTCATGACAAATTCATTTAGCGACGAAATAAAGAATTTATGACAAAATTAATCATCCACCTAAGCCAAATAAAAGACAAAAAAACCTTCTTTAGGGATGAAAAATTTTGTCAATAATTTCATAATATTTTTTTCCACATTATATACCTATTTTATCAAAATCTAAATTTTAGTTCAACAAATATGACCCTGTTCATGTTGAAACCTGTTGAATATAACAATTCCATCACAACTTAACCTAACCTGTTATAAACACATTTACGAATTAACAAAATGAAAATATCCATTCATCATTACAAATAATTTCATCCTGATATAATAAAATAGTGAAATATCCACAAAATATCCAAAAGTTATAACTTGTTCAATTCCACCAAAAATCCAACAATAACTAGTGTAACTCCAAAAAGTATGTGTATCCTTATCAAACAAAAATGAACATTCAAACAAATTACATCATTGTTGCACATCAAAAATGCCACCCCAATCCAATCAAAAAAAATAAATTAAAAGTTTTAATAATTAATCAATTATACAAAAGATTAAAAACATTAGTAACTCATCAATTTACAATTAGATCAATTATACAATTTATCCCTGTAACAGACTTTTTTTGGATTATGAGAACAAAAAATTAATTTTAAGGCTAATTCACAAATGGTGCATCCCATTAAGGTGTCGTAAGTTCATACAACTTATATTGGTCCCTCCTAAGGTGTTTCTATTGGTTCTTGTACAAATCTGTAATTGTGTGATAATTTAGCATTTCGACGACCTTTTTTCAAGCTTTAAGTATAGAGAAAAAAATATATTTTTAGACTAATTCACAATTTATACATCATGTGCACTTGTACAAATTGATGTCATATGCATGTTTCCATTACTTCCTAATTCTTCAAACATGTATTCTTTTTATAAAATTTGTTATATTAAAGTTAATATACTTTACCAAGAAGTATGTCCACTTGTGGATGAGTCCCTCCACTTCCAAAGTGTCCAAAGTGAATCCTTTGGTCCTCAAAAGTTGACAACATCAGCCATTATCTCCCCTTGCTTCTTCTTACCCTCTTCAAGATCTTCTATTTTATTGTTTTGCATTTGTATTTGTTCCTTTTGTGTCTCTATTTGCATCTCAAGGCGCTTCACATAATCATTTGTTTCAGCATATATGGTAGTGGCTCTCCTAATAGAGGATGAAGGTCTCATGCCAAGTCCCTTCACATAGCCAGACCTTGGCTTTAGGACTTTGATTGATAGCTCTTCTGCAGTCAAAGGGGTTGATCCCGGCTCTGAGAGGTGATCAGCCTGTGTCTGTATCATATTTTCCTATCAAATATAAAAAAAATTAAATAATTATTAGAAAATTAAATAAGATTATAACAAATAGTATTCTAAAATTTTGTTAATAAAAATTGCAATATATACTCACATAATTACACTGAGCTTGAGATGAGATCCACTCATGTGTTTTCTCATTATAGTGAGTTTCCTTGTACAACTCTGCTAGATCAGGTAGCATCTTCTTTTCTCGTGCCTAATTCGATAGACCAAATATTCAATAAATAAAGCTAAGAATCTAATATAATTCTGAAAGTGCAAGGATACGTACCAGTTTTTCTACTCTAACAGGGATTGACCTAGAACCACACCTATGTTTTGTATACATCCTTTCTCTGTCATGCGATGTTGGCCTTTGATTGTTCCTATAAGGAAGAATGACCAATATAACAATGAAATGTATCATTAGTAAGACAAATATGCTGGCTTTTGATTGTTCCTGTAAGGAATAATGAACCAATATAACAATGAAATGTATCACTAGTAAACAAATTTAATGGTTGATAATACAAAAATTGCATTGTTCCTCTCTATCATTTTCCTATATATTATTTCAACTTAAAAGATATTTCAAATTATTCACTAGTTTGATTCAATTCTGTGAAAAATAGATTAGAGGACTTGTTGAGATTTCATCATAAGATGGTTTTTCTAGGTGAAAAAAGAAAAACGAGTAATTTACACCGTTCACAAATAGGGGCATATAAGCATGGGCAAGATAGATTGTGAAAGAATCCATTTACATTTCACAAGATATGGAACAATTACTGATACCAAACTCATAACCCTTTCTTTCTTCCGTAACTCTATCAAATCTAAAATTCTGTCTCAATATCCTATATTAGTTACTTAGCTAGTTGCTTACCATTATCATGAAACTTCAGACCAAACCCAAGAACAAACAGAAAATTAATACAATCATAGAAACTGAAATCTTAGTTCTTTATTCTATGATGTGAAAGATGCACTTTAAGGAACCATAAATTAATCTCCTATTATGCGAGCCTTCCAATCCATGTTTAATAGTTTTCCTTTCTCATTTTTCCACTTATTTGGTTTTTATTATGTTCCACTTACATGCCTAGAAGATAAAGGGAAAAGAATACATATGGAATTTCACAGCAAATTGATTGTGTTCTTTCTAGTTGTTTTAGAATCTCTCCCTATTCTAATCAAATTCTTTCTTTGCTAATATAATAAAAAAGATGAAAATGTTACCAGAAATTCTTTAGTGTTCCACTTTTATCAATAAGATCTATCCACTTGGTAGGATCGACATTCTTCTGGGTGGTTTCTTGCATACTCCTCCTTTAGCCTCCTTCAGCTCCATGAATTTTTTGTGCAGCCTATAGGTATGGTTACTCAATCTCCGACCAAATTTTGTGTTCATTGCCTTCTCTATATCAACAGGGTCTCCTTGTAAATCAAATTGATCCTGCAAAAAATAGATAAGTGATAGATAATTCTTATAAAAAATAAAATAATTACAATAAATAATTAAGATTTCTAACCTATTATAAAAATGAGTAAAATCTCCTATAAGTAGACAACGAACTTACATTCAAGCGTTGAAACATCGCCTCCTTAACGGAGGCATCAACATACTTCCACCTACGAACACTTGGATTTGGTAAACGAGTTCGCACTTCTACACCAATCTTTGAGGCTAGTTTTGAGGCATAGTCCCCTACTGGTGCACGAAATTCTGGAGGGATAGGCACGCTAAGCTTTCCATCTCTATCAACAAGGCCTTGAACCTCTTTGCCTCGAGTCGGGCCACGAGCACACTTAGCAGCTGATATTGTGAAGCCATAATATTGAAATAGTATGTGAACAAATTTAATTAAGATCTTAAATCAATGTAAATAAAGAGTGTGTCTTACCAATAATATTACTAGCAGTCACCTCAAGTTGAGGCTCCACATTGAGAGGTGGTGGCGGATTGCTAGTCACCTCAGGACGTGAAAAGGTATCCCCCTCTTCTAATGCGTGGGTCAATGCCTCATGATGAGATTGTGAACGAGCTCTCGATGGTATCTCTAACAGCTGAATAACATAATAAAATATGGATAAATGTACAAAGATATACATGTCTATGTGTGTATGAATTGAAAGTAATAAGAAAGAATATATTTCACAATGCATAAATGTATAGTACCTCATGCTCAAACGAATCATAGGATTCAGTGTCATTGCCATCTTCAGCCTCTGACGGTCGATAATCATCGTCATTTTCCTCAATTGGTATTTGTTTTTCCTTCCTCAATTTCTTATGTTGAACCGTAGCCATCAAACAAGTTGTTATATTCTTCACTCCTAGAACATTCATTCTCTTACGGTTTTTATTAATATTCTTCATTCTTTGTTTCTCATAGTTCGTTACCTTCTTAGTTGCGGTACTTGGTTTGGTCAATTGCTTTTTTGTAGCGTCCATTTTACCCAACTATAAAGCATAATTGAACATTTTGTTGGTGGATACGCATAATTGAACATTAGATGTAAAGAAAAGATAATTATATATTTCTATACATAAAGCATAAAGCAACAACAATCTCAACAAGTGGATATGTCATATAGGCTCTAAATCATTGAAATATGGCTAGAGTGATATGGATGATTTTTGTTTTTACCATTTACTTATCATAAAACAAATTAATTACAAAGCCATCAGACACACAATATGACCAATCAATGATAAACCTACATAACAGTGGATGAACCCTACAACTGAAATTCAACTACATTAATTAAGAATAATGTTCATATAGAAAGTGCAAAATAACTACAAATCCAAGTCTACAACAAGTCTATATCTTTACATCTAAAGCGACAAATGAAACTTGTCAGAATGTTGGATGTAGTCATTGTGTCATTCTGTAAGGTTATGGCGATCCAAAATCCAGAATAGTTGAATCCACAAACCACCCCCTCTCCAAAAAAATATAAAATAAAGATCGAAGAATAAACCATTGATAAATTTGAAGAGTAAATTTTAATATAGAATGCAAAATTGCTAGTTCTTAATATAATCTTCAACAAAAATGGTAATTTGCAACAAGCAATTTGGATAACACATAAAAATGGTTTTAAAGTTCAAAAAAAAAAAATTTGCAATTATAAATGAATATATAACACAAAACTGACAGTGCACAATACAGTAGATGTAGAGGAGAAGAACAACATCGATAGAGAGGGAATGGAAGGAAGAGGGAGAGACATAGTCTTTAACCAAGGGGGTGTAATCGTTTGTAAGATTTGATGTAAAGAATAGAAAAATATAAAATAATTTCTAATATAGGTGGGTGCAGCAGTTTTAAACCTAACTACATAACTATGTCAATTTGGGAGTGGAATGATGAGGTATAGCCCAACTAACTTAGGTGGTTTGCCTCCCAAACAAGCAAAGAACTTGCAAAGACAAAAAAACGACTATATAAAAAGAGCGGAGCAAAAGAAGAAATAGCTCTGCACCATGCTTGCTGATGCATACTGTTTGTAGGCTACTTGAAGGTTGGCAAGCTAATGGGCAGAATTAACATTTCTGTTTGTGCCAATCCTTCGCAATCATATCACCAATTTCTTGGCATAGATTAAAATCAAGATTCAGCCGATTAGCTTTAATTTAGTGTTGCTACCTTTTGACTCAAAAATTCAATTCTGCCACTATTGAGTGTGGAAAGAATTATATAATCTACTAATAATAATAGTCAATTTTGTAAAATAAGAATGTTTGGCTCCTAGATTTGGACCTAATCCCTTCAAACCTAGTGATGTGGTATGCCTGTCAGGACATTACAAGGCAATCCTTCTCAAATATTGTCTTCTTTGACCCCCTTTTTTTTTCGAGTTAATAATGTCAACACGATGGTATTTTCCTATCATATTTTATTTATTATTTTATGCGTGAATATTATATTGATAATAAATATAATACTGAGAAAATTTTGAAGAATTGGCGGAACGATAAAATTTGATAATAAGATCCAACTTCATCATTAACTTCAAGACTTTGGCTTGAATCTTGATAATTTAAATAAATAAAAACTCTCACAGTTCCAGAAAATTAGCGATTTGATTTTAATCCATGCCAAACAGTAAATTGGCTTGAATCTTGATTTTAAAAAACTCTCTTGCAAACTGGCTTGAATCTTGATTTTAATCTATGCCAAGAAATTAGTGATATGATTGCGAAGGACTAAAGCACGAAACAAAGGTGCTGTGAAAGGCAAAAGCAGGCTCGGGACAAGTAACGTGAACAATGGTTAATTCAATTACCAAATGATACTGACCTGGTGTAAAGAAAGAGCGGATTTATATCAGCCTCAAATTGAAGGTGCCTTAGATTTCTAGCAAATGTGGACTTTTTGCAAGAATTCTCAAAGCCTCTCTCTCTCTCTCTCTGTGTATGATTCAAATTAAAATGACAAAGGCAGAAAGGGATGTTTATGCAGCCGTGATCGAAGAAAAAGTGGCAATGAAGATAGGTCCAGCCTATGAGCCCCCAAGTGGGCCTGAAAGATGGTCTTTGGCTATAGAGGGAAGAGATTACAAGGTCTGGGAAGCATCATAAAAATATCATTGTATCAAAGCATATGAAGCTCATTGAAGAACATTTTGACCCATGAGGTACAATTACCTTACCTACAAATTAAATTGAAACTTCCCCCTAATAGTATACATCACTTGAAGATGGCGTGGCTGCTGTTTGAGATATGTTACCATGGCTGATTAAGTGATAAGATATGGGAATGGATCAAACTCAAATTATATATATCTATATATTACATTTATATGTTGGAATACTAGGTGTAAACTCTTGAACATAAACATGCTTGAGGGTATATTGTAAGATCTGGGACCAAAAATTTAAAATATGTATACTATACAGTTATACCATAGCCAAAGATGCTTATTGTATTTGTTCTTATTAAATAAAATAAGTGATTTATCCTAATTCGGTCTCCCCTTGTTGTCTTTGAATGATTTTGTTGGATGAGGTGCAACCAAACTAGTGTAGCTGACAGGGAATGAAGGATTTTCGTCTACCTAAGGCTTCACAGTGATATAGAATCAATCTTTTTTAGTGACTTGACAAAAAATCATATGAAGTTTAGCATATGATCAAGCATTGAAATACATTGATGTGTATATATAACAATAGGACTTTGCACTCTATGGGTGCCATCAGACCACACCAGTGAAGACGATACAGACTTACTATCATCCAATCCTTCTCCACTGATGGTCACAACAAAAGATTTCCTCTCATTTAGCGAATTAAAGGAGAGAATTCTAGGCTCCATGCTGACATTGACTAAATCGTCTTTGCTGATTTCTGCTTTGTATGTGGAATTTTTATAGCCTACATTTGTAACCGTTCTTGGAAATTTAAGAAACATAAAAACCTTATTAAGATGATGGAAAGATTAAACAGCAGCAATGTTTAGGACAAAAGCAGGGGAGCCACGTTTAACATATAGGGGAATCTATCAACTAACAAATTCTGCAGTGCTGTAACAAGATAAATTACCCCAAATTGGATACAGATGCCATGTTTTAATTTTGTGGCCAACCCAATGGGGTCATTGATATTGTAAATATGTATTTGGAATAAGGAGGTGATATCAATCTACTTGATTTTAATCTACAGCAGAAAAATTAATAATTCTGGAACTGTGAGGATAGTTTTTATAATTTTTTCCCCCTAGTAAAACTAGTTCACCTATAGAAATATATGGAATTTATGAGGAATGGATGGAGAGATTGTAAGACATGGAAATAAATCAGTAAACCAAAAACATATGAATACATCAGTAAAAACCAAACAATTGAGAGATAAGAAGCACAAAAAAAATGAAGTAAACCAAACAAATGAACCAGCTTCAAATGATGAAAAACAGAGAACCAACTTCAAAAAACAAAGAACCAGCTTCAAATGAACCCACTGCAATCCCCACCATTTCATCAACCCTAGACCACATCTTCCACACATTCAGATACAAATACACTATCAACATACGAAATTCTGAATCAACATACAGTATAAAAAATAAAAATTCCAACTCTGATTTACAAAACCCAAATACAATATCAGCATTCCCACCCAAAACCCTCATTCCAAATGAAACACTATATTTATATAATTCCACTAATAATAATCATAATCATATACAAATATATCTTATGAATGACATACGAAAGGAGCATAAAAAAAAAAAAAAAAAAAAAAAACTCACCAAAAGATTCAAGATTCAACAGAGACGAAGACTTGAGTGAGTAACAATGGAGATTTTGGAGCGCAAACCTAATTAGGGAAAACGAATCAAAAAGAGAGGCAAAAGCAATTGGAAAAGGAAGAGTCTGGTATATGTTTGGAACTTCTAAATCTTCTTTGGAAGAAGGCGTGTGTCTGCTGGAGTAATGGAAGAGGAAAAGGCACCAATTTTGGGATATATTTTTGTATATAAAAATATATATATAATCACATTTATATTTTTTTTATATATAATCACACTTAATTAGAAAGTGTGATTAAAAAAATATATATAATGACACTTAATTAAAAAGTGACATAAAAAATAAATATATTACATGTTAATTAAAAAGTGTGGTTAAAAATTGTATATATATAATCACACTTAATTAGAAAGTGTGATTAAAAAATATATATATAATGACACTTAATTAAAAAGTGACATAAAAAATAAATATATCACATGTTAATTAAAAAGTGTGGTTAAAATATATATATATATATATATAATCACACTTAATTGAAAAGTGTGATAAAATATATATATATATATATAATGACACTTAATTGAAAAGTGACATAAAAAATAAATATATCACATATTAATTAAAAAATGTGATTAAAAAATATATATCTATAATCACACTTAATTGAAAAGTGTGATAAAAAATAGATATTATCACACTCAATCAAATCAAGTATGATTAAAATATCAATCGAATTTTTTTTATCACACTTCCAATAAAAGTGAGATATTTTTATGTATCAAAGTGTGATCTTTATCTATTTTTAGTATCTACTTAGGAAAAACAATTATGTGAGAAAAAAAAAAAACGGTGAGATAAAATTAAAATTTATTAATTAAAAATAAGTTTTTTTAAATAAAAAAATTAATGCTATAAAAAATTAATAATGCTATGATGTGGCATAATTTAAAATTTTTTGGATATTTATAATTTGTATAATGAATGGGATCAGTAATAATAACATATGGTATGTTGATACCTTAGTTAGTATACCAATTGGTGCATCACCGATAAAAAATAATTCATATTTGTGTGTGTAGTTTTTTAGTAATCTTTTAGATAAGTTTTAAAATTTGTTTTTTTTTTCTAAAATTATAAATATACCCAAATAAGTCTAAAAAAATTATAGCAAAATTATAGAGAGAGAGAGAGAGAGAGAGAGAGAGAGAGGGTTTGAGGCAAAAACATGTATAGATAGAATGAGAGGGAGAGTGGTGAACGAAGCCTTAAAATCATGTTTTTGAGTTTTTTTTATTTTAGTTATTGTAAGTTTTTAAATGTTTTAAATATTTTTTTTTTACATTTTAAATTGAAAAAATTTACATACACTTAGAAGGAAAATATTTTTTAATTTTTTTAAAAAAATACTAAATTAAAAAAAAATAAAATTTAATACATTTCACACGTATTATATTTTTTTATAAATATTTTACTTTTTAGTCAGATCCAAAGAGTTAAATGTATTTTGAATTTTTTTTTAATTTGTGTTTTGGTGTTGGGGCTTTTTGGTTTTAAAAAAAATGGGTATTGTATATTTTATATAAAAATCAAAGTGGAATATTTTATACAATTACACCTATTTAGGGAGTGTGATTAAATATATATATATATATATATAATTACACTTATTTAAAAAGTAGTAATGTATATATAATCACACTTTAATTAGAAGGTGTGATTAAAAAAATATATAAATAATCACACTTTAATTAGAATGTGTGATTAAAAAATATATATATATATAATCACACTCATTTAAAAAGTGTGATTAAAAAGTAGTAATGTACATATAATCACACTTTAATTAGAAAGTGTGATTAAAAAATATATAAATAATCACACTTTAATTAGAATGTGTGATTAAAAAATATATATATAATCACACTTATTTAAAAAGTGTGATTAAAAAGTAGTAGTGTATATATAATCACACTTTAATTAGAAGGTGTGATTAAAAATATATATATATAATCACACTTAATTGAAAAGTGACATAAAAAATAAATATTATCACACTCAATCAAATTAAGTGTGATTAAAATATCAATATAATTTTTTTTATCACACTTTCAATAAAAGTGAGATATTTTTTTTTTGTCAAAGTGTGATCTTTAACTATTTTTGTAGTAGTGCTCCCACATGGCTTGGGGTTAAAAATCTCATTTTGCTTAATATATAGGATAGATAGATAGATAGATAGATAGATAGATAGATATAGATATGGCACATACCATTTATATGACACAAGGACCAAAGTACCGGGACAATTGCTGCAATTTGCCCTCATCTAAATTAAAGGGATGTAAAAAGTAAAAAAAAAATTATAATATTAAAAAATGTTCACTAAAAAAATATAGATTAAAAATTAAAAATTAATTATTAAAAACTCCATACTAAGGGGTTGTTTGGGATCTAAATAAGTGCACTTTTTGACTTTCTATGAAATATGGATTGGGTTTGAAATGATGTGATAGAGAGGTGATATAACTTAAATAAGATGATGTGACTTAAATAGGATAGTAACTTTTTTACTTTTTAACTTTTTTTGAAGATGCCAAACTTAACCTAAACAAGGTAATGTTTTTTATTAATTTTAAAAATTAAAAAATTATTATTAATTTTTCCTCTGTTTTTTTTTTTTTTTTTTTTTTTTTGTGGAGAGGGGTTTTGACCTGTGATTTTTCTAAAATGAGTGTTCTAGACGGAAAGGGTAGAATTGGTTCAGACAATGAGAAAAAGTGCTTATGCAAGGGGCGCCTTCACTATGAGAAAGAATAGTCGGTTTTGCATAGGGTGCCTTCTTGGATAATAGCTTCAATACTGGCATGCATGAAGGGCTTAAGTGTGAGACATATGAGAGGGGCTTTAGTGCGAAAATAAAAGAAATGGTTTACAGAGTGTCTTCTTGCTTCACGACTTCGATACTTGTGAGAGAGAAGTAGGCTCAAGTGTGAGAGAGAAATGAGGGTTTCTAGGAAGTGTCTTCTTGGGTCACGACTTGAGTGTCTGTGCACATGAAAATGAGTGATAAGGGTCAGAGTGTGTCTCTTGGGGTGACGGTTTCAGTGCTCTGAAACACAAAACCATAGCATTTTAATAAAGAGAAATAATTAATGATAAAATATTTTTGTCTCCTTAAATACAAGAACAAAGAATTTATTATTGGTGACGAAATATTTTTGTCTTCCACAAAATAACCTTATGAGATGAAAAATATATTCATCGCGAATCAATCGAATTTATTAGTGACGAAATATTTCCATCCCCCCCAACTTATTTTTCCAAGACAAAAATATATTTGTCGCCAATTTAATAGAAAGATGAAACGACATCGTTTGCATGATGGAGTGTTTATTGGTGATGAAATATTTTCGTCTTCCATAACTTATCATTCCTAGACAAAAATATATTTGTCGCCTAATAAATGGAAATATGCACGACATTGTTTAATAGGTAGGAATTTATTGGTGATTTAATTACGTTAAATGCAAAAAATATATATATTTTGTGACAAAAATGTTCGTCTCCAATGAGCTAAAATAATTCGCGTCAATGCAAATGAAATTGGCGCCTGAATTTTACAGACGAATTTTTTTTTCGTCTCCAATACGTTTGAGAAAAATTAAAACAAACAACAAAATTAATATTTTGTCATCTTTGGGTTAAATTTTAAGTCACCAAATTTTGTCACAATAGTCTAGATTTCTTGTATTTTGTTTCCTTGTTTAATTATTATTATTTTTTTGTTTTTTGTGGAGAGGGGTTTACTATGAGAAAGAATAGTAGCTTTGCACAAAATGTCTTCTTGGATAACAATGTTTGCATGCACAAACGACTTAAATGTGAGAGAGAATAGAGAAACTTCAGTGCGAAATAGAAGAGATGGTTTATAGAGATTGTTTTCTCGAGTCACAGCTTCAATACTTGTGAGAGAGAAGACTCAAGTGCGAGAGAGAAATGAGGATTTGTAGAGGGTGTTTTTTCGGGTCATGACTTTAGTATTTGTGTGTGTGTGAAAGTAAGTGATTAAGGTAAAAGCGTCTCTTAGTTTCTGACGACATTTTAATAAAGAGAAATAATTAGGGAGAAAATATTTTCGACTCAACATCATATGTTCGTTGCCTAATCAACAATAATACAAATACAATGTTGTGTGGACATGAAGAATCTATTGCTGATGAAATATTTTCGTCTCCTTCAACTAAACCTTATGAGACGAAAATATATTCGTCGCACAATCAATCAAAATGCAACACGACACATGGAGAATTTATTAGTAACGAAATATGTTCGTCTCCCAAAACATATCCTTCCGAGACAAAAATATATTTGTCGCTTAATTAACAAAAAGACAAAACGAGCATGAAGGATTTATTGGTGATGAAATATTTTCGTCTTCCATAACTTATCCTTCCCAGACAAAAAATATATTTGTCACCAAATAAATAAAAAAATGAAACGACATCGGCTAATAAGTTTGGAATTTATTGGTGACGAATTCCTTTTGTCGCAAAAAACTTTAAATTTTGTGACAAAAATGTTCGTCTCCAATGAGCTAAAATAATTGGCGCCAACAAGAAAAAAAAAATTGGTGCCTCTTTTTTTTTTCTGACAAATTTATTTTTTCGTCTCCTATAGTTTTGAAAACAATTAAAAGAAACAACAAAAGTAATATTTGGTCATGTTTGGGTTACATTCTAAAACGAAAATAAATTTTATCACCAAATTTTAGAAATTAATTATTGAAAACTCCATACTAAACAAGGTAATGTTTTCTATTAATTTTGAAAATTACAAATTTTTTATTATTTGTTTCTCTGTATTTTTTCTCACAAAAAAATAGCTATATTAATTATCTTTTTTTTTTTTTTGGTTGGAGAGAGGTTTTGACCTTCGATTTTTCTGAAATGGGTGTTCTAGACGGAAAGGGTAGAGTTGGTTCAGACAATGAGAAAAAGTGTTTGCATGCAAGAGGGGCCTTCACTGTGAGAAAGAATAGTGGGTTTGCATAGGGTGCCTTCTTGGATAATACCTTCAATGTTGGCATGCACGAAGGGCTTAAGTGTGAGACAGAAGATATAGGCTTTAGTGCGAAATAGAAGAAATGGTTTACAAAGTATCTTCTTGAGTCACGACTTCAATACTTGTGAGAGAGGAGTAGACTCAAGTGCGAGAGAGAAATGAGGGTTTGTAGAAAGTGTTTTCTTGGGTCACGACTTCAAGGTCCATGTACATGAAAATGAGTGATAAGCATTAGAGTGTATCTCTTGGGGTCACAAGCTTCAATGCTTTGAAACACAAAACCACGGCATTTTAATAAAGAGAAATGATTAGTGATAAAATATTTTTGTATCCTTCAATACGTAACAAAGAATTTATTATTGGTGATGAAATATTTTTGTCTTCCACAACTTAACCTTATGAGACGAAAAATATATTCGATCACGCAATCAATTAGAATTTATTAGTGACGAAATATTTTCGCCTCCACAACTTATTCTTCCAAACAAAAATATATTTGTTGCCTATTTAATAGAAAGATGAAATGACATTGTTTGCATGATGGAGTGTTTATTGGTGACGAAATATTTTCGCCTTCCATAACTTATCCTTTGCGCACAAAAACATATTTGTCGCCTAATAAATGGAAATATGCAATGACATCGTTTAATAGGTATGGAATTTATTGGCGACAATTACGTTAATCACAAAAAATTATATTTTGTGACAAAATGTTTGTCTCCAATAACCTATAATAATTCGCCAATGCAAATAAAATTGGCGCCTCATTTTTGCACACGAAATTTTGTTTTCGTCTCCTATACTTTTGAGAAAAATTAAAACAAACGACAAAATTAATATTTCGTCATCTTTGGGTTAAATTTTAAAACAAAAAAAATTTCGACACCAAATTTTGTCACAATAGTCCAGATTTCTTGTATTTTTTTATTGATTTTAAGCATTTGGTGATAAATTTAGTTTTCCTCTCTAAAAATAATACATTTGGAGACTTAAATTATTTCCTCTCTAAATTTTTTTACAATGGTGACGACAAATTTTCGTCTCCAAAATGGCGCCAAATCTTCCACCAAATTTTTCAAGAGCGGAAATTGTTTTGTGACGAAAAATAAAATTTAAAGATCGAATAAAATTTTCGTCACCTATTGTTTTATTTGATTTTAAGCATTTGGTGAAATTTGATTTTCCTCTCTAAAAATAATACATTTGGAGATGAAATTATTTCCTCTCTAAAATTTTTTTACAATGGGGACGACAAATTTGTCTCCAAAATGGCGCCAAATCTTCCAAGGGCGGAAATTGTTTTGTGACGAAAAATAAAATTTAGAGACTTAATAAAATTTTCGTCACCTATTGTTTTATTTGATATTAAGCATTTCGTGATTTAAATTTGGTTTTCCTCTCTGAAAATAATACATTTGGAGACGAAATTATTTCCTCTCTAAAATTTTTTACAATTGTGACGACAAATTTCGTCTCCAAAATGGCGCCAAATCTTCCACCAAAATTTCCAAGGGCGGGAAATTGTTTTGTGACGAAAAATAAAATTTAGAGACGAATAAAATTTTCGTCACCTATTGTTTTATTTGATTTTAAGCATTTCGTGACAAAATTTGGTTTTCGTCTCTGAAAATAATATAATTGGAGGCGAAATCTTATTTTCATCACTAAAACATGCATATTTGGAGACTAAATATTTTTTCGTCACGCGTTTTCGTCACCATAGACCTTTTTTGTTGTAGTGTGGTTATCTCTATCGTGGACTCGTTGAGGTCTAGAAGATAGTGAAAGAACCACGGGAAGAGGCCATGTCAAAGGAAAGGGGTGCAAAAGAAAAAGGGTTGCAGAGTGGTGGTATAGAGAGTTCGTAGTTTTATTTTTTATTTTTTTGCTCTGCCTCTCTCACAGGCACTACAACAAAATGCACCTTAGGCGACCAAAATTGGCGACTAAAAAAAATTTAGTCACCAAAAGTTATGGAATTGGCAACTAACATTTTTTTTAGTCACCAAAAGTAAAATATTTAGCTACTAATTTTTTTTAGTCGGGGTATATTCATTATTGGCGACTAAAAAAAAAATTAGTCACTAAAAATGCCAGAATTGGCGACAAAAAAAAAAAAAAACTTAGTCACTGTATATTAACTTTTGGCTACTAAAATATTTAGTTGCCGAATGGGAAATAAAAAAATTATTTTTTTGTCTTTGGCGACTAAAGTTTTAGTCGCTAAAAACGTACTTTTAGTGACAAAAAAAAAATAGTCACCGTATTTTGACTTTTGGCTACTAAAATATTTAGTTGCCGAATGGAAAATAAAAAAATTATATTTTCTCTTTGGCCAAAAACTTACTTTCAGCGACAAAAAAAAAATTTCGGTTAAGTTTGGGATATCCCAAATAATTCAAAAAGTCAAAAAGTTACTCAAAAAGTTAAAAAGTTAACACTATTCACCAAAAGTCAACAATTACGGCTGCACAACTCCCAATTCAAATTTTTCTCTAAAAATCAATTTTTACAATTTTTTATTACACATTTTTCCATAAAAAGTCAAAAAGTTAACCCAAACATCCATATTTTCAACCTCACTTTTTTAGTCAAAAAAGATAAAAAGTGCACTTATTTAGTCTTCCCAAACAAGGCCTTAGCCATATATTGATTTTTGGCTACTTAAATATTTAGTTGCCGAATGGAAAATAAAAAAAATATTTTTTCTCTTTGGCGACTAAAGTTTTAGTCGCCGAAAACTTACTTTTAGCGACAAAAAATTATTTTAGTTGCCAAATATTTTTTTTATATATATATTTTTTTAATCTTTGGTGACTTATCTTCACGACTAAAATTTAGTCGAAGATGTGTTCAAAATTTTTATGGGAAATATTTCATATTGGCGCCTAAATTTTTTCCCAAATCTATTACTTCTTCACACGGTTCTTTCTCTCTTACTGTCCCTCTGTCTCTCTTTGTCACACAGAAAATCAATCACCACCGCCCCTCATCTTAGCATCGCACACGACCAGTGTCCCTCAATCTTCCACCATTGAACATCACCACCTCAGCTCACTGGCCTCCTCTTCTCCTCCGCCTCTGAGATCCGCGACAACCGCTAGTTCTGGGCCAGCTCCAAAACCTCTTTCCAATGGCTCCTTTGTTTCCCCCTCGGCACCCGCCCTTCCGGCTGCGTCTTCTTCTGGTCCTACCTCTTCCTCTTCCTCCACACTTTCCGCACCTTCTTCTCCATCCTCTGCGGCCACCACCTCTCCTTCTTTCGCCTCTTCAACCACTCCATTCTCATCTTCATGTCCTTCCTCTGGCTCAAATTCTCTCAATTTTTCTAGGTGTGCTTTTGCTTCATTTTTTGAAAGGTGGGTGTAATGGAGTTAGGGCTTGGGGCTTCAATTCGATTCTTGTATGCCTTTTTTTTTCTTTTTTAATTGTTAAATTGGGAATTCTTTTAGTGCAGCAACAATGCCATGAGCTTATGGACAAAAATAAAAGGCAAGGATTCTGAATTCACAGGTACCCAACATATTGGAAAGGTATTGACATTGATCACTCCATATTCTCTATGTTGTACTTCCTGTCTCTAATAACTTAGTTCATCAGTAATGTAGATTTTTGTATTCAATATTGAATTGATACTATTAAATGATAGTTTGTGCATTTTTCTTCTTTAAGGCCATTATGAACAATCTACCAAAATCAGAAATGGTAGACAAATACAGTATAGCTGGACCTGGGTTTGTGAATGTTGTGTTATCAAAGGATTGGATAGCAAAGGTATTAGTTAATTTTTGACAGCAATGGATAGGAATGATAGGATCATGAGCTATCTTGGTTTCTTCACTTCGTGTGAATGTCTTGTTTACTAAAATATATTGTTGCCACTGCAGAGCATCCAAAAGATGCTAATAAATGGTATTGAAACATGGTCGCCGAAACTTACAATCAAAAGGGCAGTGGTTGACTTTTCCTCACCGAACATTGCTAAAGAAATGCATGTCGGCCACTTGAGATCTACAATTATTGGAGACACTCTAGCCTGTATGCTAGAGTTTTCAAATGTTGAGGTTCTTCGGAGAAACCATGTTGGTGACTGGGGTACACAAGTAAGTGTGTGTGTGTGTTTGTGTGAGCACATGCATTCTGTATGTGTGTTTGTTTTCTCTCTTTTATCTTGAAATTTTATATAAGTTCTATTAAAATTATTTATTTTTTGATGAGGGTTTTAGTCATGAGGCCTATAAATGTAATTTATCATTGTTTATTCTTTTTTATTTTGGACTTAAGCAAATTACTCAATTCAATAGAACTAGTATTTTATATGCTAGTTTCAATCAGGAAAATTAAAAGTAAAGATATAGATAGGTGATGGGTTTGAGGTGGCATTTGGTGTTTTAGACGATGATTCTTTTACAATGGATTTTGAACAATTGTAAAATTGAAACTTTATGGAAAATGTTATACATATACATATATATATATATATTTATAATTAATGGATTCTCATTCTTGAATGGTAGATGTGTAAGGAGTGAGGAATGCATCAGAACATATTCAAGCTAGAGTGACTAAGTTAGTTAATGTTGATTTGTGGTTATGTTAACCATAAAATGTCTCATCAGTATGAAGTCAAAGTTGTGTGTTTGCCCAGTGATATTGTCTTTGACATTGAGAAATTCTTCTGCTTCACATCTAATACAGGTCAAGTGTTCAGCAGAATAGTGAAGTTGTAGGGAGTGTCATATGGCGTTTTCCCTTATTTGAATTTCATGTGAGTAATGAACATATTTGATTTCATGTGAAATCAACTGTTCCTATGATTGAGTGGCAAAATCACTTGTAATTATTTTGTTTTTTGCCTTCCCGTCAGGGAGAAAGCTTTTACAATCCATATATACCTAGAGTTTTAGAGGAATTGGATAAGAAAGGATTAATTGAAGAAAGTGACGATGCTCGTGTGATCTTTATTGAGGGGAAAAATATACCTTTAATTGTTGTGAAGAAGGATGGTGGTTTCAACTACACTTCCACTGATCTTGCGGCTCTTTGGTTAGTGTTTTAAAATTTGGAGTTGATTAAATTGTAAATTATATGACCCTTCTATATGTCATTCATTCTTGCATCTATACTTATCCATGTTTAATCTAGCATCTGATCTGTATGATTTATATAATGCATCTCTCCATGTTTCTTCCTTTAAAGATATAAATTATATGATAGAATCATCTTGTGGTTCATGTGATTGAAAAGAGATCTGCTCGATGGAATTTTATGACCCATTTTTAAAGTTTACAGGTAATATGTGACCTATTTAAACTTAAATGTCATGGTTGGACATGCACCATTGTGCACCTTTTGTTGGAGTGGTAGTGGAATGAGTGCATTTCAGTTAAACCACCGCTTTCAATAATTAGGTATTGTCTTAATGAAGAAAAAGTTGAATGGATAATCTATGTAATCGATGTTGGCCAAATGAGAGCACTTTGCAATGTTTTTCACTGTAAGTATCAAATGTCATGTCCTGTGCTTCATGACTTTTCATGCTTTGTAGAGAGATGGGTAACATACCACTGTGAGTTTGACGGCCTTCCTTTCTATCTCTCCTTCTATTAGGCTGCGAAACATGCTGGTTGACTTCCAGCTGGTGAGAATATGTATCCTAAAACTAACCATGTAGGTTTTGGTCTTGTTCTTGGAGAAAATGGGAAATGATTTCAAACTCGCAGTACTGAAGTGGTTCGATTAGTTGATTTGTTGGATGAAGCAAAGAGTCGCTATAAAGCAGCTCTTGTAGAACGAGGTATAATAATGAATGATCTGCACTCTAGTTGTTTTCCTATAGCAAGGTAGCACTTTTTATGTTCCTCATATCTATGAACTCATGCATGACATAGCATCTCATCTTTTTGATACATTAGTTAAAACTGAAATTTTGATATAATCTCTTCAAATCTTGATCAGGTAATGCTGATGAATGGATAGAGGAGGAGCTTGATCAAACAGCTAAGGCAGTTGGTTATGGGGCTGTTAAGTAAGATCCTCTATCCTCGTTAATTTTTTTAATTAGCAATGTTGACTGTATGTTGCTTGTCCTCCTTTTGTATATTTTTCTTCTCTTTTCCATCTTAATAAAATCTTTCTTTTGTTGCTGTTAAAAAAAATGTTGGTATGTTCTTTGTTGTTGGATTTTGTCTTTGTAAACTGACAGTTGCAATGTTTTGGGTAAAACAATGTTAATATATTATATGTGGATGTGTTGTATCCTAAAAAATGTTATGTGACAATTTGTCCTTGCCTCCCAAATTCTTCTTCAAATCTTTAATCTAACTCTTCCTACAAGTCTTTTATTCAAAAACACTTTAAATATATGCATTAATATGTTAATGCACATTAAATTATGATTAGGATAGGAAAAAGCACATGAAAATAGTAGTTTTGTATTCATCTCAAGTATGTTGATGAAATATTTGAGTATTCCTCTAAAGTTATAATAATACTTAATTGTGTAAATTACATTGATATTTTTTATATTTCGGTCCTTATGTCATTTTGATATTTATAATTTCAGTCTTTATAATTTCAGTTGGCTCAATTGACTCAGGATTCATGATTTTGTCTCATTGATTAAGTTGTTAGTGTTTTTCGATTGATTAAAATGTAATCGATGTTATCAATTTGATCAAAATTGACACAAAATTTAAAATTAATGGTCAAAATTGATCTAATTGAAATTACAGATGCTAAAATTACACAATGAGCAAAATGCAAAGATTATAAATATAATTTTTCAAATGAATTTGAAATCAGGAGATGAGAATAAAAATTTATGATTGTATAAAAAATAATGGAGATAATTACACATCTTTTTGGTAATTTTTTGTTATTAATCATAGCAATGTAAGTATTAGGAGGTCAAGCATCCTTATGGTTTAGAGATGAGTTTTTGTTGTGGAACTGAAAATCAACATTACTGGCACAGAAAGAACCTTATACTTTGGCCACTTAATGTAAGTTTCAACTGCCTCATCTTAAACATTCTGAAGGAGAAATGAAATGAAGATAGTTGTTATTGGCTATTTAGTTTATGTGATACTTCATCACATGTTTGGTCCTTGTGATTAATCTTTCATAAACCATATGCAATTTTGAAGCTTTTTAAGATAGTTTATGTACTTTGGGTTCTCTTTTCGCTCCTAGTGGTCTTGACATGGCTAAAAAGTTGCCAAACAATATTGCTTTTAATGCCTCACACAAACTTAATGGTTTGTTAGAAGATTCCTACTCATTTCCCTCTAGCAACATTGCAACAAAAAAGGTAACTTCATTAGAGGATGCATTTTCGGTTGATGGTGCTAATACATCATTGGAACATGAATCTTCAATGAGGGACAGCCCAGACTCTACTAAGAAAATTACAGTTGGTAGTGATAGTGAAATACAGTGTCACAATAAAGAAAATGGTAAATTCCAATACCCTGACATGAATTCCACTCACCCTTCAAGGGAAAGCAACATTGGGGAAATGATAAAGCCAATAGACTCCTAAGAAGCAAGTGAGATGTGGGAGAGAACTAATAGAAGCACCCAGTGTAGTTCTAGCAACAGTCCAGAAATTCCCAAATCGATGTGTTTAGATTAATTGTATAAACAAACCTTGCAACTTATTTAAATGTTTCTGAACATTGCCACATAGATTTGTAGTCTTATCCTAATACATTGAAGTTGTAACCATGTGCAAGATGTATGCATGCCAGTGATGGATGGCCTTCAAGCCACAAGACTAATTTGTTCTTTTGAGGAAACTGGTAAGGATGCTGCAGTGAAAGCAAGAATTGAGCAATTTGTGCCTCCAAATGATCAAAAATTTAACTCATCTAAAAAGAGGATGCCTATCATTGTTATAAGCACTTGAATCCTTATTTTCCATGTGTAGCCAGTATTCTTTATGAGAATCTTGCTCAATACAGCATTTAATGTGTTTAAATTGACTTAGAGTAAATGTCGAGAAGTCATTACAAAGAAAAGAAAAGAAAAGAAAAGAAAAGGATGGTTAAATTTGAGACAAGCCCAATGAAAAAAAATTAGAGCCGAAAAAACATTACAGTGCCAAAAAAATATTTATGGCAATTATACAATAATATGTACATATAATAATAGTGTTATATACAATTACATAAGAAGTGTCCATTGAAAAGTAACCGACACATATCCCATACCCTTGTCCGAGTGTTGGGTGTCCAACACAATATTTGATTTATTTTAAAGAGTTTGTGTAGCATAGGTTATCTTTGATAGGATTCCACTATTTTTAATTTTTAGAGATTGACGAAAAGTGGGTGATGTTGTGATATTTAGAGGGTTTGTTACTTTTGCCTTTACCTATTTAGGAATATTTTGTAATGTACTTGGATATCAGGTTAAATTAAAGGAATTGGATACCTAGAGACAAACTTATGTAGCTTTCTTTATTAAAATTTATTCAAACAAGGGTGTTAAGGAGGTAAAAATGCAAAACAGCCCTCGAACCACCGTACGGATATCACAACTAGCTTGTCCATGACAAATAGGACCTATGACAACAGGCAGAATGTAATTTGCATGTGTAGGTTGGGAGTTAGAGCCAAAAACACCTTTAACTTAACCGAAAAAAGGCGTTAAGGAGGCGAAAATGCAAAATAGCCCCCGAACCACCGTACAGATGTCACAACCAGCTTCCTCATGACAAATAGGACCTATGACAATAGACAGAATGTAATTAGCATGTGTAAGTTGGGAGCTAGAGCCGAAAATGCTTTAAACTTAACCCAAAAAGGGCATTAAGGGGGCAAAAATTCTAAACGGCCCCTGAACCACCATGTGAGTCTCATGGACAGCTTCCCCATGACAAATAGGACTTGTGACAACTGACGGAACGTAATTCGGACCCATAGGTAGAGAGTTAGAGCCGAATACACCCTAAACTTACTCAAAAAATGGCGTTTCGGGGGCGAAAATTCTAAACAGCCCCTGAACAACCGTGTGGCTCACACGGATAGCTTCGCCATGACAAATAGGACTTGTGAAAACTAACAAAACATAATTTGAACCCGTAGGTTGGGAGTTAGAGCCGAACACGCCCTAAACTTAGTCGAAAAAGTGCGTTTTAGGGGCGGAAATTTAAAACAGCCCCTGAACAGCCATGTGGCTCACACAAATAGCTTTGCCATGACAAATAGGACTTTTGAGAACTGACGGAACGTAATTCGGACCCGTAGGTTGGGAGTTAAAGCCGAATACGCTTTAAACTTAGTCAAAAAAGGGCGTATTGGGGGCGAAAATGCAAAACAACCCCCGAATGACCGTGTGGCTCACACGGGTAGCTTCACCATGACAAATAGGACTTGTGAGAACTGACAGAACGTAATTTGGACCTGTAGGTTGGGAGTTAGAGCCGAATATGCCCTAAACTTACTCGAAAAAGGGCGTTTCGAGGGCGAAAATTGAAAATAGCCACCGAACGACCATGTGGCTTGCACGAATAGCTGCGCCATGACAAATAGGACTTGTGAGAACTGACAGAACGCAATTCGGACGCGTAGGTTGGGAGTCAGAGCTAAATACGCTCTAAACTTACTCGAAAAAGGGCTTTCAAGGGGAGAAAATTCAAAATAGCCCCTGAACAATCATGTGGCTCACACAAATAGCTTCACCATTGCAAATAGGACTTGTGAGAACTGACGGAACGTAATTCGGACCCATAGGTAGAGAGTTAGAGCCAAATACGTCCTAAACTTAGTCGAAAAAAGGCATTTCAAGGGCAAAAAATCAAAACAGCCTCGAATGACTATGTGACTCACATGGATAGCTTCGCCATGACAAATAGGACTTGTGAGAGCTAACGGAACTTAATTCGGACTCGTAGGTTGGGAGTTAGAACCGAATACCCCCTAAACTTACTCAAAAAAGGGCATTTTGGGGGCGAAAATTGAAAACAGCCCCCGAACAACCATGTGACTTGCACGGATAGCTGTGCCATGACAAATAAGACTTGTGAGAACTGATGAAACGTAATTCAGACTAGTAGGTTGGGAGTTAGAGCCGAATACACTCCAAACTTATTCGAAAAAGGGCTTTCCGGGGGCAAAAATTCATAACAACCCCTGAATACGCCTTACACTTAGTCGAAAAACTTGCAACACTTAGTTAAAAAAGCAACAACTTTATTAAAATAACATCTACCTATTCTAATAATTGCATTTATATATTTATAGGATGAAGAAATTACGTATTACATTTTTTGTGCAGTTGGTTGGAATAAATATTGCATGATAGATATATATATATATATAACTTTTTTTTATTGCCAAGAAGACATTTCTCTATTGTTCCACCTTAAATGCATGTTAGAACATGTTCCATATGGCTGACTGAATTGATATTTTGTAACCAATTCTAATGTTTCGTTTTTTGTTTTTCTTTGTAGATGGCTTTGTTGCGTGGGCTTGTGGATAATCCATATTGGTGTATGGAGAAGAATTTTCACTTTTGTGTAGAATTAATATAATACTTTTGTCGTCCTCAGCTTGTGTAGTTCATTATTATTGATACAAAAAACTTTTGGCAATCAACAGATAATGACTGTTGTGGTACATATATACCATTTGTCGGCGTACATATAAGACGCTTTGTCATGGTCCATAGAAAACTTTTGTTGTGGTACATATATCACCTTTTGTTGTGGTACAGATTACGATGGTAATTTGTACCATGCCAAATGGTAATTTCGCTTGGTAGTAAATGTATTTTTTTGTATATAGAAGACTTTGATTTTTATATGATATATTTTGTATGGAATAATTATTTTAGTTTGGATAATAGTTGATTTGTATGGATTTTGATATTTAATGTTATTTATTTTTGGTATATGGATGCAGATTGTGGAATGATTCATAGTATGTATCATTTTGTTTTTATACGTATTACAGGTTGCATTATATATAGACAGGTTGTGGAGAAATTATAATTTCGCGATAAAACATAATATCATGTTTTTGGTAACTAAACAATTAGTAGCTAAAAAGAAATTGGGAAAAGACATTTGGCGACTAAAAGTTTTGTAGTAAAAAAAAAAAAAAAGAAGACATTTAGCAACTAAAAGTTTAGTAGCCAAAAAGAAAAAAAAATAAATAGACATTTGGCGACTAAAACTTTAGTAGCCAAAAGAAAATCAAACATTTGGCGACTAAAATATTTCGTAGCTAAAAACAAAAAACTAAATTATAAACACACTTTTGCCGACTAAAATTTTAGTAGCAAAAAATGTAGAACTTTCGACGACTAAATATTTAGTAACCAAAAGAGGAACTCTTTGCCAACTAAACATTTAGTAGCCAAAGATGGGGACGTTTGACGACTAATTTTTAGTAGCTAAAAAGGTGGGACTTTAGGCAACTAAAAGTTTGGTCGCCGAAAAGGGTCTAATTTAATGTAATGTCCAACCTTTTGGTGACTAAATATTTAGTCAGCAAATGAATACATTTGGCAACTAAAATAATTTTAGTCACCAATTAGCTTTCCCTACTACTCTTCGGCTACTAATTTTGCGACCAAAAAATTTAGTCGCTAAAGCCCTTCGGCGACTAAAAATTGACTTTTGGAGACTAAAAATTTAGTCGCCAAAAGTGAAAATTCTTGTCGTGAGGCTTTGGTTTAAGAAGAGAACGATGAAGGAAAATAAGACAATGAAGTGAAGGTGCTGAGGTAATCGTTGAAAAAAAATCATAGAGGGTCTAGCTATGTCGATCAGGTGACATATTTGTTGAAATCGCGCGCCGGACATGATGCTCGAAGCAAAAGAAGACAGAAGAGAAGAAGAAGACAAAGAGGGAGAGAGAGCCGAGGTGATCATTGATGAATCAGGTAGTTGGCTGTCGGCCAGCTGGCGCAAATGTTGAAGCCGTGTGTTAGGCGCAACATTCAAAGAAAGAGAAAGACAAAAACAAGAGAGGAGAGAGAGAAGTATATATATGTATGTATATAAACTGTATGTACATATCTGTATATATTTTGTCTGTATATAAATATGTGTATACCGTATATGTGTTTTTGTTCATATGTGTGTGTGTGTGTGTGTGTATGTGTGTGTGTGTGTGTGTGTGTGTCTCCGTATATGTATATAGCTTGCCTGTGTGTGCTTGTATATGTATTTGTATTATGTATATGGTGTGTATATGTATATGATATTTGGTTTTTATACAAAAAATAATAATAATAATAATTTTGATTTTTTGACAAAAAAAAAAAAAAAGAGAGAGAGAGAAATCATTCTACTATACCTTTTTCCATTCGCGTGAGACGCGTTTGGACTTTGAATTTGCCTTTGCTCCTTTTACGAGAAACGTGTTAGGATGTGACATTTACCCGGTTAAAATCTTTCCCCTTCTGTAGAAAATACAGTTAGGTACATTTGTTGGTTAGTTCACCTTTCTCCTCTCGCGTGAGACGCGTTTGGATTTGTTCACCATTTCCTCCTTTCGCGTGAGACGCGTTAAGTTGTTGATTTACTCAGTTAAAAACATTAGGTGCGCCTGGTGTTGACACCATCTTTCTTCCTTTCCCAAAAGACGCGTTAGGTTGTTTATTCACTCGATTAAAAACATCAGGTGTGCCTAGTGTTCACACCATCTTTCATCCTTTTGCGTGAGACACGTTAGGTTGTTGATTTACTCGGTTAAAAACATCAGGTGTGCCTGATGTTCACACCATCTTTCCTCCTTTCGCGTGAGACACGTTAGGTTGTTTAGTCACTTGGTTAAAAACATCAAGTGTGTGTAGACACCCCATTTTTGACCGATCTTAAGACTCAGACGTCATCAATTGAGCTCTCAGTGATTATGCATGTTTGAGCTCGTTTCGAGTTTCTGGAGTTTTTGGCTGAGAGCCTTGCCTCCGGGCCTTTGAACTTTTTGTGCTTTGGCTCGGTTTGTGGACCGAATCTTGTTTTCTCTTCCCTGGAGGGAGGGAGAGGTCTTGTAGACCATCCTTTTGTGGTCATAGACCACTTTTCGTGGTCGTAGGCCACTTTTCCTGTTTGGAGACTAGTTTTTGGTTTTTGGTTTTCGGAGTCTTCGGCCGCGCGCCTTATCTCGGGACCACTTAACGTTCTCCGTTTTGCTTGGTTTTTGAACCATGCCTTGTTGCCTCTGCCTAGAGGGACACTGTGTTCCAGGAGACCACTTTTGTGGTCGCAAACCACTTTTGATGCCCGTAGGCCAGTTTTCGAGGTTCCCGGCTGCGCGCCTTGCCTCCCGATCTCTCATCTTGCATCCGTTTTGGTTTGTTTTTGGTACAAACCTTGTTTTCCTTGTTTGGGAGGTGGTACAAGGGTGGGAGACCAGTTTTTCCCCTTGAAGACCACTTTCCTCCCCGCCAGCCAGTTTTCTGGTCGGCCAACTGGTTTTCTTGGTCTTTGGGCCACCTTTTCTGGTCGGCCACCATACCATTGCATTGTTTTCATGCTCTAGACCTTCTCCCACCATGGTCAACCACTTGTTGTCTTGGGAGACCACTTGTGGTGGTTAGCTAACCACTTCAAGTAGCTGGCCGACCACTTCAAGTGGTCAGCTGCTTTTTGTCACCTTTTTGGAGATATTTTCATCGAGCTGGCACAGTTGGAAGGCACCAGAACCATCCTCCATACACGTATATGAAGGGATGGCCTTGAACCTTAGCTTCCTCAAGAACCGTCAGCTTTTGTTCTCTATAAGAGGGAGGCTCCCCCTCCCTCCTCTAGGTTCAGAAAATTTGGCCTTGAGAGATATATATACATTTGTATCTATATTTCCATGTTTGCTCTTGTTTTGTGCCTTAAAGTGTAGTTTGATCATACTTTTTCACACAAACACACACTCAAACACCATCATTTTGTTACTGAGGTGCTTAGGAGCTGGTTTTGGTGTTGTTGGATTGGTTTGAGCTTGGAAAACCTGCCGGAGTTGCAGCCTTGAAGAGGTTCATCAAGGGTGAGTTTCTAACCTTTTAAACCCCCTTTTTTGCTTAAGCTTTTGGACTTATTTTCATGTTATTTTAAGCTTAACTTTCTACTGAAAAAAGTTTTGTTTTTACATGCTTAAAATGTTTGTTTAAGGTCACTTTTTCGTTGGGGGTGGTCTACCCCCTCTTAAGCCTTGTTAGGCCTTATTTTGAGCCATCCCTTTTGGCTCTTGTTCTAGCCTTTGCATGACCTTTCTACCACTGAAATCCATAGAATTTTCAGTGGTGGAAAGGTGGTCTTGGGGTCCCAAATAGGAGAGGGTCATCCCCTCTCCTTGTGTCTTGTATACTTGCCATATATGCCTTATGTTTGAGCATGTTTATTAAGCTTGTGTTGGCTTGTTCTTAGCATGTATTTGGGGTCATTTTGAAATGGCATGCCACTATTTTTGGTTGTCTTGATCATCCCTTGCATGCATAATACACTTATAGTGTAATCCTCACAAACTAGTCTTGTATGCTTCATAAAGTAGCATGTCACTCTAGCTTGTTTTGAGTCCATTTCAACATGTTCTTGGTGTTGTTTTACCATGTCATACCTCTGTTAAGGTTTGGTTTAATGTCCCTATGCATGCTCCTTACACTTGTAGTGCAATTCCATGAATTAGCCTAATGTGCACCATACTTTTACATGTCATTTTAGCATGCTTTTGGCTTAACTTCAAGAAGACTTTGTTCATGTTTTATCATGTTTAAGGTCTGATTTATGTTGTCTTGGTCATACATGCCATGCTTTGTATAGTTATAGTGCATTCTAGCTTGTTAGCTTTGTGTATCAAGTCCACTAGCATGCATTGCTTGGCCTATTTGAATGATTTGGCATCATTTGTTATGTGATTTTAGTCCATGCTTCATGGTCATATACTTGCATTTGTCACTTATTCAATGCGTTGGAGGGTTGGTCCTTTATGTCTTAAGAACGAGTCATTGCGTATGCCTTCATGCCTAAGCTTGCGAGTTATCATTTCAATGTGTTTTTAGGGTTATTTTGCCATAATATAACTCTGATTTTTGTTGGTAAAGTCATTCCATGCTTGGTCTTAATAGGTGTAGTGTAATCCACCTTATTTGCCTTGTATGCATCATGCCTTGTGCCCTCCATGCTAGCTTATTTTGGCTTTCTTCCATGCATGTTTTAGACTCATTTTGGCATGTTCTAGGACTGTTTTGGGTTGCCTTAGCCATATGCTTCATGTTTTGTGTAGCTATAGTGCAAGTGCCTATGTTAGCTTCAAGCTTTGGACACCATAGCATGCTTTATTTGTATCATGTACATGATTTGGCATCATTTAATATGACATTTCAGAGCATATAGGATTGCCATGTTCCCACTTCATTCACTCTTTAAGTGCCTTTGAGTGTTATGCATTGTTGCCTTGTTTGTGGCCAAGTGTGTATGCTTGCATGCCTAGGCCTTTGAGCCCTCATTTTAGCATGTTTTGGTCTTTGTTAAGACCTAATTAAGCTCTGCCCATGATTGGTTCATGCCTTTTGTGCCATGTATTGCATGTCCCTTTGTAATCCCCTATACTAGCTTTAATGCTTAAGGACCCTACCATGCCATACTTGTAGTGTTTGAGTGATTTGGCATCATTTCTTACTTGATTTTAGTGCACTTAGTGTTGTTACACTTCCACTTTTGTCACACTTTGAGCACTCTTGAGAGTTGTGCTCTTAGGCCTAGTTGATGGGCCATTGCATGTGCATACTTGTATGTGTTTTTGGTGCCTTAATTTCATTACCAATGGCACTGATTTGGGCATGACTGAGGTCTACCCCCTTTTAGTTTAAGCCCATTTAGCATGTTTATTTACATGTTGTTTGCATGCTTATTTTGCCTTGCATGGAATATGCATGTCCCTAACATTGCTAAGTTGCCCTTGTTGCATTGCATTGTGCATGCATGCATTAGCATTGTTCGCATGTCATTAGCTTTGTTAAGTTGATCATGTCACATTGCATTGAGTATGCCATGTTGTTGTTTGCATTGCGTATGCCATGTTGTTATTTGCATTGTGTATGCCACGTAGTTGCATTGTGTTTTGCATGTCTTGCATTACATGTTTGCATGCTTAAGTTGCATTGCATGTTTGTATGTCACTTGTCGCTTGCATTGTTGTTTGGAATAGGTGTTAGTCCAAACACGAGGAACGAGGGACGTTTCATACTTGAAGTGATGAAACATGCCTCAATTCTCGGTCGCCGACGCTCTTGATCATACATGATAGAGTTTTAGGTCTTATGTGTTTATGTGTGCATTCATTTCATATTGAATTGTGCAATTTGACTTCTCGGCCATCATACATTGAAATGCGTGATTGGTGGCCCGAGGGTCGAGAACCACACTCCCTTGAGCTTATGAAATGATAGGGGGGTGGTTGTGCACACATATCTTGCAAATACATTGACATACCCTTTCTTGCTCTCTGTTGCAGCAAATTGCATTCTGGCAGCAAAAACTGGTGGGCTGACCAATAATACTAGTTGGCCGATCACTTTTTCTGGTTTTTCAGCACAAAAAGTGGTCGGCAGGTGGTCTCCTTCCTCAACAATTGGTCGGCAGCCTTCCCACAAGTCTCCAAGGTGAGTTTGAAGCTTTCTGGAGCTTGGTGCAACATTCTAGAAACAATTGCAAACAGAGGCAAATTGGGGCATCGCGTTGGATTTCCGAACGAGGCGACCGAGCTTGCATGCATTCTTCTCCCTCTAAAGCTCCTGCTTTACTGCTTTACATAGCTAATTTGCTTAGCTAGTTTACGCTTTGGTTTTGTAATTAAGTAGTTAATGCATTTAGCTGCTTATTTGTTTTGTAATAGCTTAATTAGTTAGCTTGTGTAGTTAGCTAGTTTTGTGATGTAATAATTAGTTTAATTAGCTTAGACTAGCTAGTTAGCTTCTTATTCAGTCCCTCCGTCGAGAGGGTGTACTGTTGTAATAAGCGTGCGTGTGTGTGATGCATGTCTTCCAACCCCCATTTCTTTCTCCCTTTTACTTAACCGTTTATGATAGTTAGTTTTAGGGCACGCTTCATTTAGCATCCTTATGCTTCGCATGCGTGCATCATTCATCTGTTTTGCATGCACCAGGCTCGATGCATCATACTAACTGCATCGTATTTCAATACATTTACTTGAATATGTGTTCAAACAGCATGTTATCAAGTTGCATTTCACATGACATCTTAGGATAGCTGAGCCTATCTGAGTTGCATTTTTGCATGTGTTGCATTAGCCATCTTAACATGAACTACGGTCATGCATGATTTCTAACTAGTTCTTTGTTTTGGCTCGGATTACACTGTGAGTGTTTACACTTTAGCATACTGCATGTGTGTTAATGTTGCCATGAAAGCATGCTTGCCATGAGACTAATTGTTTATTTGCTATAACTGCTTGAATGCCCATGGGTGAAGGTTGGATTACTTGAATTGGAATAATTCATTGAAATCCGTGATTTAGCCTACTTGCAAGTAGCAAACTTTAAACGTTTTCACAAACGAACATGCAATGTTTTGTTCCAACTTAGGCGATCTAGTCTATACTTGTATGTTGTGCGCATCACATAGTAATTCTAGGTTAAATAACTGGAATAAGAACACATGTGTTTTCAAAAATAAAATATCATGCTCAATAAAGGCCGATCTTTGATTGGGTGAGCGGGAGTGCTCATTGCATGACCTTCCCCTCTCGTACCCAAGTTCCCGAGCCGAGGCAACTTTGGTGATGACGGACACGTGGCCTTCGGCACGAGTCAGGGTTTCCTAAATTTCCCCCAAAACAAAATATTTAGGTGGCGATTTTGTATCTGGAAAAGCAATCCATGTTTGGCACTTCTTTATTAAAATCAGTTTTCTAAAACGATTTGCCGAATTTGGACTCTTTGGTGATTTATCAATCTTGCATTGCACTTTGCAGGATTAGATTCAGAACCATGATATTGAGTCCGAACTGTAGTAGCTAAAGAACAAAACGGATTCTGCGCTATTCGCGCGCGAAGCTTGATGAGTTCTCGGGCGGTCTACAGTGTGCTTAGTGTTCACACCGTATTTCCTCCTTTCACATGAGACGTATTGGGTTATTTATTCACTCGGTTAAAAACATCAGGTGAGCCTAGAGTTCACACCATCTTTCCTCTTTTCACGTAAGATGCGTTAGGTTGTTTAGTTACTCAGTTAAAAACATCAGGTCCACCTGGTGTTCACACCATTTTCCTCCTTTCGCGCGAGACGCGTTAGGTTATTTATTCACTCAGTTAAAAACATCAGGTGCGTCTGGTGTTTACACCATCTTTCCTCATTTCGAGCGAGACACGTTAGGTTGTTTATTCACTCAGTTAAAAACATCAGGTGCGCCTGGTGTTCACACCATCTTTCCTCCTTTCGCGTAAGACGCGTTAGGTTGTTGATTCACTCGGTTAAAAACATCAGGTGCGCCTGGTGTTCACACCATCTTTTCTCCTTTCACGTGAGACGCGTTAGGTTGTTTAGTCACTCGGTAAAAAACATCAGGTGCGCCTAGTGTTCACACCATCTTTCCTCCTTTCACGTGAGACGCGTTAGGTTATTTATTCACTCGATTAAAAACATCAGGTGCGCCAGGTGTTCACACCATCTTTCCTCCTTTCGCGTAAGATGTCTTTCTTCTTTTTATTTATCCGCTTTCAGTGGTTACATTAGGATATATTTCGGTTAGCATACCTTATGCTTGCATGCGTGCGTCATTCATTTTGTCTTGCATGCACCGGGCTCTGTGCATCATTCAAACTGCATCGTATTTCAATACCTACTTGAACACATGTATCAAATTGTTGCAATCATATGCCATATTAGATAGCCGAGCCTATTTAACTACATTATCGCATGTTTTACATTAGGTATCTAACATAGCTAGGATCATGCATGATTTCTAACTAGTTCTCTGTTTTGGCTCGGAGTACACTGTAAGTGTTTACGCTTTAGCATCCTTGCATGTGTGTAAGTGTTGCCATGATAGCATGCTTGCCATGAGGCTATTTGCTTAAGTGATTTACTGCATGAATGCCTATGGATGAAGGCTTCATTGCTTGAATTGGAACAATTCATCAAAATACGATTTTTTAAGCCCACTTGGTTGTGGCAAATCATCATGTTTTAAGCCCACTTGAGGGTGGCAAATCCGCGCTTTAGCCTACTTGAGGGCAGCAACTTCAAACCATTTTCTAAAAACAAACATGAAATGTTTTGTTCCAAATTGAGCAATCTAATCTATACTTGTATGTTGTGCGCATCACGTAGTAATGTTAGATTAATAACCGGAATAAGAACACATGTGTTTATGAAAACAACATATCATACTTAGTAGAGGCCGATCCTTTGATCGAGCGAGCAGGAGTGCTCATTTCAGGACCTTCCCCTCTCGTACCCAAGTTCCAGAGCCGAGGTAACTTTGGTGATGACGGACACGTGGCCTTTGGCACGAGTCAGGGTTTCCTAAATTTACCCAAAATAAAATATTTAGGTGGCGACTCTGAAATCTAGCAAAGCAGTCCATGTTTGGCACTTTTTGATTCAAAATTGATTTTTCAAAACAATTTGCCGGATTTGGACTCTTTGGTGATTTATCAGTCTTACATTGCACTTTGTGAGATTAGATTCAGAACCGTGACAGGAGTCCGAACTGTAGTAGCTAAAACCCAATTTGTGCCTCTCCGAAAGGGGGTGCACGAAGAGAGTTCGGGCGATCTATAATTTCTGGCGACTCTACTGGGGATTTAGAGAACTTGACTTGAACTCATGATATGTTGTTTTATCTACACTTATATGTTTCTTTGCATTTGCATTTGCATTTGCATTGGTGTGCCTAAGTCACAGTGTTTGCCTTATGATATTCCTGAACGGTTTGCTGGGGGCTTGCTTGGAAAAGCGTGCCATAAGGCTAACCGGCTACGGGCTCTACCACGATGGAAACACAAACCTTGGTTTTACTGAGGCACCCTTTTTGGCCATTCGACCTAGTTGCATATCGGAAGCCATAGAGACCATTCCAAGCTAGAACAGGTTGCTTATCTGAATATAGGTTGTTTGAAACCGCATGTGTGCGTAGTGAACCCCTAGTTCCTGACGAAATAGGGGTGTTTTGGCTCTTACTTGCTTGATATGTGCTGTCAGAGTGTATCTCTACAGGTTGTATGTATCAGTTGCAAGTTTGGGGTATCAATCTGAGGATATCAATATTTTGGGGTATCAAATTTGAGGCAGTGATTAGGGGGCAAAGATCTGTGTTTGAGAATAGTTTGTTTAGCTTATAATATCAACTGTGTGTTGTCTTTATCTAAGCCGAAATACTGTCCATTTTCTGGTTGGTCTTTCCTTATTTTTTGCTTTATTTATCTTTTTGCAAGGTAGTATTGTATCATTGCTTCCGACCAGGCAGATATCCCCCAAGCACTCTGGGTCAGAGGTCAAAGACTTCATCGATCTGAGGATTTGATTGACGGACAACTAGTATTTACTTCGTTGTCACCGATTACAAGACAGAAGGCAGTTAGGTAGAGAATATCAGTACAGGAATCAATTCAGCGATTTTTGTCTACCCCACCTGAGTACAGTAGGGATCAGATTTCTATTTCTACCTCAGAGAGGGAATATACACTGATTCAGTCAGATCCACACCTTACAGTTAGCATGGAGGAAATGATGTGTCAACTCCAAGAGACTATGCAGACCATGTAGCAGGATGCTGCTCGTTAGGCGAAAGTTACTGCCTGTCAGGCCGAAGTTGTAGCTCAACAGGCAGAACTAATTGCCAGGCTTCAACAATAGTAGCAACCACAACAAGCTGGAGCATCTGCTTCGCATCCACCCCCACCTCTACCTAGAGTTCCGATGCTCAGGGAAACAACAAACGTCCAGGAAATTACGGATGTTCCAACAGGGCCAGTCCCACCGCCAATCCTACCTCAGATGTCTAAAGCACCAGTTAATCCAGTGGATACACCGTTTAAATTTGAGGTGGATCCAACCGCACTGATAATGAGTAAGCTTGAAAAGCTGTTCAAGCGGGCCCAGAGAGTTAATTCGATCCCCGATATAGAAGATGGGTACACTGATTCGGCGGTGACTTTGCCGGATAGGTTCAAGATGCCTCACATTGATCGCTTTGATGGCTCGGGCGATCCGATGGTTCACTTGAGGCTGTTTTCTGACATTCTGCGCCCGATGGGCTTGACAAGACTCCAGAAACTATCACTTTTTGGCCAGACCGTGTCGGGTATTACGGCTATTTGGTACGCCAAGCTGGAGGACTCAATGAAAAGAAGTTAGGAGGAAATGGCCGAGGACTTCGTCGCTCAATATTCATACAATACTCAGATCGAGGTTACAACTCGTGATCCTGAGGCGACCAGACAAGAGCTGAAGGAAGGTTTTTCTAATTTTGTTACTCGATGGATGGCCAAGGCCTCCATGATGACAACTCGACTGCTTGAGAAGGATCAGATAAGGATGGTTGTACACAACCTGCAACCTAAGCTGATGCAGAAAATGATCGTCTTACGCTTACCCACCTTTACGGATTTGCACGAGATTGGGGTACAGATTGAGGACGTATGAAGCAAGGTCTGATGGACCAAGAGAAGGATCAGCCCAAGAGGGCGTTTTCACACGGTTCGAATGCAGCTACCAGCAGTAGTGCAGCCACCAGAACTTCTGATGTCAGTATGGTCACCACCACGCTAAAAATAGCTACACCCTTTACCGGTGCGTCCGGAAGTAGTTCACGACCAGCCAAGTATCTACCTAAGAAACAAAGGGTTTTCACCCCATTGTATATGTCTTTGTTAGCAGCCTTGAAGGTCCTGATCAAACAGGGGCACCTGAAACCTCTAGAACCACAGCCTCTACCCGACCCTCTCCCTCCAAGGCACGATTTGACCAAATATTGTGCCTTCCATCAACAGCACGGTCACGATACCGACCAGTGCTTCAGACTTCGTCATGAGATTCAAGATCTCATTGACAATAAGATAATAACACCTCAGAAAAACCAAATGTCATTACCAACCCTCTCCTACCACATAATCAAAACCCTCCCCCTAGGCAAGTGAACCTGATCCAAACTGTGGCCGTCCCATACGACCCTAACATATAAATCACTCCCTCCCACCTACCCAAGCTGGCATTGTTCATCCCTGAGAGCACAGACTTGTACATGATGAGCACGTCATTAACCCAACCCAAGCTAGTGGTGGTGATTGTCGAAGACAAAGCTGGGGTTATCTTGGAAGAGAATGGGAATATTGATTCAAAGCCTGAGGGATCTGGGAGTTTTACTGAGGATGCATACAACCCGCGTAGTTATATTGTGTCAATAGACCAGGCTAAACCGAGAGTGAAGTTACCAACTGGGGCAGAGATCAACGTGGTCCGGGAGAATGGGCCTAGCCAAGGGTTAGATGATTTGGTAGAGCTGGAGGAGGATATAGCCAACCTGCAATTCTTTGATGAGCAAGATCCTGCAGATGTGAACATCAACTGGTTCGATCTGAACGGATTGACAGATAATACAGGATGGCTCAGTGACGAGCTAGATGTTGTTGAGGTGCCTCAATCCAAACAGGGTCAGTCAGAGACTGGAACATCCACAGTGGCCGGAACGGTCAAAAATCAGGAAGAATTGCCAGAGAGCACCGGTGTAGAGAATTTTACTCGGGAGTCAGGCAGTTTGAGCACAGCCGATACAAAGCAGGAAGTCGCGTTGAGGCGGTTCTAGCAAGAGAAGATCCAGAATGATAATAGGGCTAGAAAGGCCAAAGCACCTGAGGGCGCAGAATCTATTGAGAATACAGGAGCAGTTGTAGCGGAGCCGAACAGCTGTTTGTCGGTTGCCGAGGGAATGTGGTGGGACGACGACGACTTGTGTTTCGCCCACACTGATAAAGACTGGGGACAATCTCTGCCAGACAATACATGGCACACCGAAGAAGTGGACCATATGACAAGGAGTGGGCGGTACTTCAAGCCCCCACACCTAGAACAACCAGAGGCGTCCGGAAAGGACAAGGAAGCAGAAAAGCAGGAAGAAAAGCTGCTAGAGGAGGAAGCTGTGCTAAATCAGCTTAAGAAAATTCAAGCAGACATCTCCATCTAGGGATTGCTAATGGCTTCGAGGGTTCACAGACAGGCCGTTCTTACAGCTATGGACAGGGCCAAGCTTTTAATTGATACCACACCCGAGCAGTTGGTGGCATTGGTATTTCCGAGTGGTGCTTCACGGATAAAGAACTACCGCCTGAGGGCTCAGATCATAACAAGCCACTCTATATCTCTGTGGAGTGCAAGGACAAATGGATACCAGTGGTCCTGGTTGACACGGGATCTGCCATCAATGTATGTCCATCACGAGCAGCATATGCTATCGGGTTGAAGCCCGTAGATTTCGTGCCTACAGCCCAGGTGATGCGGGCCTATGACAACACCAGTCGGGAGGTAATGGGGACCGTACAGATCAAGACTCAAGTTGGCCTGGGGCAGCATGACATTGAGTTCCATGTCTCAGATGTTCCAACCACCTTCAATCTACTCCTTGGGCGGCCATGGCTGCACCAAGTGAAGGTTGTCTCTTCTACCTTACACCAAATGCTGAAGTACCTCCACGGGAAGGAGGTGGCAATAGTTTTTGGGAATTCTTCGATACATCCCCCACCAAAGGTTGCTACACTAGTTTTGGAGATCGAACACGGCATGGAGGATGTCTTTCTGTCAGGATTTACCTTGGCTGAGGCTCAGATTGTACAGGATTTGCTAGCTATTGATGAGGGCTATACGTCAGTGCACAATCTGTCTACCTCATGAACAAGTTTCAACACATGCCCGGAATGGGATTGGAGCGAAGTGGCTGGAAGGGCGTCGCAGCATTGGCTGAAGTGCCACACAACCCTTATACTTTTTGTTTGGGTTACTCACCCACCAAGGAGGATTGGGCAAGGAAAGGAAGGGAAATGGCTAGAAGAGCCAAGGCTAAGCAAGCTGGGAAGCACTACGAGTTGGTGCATAGACCTATCCAGGGAACCCTAAATGAATGCTTTGTCTGGGAGGGGGAAGACTTCCCATTTTGTGGCTTTCCAGAGCCATGGTTGAATTCAGAGAAGTAGCGCTTGACTGGCTTTGAAATCTTCTTCGACCTTCAGTTATCAGGGGATGAAGTTGTTGAAGAACAGACAGACCCACCAGCTAAGGCTGAGCAGTGCAAAAAGGAAGAGTCCGAGAGCACAGAACTTGAGATCGGAGCAGCGCTGGCCTATCTCCTCTCAGATCCTTAGATCACGCCGGAGTGCTTAGGAGATGACCTCTGTGTTTCCGTGATCGGGAATCACTCGGCTGCGGGCCCTTCTTCTAGCATTTTGGACGCATCTATCACACATTCCCTTGTTTGGCAATACGAGGAAGGCTTTTTGTCTAGCAGTTCTAGATCAGGTGGTGAATCAGAATCTGATTCCACAAAGTCTGTGGAGTCAGAATCAGATTCTGAATCCTCTGAGTCTGAGTCCGAGTCCGGTATTCCTGGGGTTGATAACCCGGATGCTATTGTCCTATCCAGGTCGTCTTTTTCGTTTTCCTTTGAGTCTGTTGTAACCGAAGGATCAGACGAACTGGATGTTGTCAATGAGAATGGTGCAGCTGTGGTTTCTGAGTACTTCTCTGTGCCCATACTTTATTGCATTAATCAGAACTTTCAAAACTTTGATGAAAATGACGAGGAAGAAATTCCTCCGGTTTTGAAACATTTGCTTAATCAAGAGCAGGAGAGATTTGTGAAGCCTTTGGTTGATGAAATCACTACGATTAATGTTGGTACTAAGAAGGATCCACGGATGGTCTAGATCGGGTCCACATTGTCTTCTGAGGAATGCGAGCGCTTAGTTGCTTTATTAAAAGATTTCAAAGATGTTTTCACGTGGTCCTACGAAGACATGCTTAGAATCGATCCTGAGATTGTGCAGCACCAGATCCTTCTTGACCTAGAGGCCCGACCTGTTAAGCAAAAGCTCTGAAGGATCTGCCCGAATTGGGCTTTGAAAATCAAAGAAGAGGTCACCAAGCCGATTGACGCAGGGTTCCTGTTGGTATCTAAGTATCCAACTTGGTTGGAAAATATAGTTTCGGTACTGAAGAAGGACGGTAGAATTCGAGTATGTGTAGACTTTAGAGATTTGAACAAGGCCAGTCCGAATGACGACTTTCCTCTGCCACATATCGACGAATTGGTGGACTTCACTGCTGGGCATGCGCTGTTTTCATTCATGGATGGGTTTTCTGGGTACAACCAGATCTTAATGGCACCCGAGGATAAGGAGAAGACTGTTTTCACTACCCTGTGGGGAACCTATTGTTATAGGGTGATGCCGTTTGGGCTTAAGAATGTTGGGGTTACGTATCAATGGGCTGCAACCACGATTTTGCATGACATGATCCACAAAGAGGTTGAGATGTACGTAGATGACATGATTGTCAAGTCCAAGGAAAGAAAGGGCCACTACACTGCCTTAGAGAAAATTTTCCAACGGATCAGAGAATATCGGTTGCGGCTAAATCCTCAGAAATGTACTTTCGGTGTTACAGCAGGGAAAATGCTGGGGTTTTTGATTACACAAAGGGGCATCGAGGTCGATCCCTCCAAGATTAAGGCCATCTTAGAAATGCCACCACTAAGGACTGAAAAGGAAGTGCGAGGCTTTCTGGGTGAAGTGCAATTCATAAGATAGTTTGTTGCAAAATTAACCTTGACTTGTGAACCACAGTTTGGTGTCCTGAAGAAAGGAAAGAAATTCCATTGGAACGACCGATGCCAAGTTGCTTTCGAGCAGACCAAGCAATATTTATAGAACCCACCCGTGTTGTCACCGCTAGAGCCAGGGAAACCGTTGATTCTGTACCTATCAGTAACCGAAATGACGATGGGCTGCATGCTTGCACAGGAATCTGAGGATAAAGTGGAGAAGACTATCTACTACCTGAGCAAGAAAATGCTGTAATATGAGACCCGTTACACTCTGCTTGAGAAAGCTTGTTTGGCCTTGGTATGGGCTACCTGGAAGTTGAGGCACTACCTGTTAGCTCACTCCGTAATTCTGGTTTTGAGATTAGATCCCATCAAATATCTCTTTGAGAAACCAGCACTTACGGGTAGGCTAGCCCGTTTGTTGCTTCTTCTCTTTGAATTTGATCTAAAGTACATGATGTGCAAGTCAGTGAAAGGGAGAGCGGTAGCGGAGTTCCTAGCCGATCACCCAATAAATAGGGATGAAGTAGTAGAGTATCTATTCCCAGATGAGGCCATTCTGCATGTTGAAGATGAAACTTGGACTATGTACTTTGACGGAGCGTCAAACCAATACGGGTATGGGATAGAGGTGTTACTGATAACACCCGACAATTCCCGCATACCGTTAGCCTTCAAGCTCCGGTTCAAAGTATCGAATAATGAAGAAGAGTATGAGGCATGTATTGCTAGACTAGAAGCCGCCTTGGAACTAGGGTCAAAACGGTTGGACATCATCGGGGACTCAAACCTTGTTATATCTCAAGCTAAAGGAGATTGGAAGCTGAAAGAAGAAAAGATGAGAATCTATCACCAGACCTTGGATGTTCTGATTCCTCGGTTTGAAAAGCTGAACTTCGCCCATCTGTTAAGAGAGAACAACAGGTTCGCCGATTCTTTAGCAACTCTATATTCTATGATAGACATCCCTTTTCGGAGTCCGGATGCGTCCGATCATTATTGAATAGAAATTTGTGCTGGCCTACGAGCTGATTGAGGTCATAGATGAGGTACAAGATCAGAACCCGTGGTATTTTGATGTCTGGAACTTCTTGGAAAAGAAGGCTTATCCATCGGGGGCAAATGCCAAGGACAAAAGGGCAATACAAAGAATGGCTGCTTAGTTTATCATCTGCGAGGGTAAATTGTACAAATGAGGTCATCTGGGAATGCACAAGCTGTGCTTAGATGTTGAAGAATCAAAGCGCCTGATGGAGGCCATCCATGGAGGAGAGTGCGGATCGCACATGAGTGGGGTAATGCTAGCTCGGAAGATTCTCAGACAGGGTTACTACTGGTCAACCATGGAGGAAGATTGTATCAGTTTTGTTCGGCGATGCCACAAGTGTCAGATCCATGCAAATCGCATGAACACACCACCATCAATGCTATACAACATGACTTTGCCGTGGCCATTTTTAGTCTGGGGAATTGATATGATTGGGGCAGTTACCCCGAAGGGGTCGAATAGGCATGAGTACATTCTGGTAGCGATAGACTACTTTACAAAGTGGGTCGAGGCCCAATCCTATGCAGTGCTGAAGGCATCGCATGCAGCCAAGTTAATCAAGAACAACATTATATGTCGCTACGGAGTTCCGTATGAGATCATCTCTGATAATGGTACCCACTTCAAGAATGAAGTGATAGACTTGTTGGAGAAGTACAATGTGGCTTTTCATAAGTCACCACATATCGGCCGCAAACCAACGGAGCTGTTGAGGCCGCCAACAAGAACATCAAGCACATTCTATAGAAGATTGTGGAAACTTACAGGGACTGACCAGATAAGCTGCCATTTGCTCTTTGGGGCTACCGAACATCAATTCGAACATCTACTAGGGCAACTCCGTATTCATTGGTCTATGGAATGGAGGTTGTTCTACCTATTGAAGTTGAAGTTCCATCATTACAGGTTATGGCTGAGTGCCAAATAGCTGAGGTAGATTGGCAGCAGAGCAGGTTCGAAGAACTTATGCTGTTTGACGAGAGAAGGCTGAAAGCACTGTATCACATCCAGGGTTATAAATGAAGAATTGTCAGGGCTTTCAATAAGAAGGTTAATTCCAGGAATCTGAAAGAAGGGGTTTTATTGCTTAAAGATAACCGAGCTCCCATCCACGACCCTAGGGGCAAGTTCAAACCCAATTGGACTGGCCCTTATATCATCAAGTCAATCTGGTCAGGTGGAGCTATCATTCTGATGGATTTAGATGGCCTTGAATTCTCCCAACCTTGAATTCTCCCAACCAATCAACATGGACAAGTTGAAGAATACTATCCCTAAGTGGCTCGCTAGGCCGAAAACCCAAAAGGGCGACCTAGGCAAAAGTTAGAACATAAAAATTGAAAATAAAGAAAAACTGGCTCGCTAGGTCGAAAACCTGGAAGGGCGACCTAGGAAAAAGTTAGAGCACCAAAATTGGAAATAAAGAAAAACTGAGCTCGCAAGGTTGAAAACCCAGAAATGGCGGCCTTAGCAAAAGTTAGAGCGCAAAAGGAGAGTGTTAATACACGAGTGAACCCGAACCGAACTACATAAGGCTTGATTCCCATCTTTGGGATACGTAGACAACTTCATTCTGAAATCCAGCCATAAGCACTTCCAAATCAATTGTGTCCATGTGATTGTTCTGGCCATCTTTGTCTTTTCTGCATTCAAAAGTTCAGTTGTGAGCTACAGTGTAGTGCTATTCAGACAAGGGGCAACTTTTCGTTGTCATGCAGTGCGCTGCAGTGCCATTCAAACAAGGGGCAACTTTCCATTTGCTGGATCCGGGGTTGTACATCTCTGTGATAGATTTTGGGCATGTCCAGTTTTGATCCATATCGAAAACGGTTTTGAAAAGTTTCAATAAAAGTTGATTTTGTTCAAATTAATCTTTTTACAACTTAGACCATCTTTGGATCAAACGGAAAATTTTCAGTACCCACAACCTTCAATTTCATTGATTTCAACACAGAGTTCTCCGACTCTTGATACTAAATTAAAGTTCCTTTTTATTACATTCAAAAAGAAAAACTTAAAAGTACAGATTAAAGCAATAAACTTGGGGTATAGTCAAGTCAGGTGTTCTTGCACCCCCTCCCAGAGCTTGTGGAACCTTTGAATGCCAAACTAGGCCCAGCTTGTTCCTCATCATCAAGCCAAGCTATGCATTCATCAGAAAGGGTGCAATTGAAGTTGGGAGCAGGGGCCAGAAGTTCTCGTGTTCTCCATGCAGTAGGGTACCGAGCTAGATGTGAGCCTTTGATCAGATATGAAGCTGGGTACTCAACTCCCTCTTCTGGGCGGGTCTGGCTGTGCTCGAACTGACGACGGAACTGGAATGGAAAGTAAAAGGCACAGTGTGTTAGGCCAATCAGCTGAATCCCGGGCTGGCGAGACATCCTGTAGCTCATCGTCGACAGATTAAGCCAGGGCTAGCGCCAGGCAATGTTGACAGCAGACATGCTGCACATCCACTCACACCACCATCTCTCATCCGGGGCATCAACTAGTCGTTGCCAGAAGAAATAGCCGCGTGCTGAATATGCTAGGCAAGAGTCCACAACTTTCAACTTATCCATCAGTCACATCTGGAGAGGGATGAAAAATAAGAGAGATTAAAGAATAGAGAGGTGTGCGTGGAGGGAAAAGTAAGAAAGGGTTTTGAGAGAAAAACAAAGCCTGGGGGCCGAGTGATGTGAGAAATATACATGTAAGAAGGGTGGGAAACATTACCTGCAGTAGTAGTGGACTCCTTGCTAATCTGGTTGTCTCCCGGCAATGGAAAGCATCCAAACCCATCAGAGTTTCGACTAGTGTCATGCTAATGCAGCTCTTGCCCTCTTTCAAGCTGTGGGCAACCTCAATCAAATGGATAATGGACCCTCCAAAGCTAGGGGCAAGCAAGAAATGAGACAATATGCACAAGCAGAGCGCATGTTGCCAAAAACTTTATCAAAGATGATCGCTATGGTCACCGGCATCAGAAAACCGATGAATCAAGCTAGGGATATCCAACTCCCCATCGCGAATCAAAGACCGAGCATCATGCAAAGTAAGCCCATACATCCGTCCTAAAGCTTGAGTGTGACCAAAACGGAATTGGGACAAGATCTCTTCATCACGCTGAGATTCCATCAAAGCTTGGAAATCTTCAAAAGTCGGACATATCTCTTGTCCGCCAAAGCTAAAATCATGAGTAATTGGATTCCAACACCTAGCCGCGGCATGGAGGAATGGAAAACGCAGCGAGGTGCGACTTAGCATGAATAGTGCATTTATCCTGAAACCCCTCAAATTTAACTTTTCCGAGCCATCCAAAGCTGAGATCCAATCGGTGATTTTTTCGGCAAAGAATGGTTCCATTTGGAGCAAAAACAGAGCTGAAGTGAAGAAAATACGAAGTTGGAGCTTTTGTAGAAGTTAAAGGATGAGTGGATGACAGGTGGCCAAAATCTGGAGGTTCTTGGCCTCACTGGCCGACTGGCCAGTTTAAGTGGCCGACCGGCCCCTCCAAGTGGCCTACAGGAGCAAAAGTGGCCGACAGCCACTCCTTCCCTCCAGCAAGTAGCCTCTGGTCCTTCTGAAGTAGTGGAAGTGATGGAAATTTGCGCCTTGTTCTATTTCAGATGCATTCTGTTGTTCAGTTTTACTCATTTTGTTGAAGTTGCTTATCGAGTTGTTGCAAGTTTGTTTATCGAGTTGTTGTTGCAGTTTATTGATCGAGTTCTTGTTTTACTTATCAAGCTGTTGCAATTTGTTTATCGAGTTGTAATTACTTGGTTTGGGCCTGTCAAGGTTTTGTTGTTGCTTATTGAGTTGTTTTATTCTTTCAGTTGTTTGGTTCGTTCACCACTTGATTAAGACAATGCATTTTGAATGCGCAATTTTCAAACAAAGATCAATATCATTTTCATGCTGTGCGATGTTATGCGATGCTCAGAATGTAAAGCGCAACACTTTTTTTTTTTTTTTTTAAAAAAAAACAAAAGTTGCTTTCATTCCCGATCACGGTTTCTTTTTTACAAATGAGTACAAGCTTTTAAGAAAATAAAACTGCCTAAGGCTGTACAATGTGCTAAAACTACTAGCAAAAAGAAAACTAAGCAAAAGGCGTCTGAATCTCCGCCATCTATCTCAAGAGCGAGAGGCCCTTTTCGTCCTCTTCGGCTAAATGGGCTCTGGAGCGCTATCGCCATCTGCCCCGCTGCTTGAATCTGAACCCGAGCCATCTCCAGCATCATCTCTGCCCTCGGATGTCTCTGACTGGTGGCTCATCAACTCCTCATCCTCGCTAGACTCATCCTCGTCAGCATGTGCGACAGGCACTCGACGTCTCCCTCGGCCGCATGTTGAGTCCCCTCTCCCTGCTACTGGAGAAGGCTCGGATGGCTCGGGCTATAGAGGTGTGACCTTAAAAAGCAGTTTGAATATATCAGCCAGAGTATGTATATCAGATGCAAGTATGGTGCATAAAGTGAGTACATGCAGATATAGTATGTGAATGTGATGTGTCAGATGTGATCTATACGTACAGTGAATCAATGCAATGAAGTGTTCAGTTTCGATATATCAGCAAAAGTATGATAAATGCAAGGAAACTAGAAAGTATCGGGATGCCGTGGGAGTGCAGCATCGTCTCTCTCCTCAGGACCACACACTCAAGTGAGGCCATCGCCTCGAGCAACCCCTCGACATATCCTGTGGAAGGCTACAGGTGCAAGTTGAAATCATTAGTGAATGAATGAATGTCTAAGTATCTAATGATAAATGAAAGTTGTAATGCATACTGGTGCTGAGTCAGAAGCCCTAATATATCGGTGATCAGGCAATGGAGGCTCAAGGGGAATCTAATAAGGTGTCCCATACCGCCAGCTTGTCAGCTCTATCGGGGGATCTGGCCACCCAGTACACTGACAAGTGGGGGGGCATCTCCCTAGCCCTACCTCTCGATGTGTTGGCCCTGCTAGTCGAGGGGAAGTCTACAGCTCGGGCACGGCTCGATGAGGGAATGTCAACAACTCTCCTCATAGGGGCGTAAACGTCTATCAATGGAGGCATCAACTTTCCTCATAAGGACTGAGAGTTCTGGATTACCTCAGTCGCCCGCACCGTATCAAAATAATGCCGGAGATATAGTAGGTCTCCCGGGGCCTCAGCAGACATCTCTCGTCATATCTGTGTGAGTAAGGGACCTCAGGAGGTGTCTCGACCTTGAGCTCAGGGGCTAGCGCTGGGAAATAGGCGTATGTCCATAACTGTGGAAAAGCGAGATAATGGTAGTGAGAATACAGAATACATAGATAATGTAGAAAGCAGAGTATTGTGCAATGTAGAATGCGGCAAATATAGAAAATACAGAGAGTAAAGTACATGGCATGGTGTATAGAAAATACAAATGCAGAGTAGAGGTTGGATTTGTATGTGCAGTGTACAATATACAGAAAATGCAAAGTAGAAAGCATAGCAGAAACTGTAAAGCTGAAAAGTAAAGCATACCTCCCAAGCTCTCCAATAGCCACCTAATCTCTCCCCGCTCCTGCGAGAGGTCGAGCTCATATAGCAATAAAGGGTGGTAAGGCCAGCGCCACCCCAATCATAATGCCGGACTTGGGGTAGGTCTACCAAAGCACTCAGAAGATATAGCCCGACCGTGTTCGACCTGTCGGCGAATAATGTGGTGCCAAAGAGGTACATCAAGAATCCATGGGCATACTGTTGTATGCCCTCAAAAGTCACGGGCTCGAGCCCTCTGAAGTGGTCTGAGAACTATGTATACCTGACTGTGTCGGATCGGAAGAGGGGTGGATGTACTCCCAACAGGTAAACCCAAGCTGCCTCCCACTCCCCCATGTCTGGGTCATACGGAATCGGCCAACCTCCCACATCGAGGACTATCAGTATGAAGAAATCATATAGGGTCATCGTCATGTCCCCAGCGGCAGAAAAGTGGAAGGAATTAGTGGTGTCCCACCACCTCTCTACTAATGCACCCAAAACGGTCCTGTTCGCTGTCAGATGCGAGAGCCCTATGCAAAATAGGTCGAAGCCTGCCTCATCAACAATATGTCTGACGCTGTCTGGAAGGTCTGAGTACCACTCTCTCGCAAAGGTCGACCCATACGCTCGAGTGAAACGAGAGACCACCTGTGTTCAGATAAGCAAAATGAGCAGAATGCTATGTGTAAACGTGTAGAATGAGCAGAATGCTATGTGTGTAAGCTGTGTGCAGAATGAGCAGAGTGTTGTGCCTAAGCTGTGTTCAGGTGTAGAATGAGTAGGAATGCTGTGTGTGAGCTGTGTTCAAAATCAGCGAAGCGTTGTGTGTGAGTTGTGTTCAGTTTCAGTATGAGCAGACTACAACGCGTGAAGTGTTTTCAGTATCAGCAGATGAAATACAGTGCAAAAGTACAAGTTATACGAGAAATGTAAAGCACATTGCGAAAAATGTAAAAGTGCAGTACATACCCTAGGTGCATCATAGGACAGGTAGGACTCTGGCTCTCGTAGTAACAGGTCCGCTGGTGCACGCCGTGCAAAATCTGTAAAGTGACGAAAAGTGCTCGATCATAGTACGTGCTCCTGAGGGCGATACCTCTCCAGGTCGAAAGGCCGAATCCTGGGTAGGAGCGGTATGACGTCAGGCTCGTACCCCACTCTCGGGAAACCCCCATCTCGTGGGATATGACCCGCCACCTAAAAGGAGGTTGAAAAGTAGGCAAAAATGAGCAAAATGAGCAAAAATCGCCAAAAGTCAACTCTCGAGAAGAGAAAAAGTCAGAGAAAGTCAAAACCTGTGAAAGGGTGCCAAACTCAAGGTAGGTTCGAGAGAAACATACCTCAAATGGTGAAAATGGAGAAAGAAGCTCCGAAAACAAATTATGATCGGTTCAAAGTAAAGGAAACCGGAAGGTTTTAGCGAATCAACTTCGTATGGGGCATTGGAAAATGCGTGCAAAGCCTAGATCTAAAGGGGAAAAGGGTCTAGGAAGGAAGAGGAATGAATTTCGGCCTTGAGGATGTGAGCAAATGTGTTTTGGAGTTGTGTATTTAAATAACCGAGGCCCAAAAGACCACACTGCCCCAGAATTTGATAAACTGGCCGACCGGCCAGGTTTTGTGGCCTATAACCTTAAAAAATGGCCTATAGGTACCTAGGGTGGCCTACAAGTGTTCATGGTTGTCCCTGTGTGTTTTTATGCTGTTTGGAGTCCTTGGCTCTCGAGAAAGTGCAAGAAAAGTTCACTATTTTCGGCTCAAAATGCCCCCGCAGGAGCTTCGATTCATGTCTTCGATTCATGACGCATTGTCAATCATCAAGAGCGAGGTGTATCCCTTTTAAGTACATTGTGACCCCTCCGAGAGGTAAATCGGAGGTTGCATTTGAATTGGTCTCGTTAAGTTGTGTATTTCCTTATTCGATATTTTACTTCAAACATGCTATTGATGTTGCATTGAGAGCGCATTGTTGTAGTGCATGAGATGTGTGTGCTGTATTGCATTGCACTACACAAGTTCTTATGTCTTCACAGAGTATGCGCTTCACATCGTATTGCATTTTGCCTGCTTTACGTTTGTATGGAAGTTGTCCACACCTGTTGCATTGCATTGAACATGTGTTTGTTATATCAAATATGCAGTCTTTTTCACTTGCATTTCTATGCATGTTCCACTTGCATTGTTATGCACCTTTTCACTTGCATTGCTATGCATGTTCCGCTTGCATTGTTATGCACCTTTTCATTTGCATTGCTATGCATGTTCCGCTTGCATTGTTATGCACCTTTTGACTTGCATTGCTAGGCATGTTCCACTCACATAGAATATGCGCTTTGTCTGTCAAAGTTTCTCTTTTGTGCAGACGATATTGTATGTACGATTCATTCAAAGCTAATGCAACCAGACGATATTGTATGTACGGTTCATTTGAAGCTAATGCAACCAAATGCACTTAGTGTGTAACGATCCCAAACTCTGCATCAAAAATTGCCTTTATGCTCTTGTGGGTTAATGCATTTTAATTTAATGATATTTGTTCGAATTGAGGAATTATCTGTTGAGTCACGGCTTTAAAATTGAAATTACCGACCTTTATGGGTTCAGAAATCAAAATTGAGTACTTGGGTATGTTAATGGGAATTTTTAAAACTATTTGGGAAAATTAATTGGATATCTAATTTGTCTAATTCGTTAATGCACGTTTGGGTGATTAACTTTATACTGCAAATTGAAGGCCTTAGAGGCTTCAAAAACCAGAATAGAGGACATATTTATGATCGGCATAATTTTTAGAGTCATCTGAAAAGTTTAATTGAAAATTGATTTCGTACGATTCGTAAGGCCACGTTTGGCTCTCCCTATTGTGTTAAGCTTGTGTGTGTGTGTATATTTATATAAATAGATGCCTTATGAGTTGTTGAGCTCATCTCTTGGAACCGAAATATCTGGAGGAAAGAGTAAGCCACGTGAGAGAGAAGAAGGAAGGAAGAGCTTGAGAATGAAGAAGAAAGATGGGGAAATTGACGGAATTAAAGTATACTTCAAGAGATTGGCTCAAGGTATGTGAAATCAACTATCAATCTGTTATTAGTTTAAATTCATGATCTAAAATGAAGGGTAAACATCTAATTGAGTTGGGGTTGAGAAATATAAGTTTAAATGAACTCTTTCCATGAAATTGAAGCTTGATTCCTTTAGAGTTGCTTGATTGAAGAGTTAAATCCTTTATATTTGTTTATCTTGAGGTTGATTATGGGAAGTTGAGCTCCAATCTTGAGGTTTTGCATGGTTAGCTATATATGAATGAAGATATATGTATGTATAAAAGAAGTGAGCTTGAACCCCAAACCATGGCTACCTTATGTTTTGTGTTCTAATTTGTAATCTTGTTCTTGTGATTGAGAAATTGAGTAGTATTTTGGAGTTATGAATTGGAATGGAAGCTAAGAATGTGAAATTTATCATGTATTTAAGAGTTTTGGGCTTTGAATTACATGAAATTGAAGTTTGGTTTTGAAAATGAGAAGTTCCAAATCAAAGAGCCTTTTTCGAACTGCAAACTGCCCAGAGCCGCATGTGCGGCGGGTCTTTCCGCACGTGCGGCATTCCATGCCCAAAACCAAGTTTGATTACGCTAAAAAGGCACATCGTCCCGCACGTGCTGCAGCCCATGCCCAAACCGCACGTGCGGCCTTGTTTCCCACACATGCGGGAACAGCTCTGTCCAGCTGTGGACGTGCCTCAAGGGCTTACTACCACAATTCGGACTCAATGTCACGGTTCTAAATCTAGTCTCGCAAAGTACAATGCAAGACTGATAAATCACCAAAGAGTCCAAATCCAACAAATCATTTTGGAAAACTGATTTTTGTAAAGAAATGCCAAACATGGACTGCTTTGCCAGATACAGAGTCGCCACCTAAATATTTTATTTTGGAGGAATTTAGGAAACCCTGACTCGTTGCCTAAGGCCACGTGTCCATCATCACCAAAGTTGCCTCGGCTTGGGAACTTGGGTACGATTGGGGAAGGTCAGCTATGAGCACCCCCGCTCACCAGATCAAAGATCGGCCACTACTAAACATGATATCTTGTTTTTGAAAACACATACGTTCTTATTCCGGTTAATTAGCTAATCTTTACTACGTTATGCGCATAGCAAAACAAGTATAGACTAGATTGCCTAAGTTGGAACAAAGTATCGCATATTCGTTTGTTTTGAAAATGGATTGAAGTTTGCTACTCGCAAGTAGGCTAAAACACGGGTTTTGACGAATTATTCCAACTCAAGCAACCCAACCTTCACCCACAGGCATTCAGGCAGTTATATCACATAAGCAATTAGCCTCATGGTAAGCATGCTGTCATGTTAACACTCACACACATGCAAGATCCTAGAGCATAAATGCTTACCTAGTACTCCGAGTCAAAATAGGAAACTAGTTAGTAATCAAATGCATAATCCTAGTTCATGTTAGCAATGGCTAATGCAACACATACAAAATGCAACTAAGATAGGCTCGGCTATTCTAAAATGTCATGTGAAATGCAACTTGATACATGTATCAAGCAGGAATTGAAATACAATGCAGTTAGTATGATGCGCCGAGCCCGGTGCGTGCAATACGAATGAATGTATGCAAACATGCTATCATAAGTATGCTAATTGAAACGTGCCCTAAAACTAACCATTAAAAGCAGGTAAGTAAAAGGGAGAAAGATGTGGGGTTAGAAGACATGCATCACACACACGCACGCTTATTACAAAATTCGCCCTTTCTCGGAGGGGCCAAAAGAATAATACAAACCAAATAAATAATTAACTACTCTAGCTAATTAAATATTACAAAACCTTAATTAATTAAGCTACTAAAGCAGTAATGCTGCCTCGGGAAGAGGGTCAAATGCATGCATGCTCGATTCGCCTCGCTCGAAAACCCGTTGCCATGCCACATGTTGCCTCTATTTGCACTGTTCTGCACCTCTGAGAACTGTGAAAATCCTTGAGATGCCTCTAAATTACTCCCTGAGCATTGTGGGATGTCACCGACCAAAAGATAGGACCACCGGCCATTAGAAAGTGGTCACCGACCAAAAGTGGGGCCATCGGCTGGACTCTGGTAGTCGGCCGGCACTGAAGAGGGCCAATCGGCCATCTGTTCTTGCAGAACTTTGTTTTTGCTGCAACAGAGGACAGACAGTGCATGGCAAGGAATTTACAAGACAATGTATGCACGACCACCCTCCCTATCATGCTATGAACTCAACGGGGTTTGGTTCTCGACCCTCGGGCCACCAATCACGCATTTCAATGCATGATGGCCAAAGACGCCAAGTGTGCAATTTGATATCAAATGAAATGCACAAAAACACATGAGGACCCCAACCTTTATCATGATTGATTCAAGAGACAAGGGATGCGCACACAATGCTATGCAACCTAAGCATGCAAGCAAACTAATGCAAGCAACAATGCTATACAAGGCAACTAGCATATAACAATATGCAAAGACAAGCATGCAAACAAGCATGTAACTTAACAAGTATGCAAGATGGATGAGCATGCAACAACATGTCAACAGGCTAACATTTAATAACATGCAAAGGAAAGTATACTTAGACCAATGTAATACATGCATGATGAACTTAACAAAGCAACACAAGCATGCAATAGGCAATAGGCATATAACCCAAACATGTGAACATGTATAGCATGCAACAACATGCAAAATGAAACAAGCATGCAACAACATGGTGAGATAGACTTACACTAACATGGGTAGCTCTCAAGCATGCCAAAATCAGTGGCCAAAGTAGTGAATTGGTGACATGAAATGCGAGACAAACATGTTCATGCAATGGCCCAAGAATTAAGGCATAAGGACACAACACCCAAACATGAGCAAAGGGGGGACAATCATGATAATGTGGCAATGAAGTAAGCTTTGAAATCATGTCAAGAGTGATGCCGAATCATGCACATAGGATAAGCATAGCATGCTAATGGACTTAAAGGTCAAAGCTAGCCAAGGAGCTAGCCAAGGAGCTTGTACCAAGGCCACATCAACCAAGCCCCAAAGGGCCAAGGTGAACCAAAACAGTCCCAAGGTAGACCAAAACAAGGCTAGAATATGCATAGAATGAGGCCAAAACATGCTAGAAAGGTGAACACAAAACATGAGGCATGCAGGGCCAACAAAGGGGCGTTACACTATACCTATTACAACCAAACATGGCATGGCTTAACCAATGAAAATTAGAGTTATGGCATGTCAAAATAAGCCCAAAAACCTACTAAGATGGCATCCTAAAGGCCTAAGCATAAAGGCATGCACAATGGTCCATTCTTGAAGCACAAAACAACTCTTCAAAGCAATGAAAGAGTGACAAATACAAGTGTATGACCATAAAATATGCACTAATATATCATATGGAATGATGCCAAATCATAAGAATAGTCCTAGCAATGCATACTAATGACTTGGACATTCAAAGCCAACAAGCTAGGTTAAACCATGGCTATACAAAATAATGCAAGCATGACCAAAACAACACCAAACAGACCTTAATCATGGTAAAACAAGGCTAAAATCTTCTTTGGGTCAAGCCAAAATCATGCTAAAAACAAGGCTCAAAGCACAAAGCATGTTAAGACAATTTCATAGAAATGCACTACAAGTGCATACACATGCAAGGGGCTATCAAATCAACTTTAGAAAGAGTTGTGACATGCTAAATAATGACCAAAAACATGCTGAAAATGGAGCTCATACATGCTTAACAAACATGCTACTTTGGTAGGCTAACAAGGCTAGCAAAGGGGATTTACACTACAAGTGCAATAAGCATGCAAGAGATGAGCAAGACAGCCCAAAAAAGATTTATGGTAGGTCTGGAAAGTCACAAAAATGAGGCTAAACAAAGCCTCCAAGAAATAGAAACACATGCTCTTTTGGAGGGCCATCAACACAAGTAAACAAGACAAGAGGAGGGGGGACAACCCCCACCCATTTGGGCCTTCAAAATAGGGTTTTTACCACTGAAAATTCTATGGATTTCAGTGGTTAAAAGGCCATGAAAAGTTGGTTTCAAAAGCTTAGGAAGTTGGCTCAAAAGGCTTTACAAACCAAAGAGCAAAAGGGAAGACAACCCCCTAGCCAACTAAGGCATAAACCAAGACTTTTAGGATTGAAAAACAGAGGGAAAACAAGGGTTTTTGTAGTTCAACACCACCCCAAAAATAGCCTCAAAGTAGTTCAAAAACTTATGGCAAAGCTAGTATGCAAAACAAGCTAAAAGGGAGAGAGATGTTACCCTTGATGCACAACCGTAAAACCAGCCCAAAATTTGAGCTAAGACCAGCTTTTGAAGCTCAAAATGATCCTCCAAGAACCTCAGCCCAATGGGGGTTAACTTTGATGAAGGATGTGTATGCAAACAAGAAGTATTTCTCTACCTCTATGGACTTTTATGCACAAAAGGGCAATGGAGAGTGGCTCTAGAGAGAGAGGCAGAGGTTTTTAGGTCTGAAATTTCTAGAGAGAGAGGACCTTTTAGAGTGAGAAGCTCCAAAACTTGCTTAGGAAGTTCTCCCTTGGAAAATGGGAGATATATCATCATATATAGCAAAAGCAACACTCAAGGTCGGAAATATCTGAGCTGGGGACAGCTGGAGCAAGCTAGAAACAGCTGGAGATGAAATATCTTCAAAAAAGCTGAGTCTGGGTCATTCTTGGCCTGCCGGCCATCTTTGGTGCCAGCCTGCTACTTGTGATGGCCAGCCTGCTAATTTTTTGGCCGATCTGTTACTTTTGTGGCCGGTAGCAAATTCTGCTCTGCAGGCCCAACTTCAAATGGGCATAACTCCTTCATATGAACTCCTTTTCAGGTCATTTTTGTGTTTAAACTGAAGCCTCGGAAGTAAGCTTTCCAATGGTGCAGTCTTGTATAAAAATTCAAATTGTGAAAAAAGTTATGCCTCTTTTATTGAAGACTACTTAGTTTTGGTTCAACCGGAATGATGTCCAACTTCAACCAATCATATCTCCCCCATCCGGACTCGGCTTTAGGAGATTCTTGAGCGCAAAATAAAGCCCCAGAAGTCTCCTTTCCAACGGTGGTGGCATCATACCTTAACTCCAAGTGCATAGATAGATAGGCCTGATTTAGCGAGGACTGCTCGTCTCTTTCTTAGCGATTCATACCCATCTTCTTCCCCAACTTGGTTCCTTCCCTCTTCTCCTCTTTTCTTCAACTTCAAACCCCGAAGTAAGGTGTTTTGAAAGATTTTTCAAAGATTTCAACTCTTTTTCATTCATTTCAACTTTGTCCTTGCTCGGTTTACCGAAAAGCGCAACAATTAACAAAATGCGAGCCTCAAAGCATCGTAGAAACTTTATTTCAAAAATGTTTTGAAAGAGAGGGTTTTAAGGTCTAAAAACCATTCAAAATAGCTTTGGTCCACAATAGGGTGTGAAGTTTGGATTTGACTCTCCTCTTGCCGAAGAAATCAAACCTTTGTCCTGCACATCTTTCATCACCAAGTAAACCATTAGTAACGCCCAAGTCTTAAGGGCGGTCAAAAATGGGGTGTCTACACCAGCCAACTTTGAACAAGCATATCTTTTGCATCCGGACTCCGTTTTGAGTGATTCTTCAGCCTAAAATCAAGCCCGAAAGTCTAGTTTCCAATGGTGGTGGTCTCAAAATTCTAAGTACAGAAATAGTTATGCCCGAATTAGTGACGACTGCTCACTTTCTGTCTACCGATTTTGTACCATTTCTTCGTCTAAACCATTTTCCTATCGATTCCTCCTATCTTCTGAGACATGGATTATGACTTATTGAAGACTAATGAGTTTAGAACCGATATGACTAATTGATTAAAGAGTAAAGTAAGGAATCAGATATATTCTTGTAATGCTATGTGCATTGTGTTTGTAGGTGAAGACGAGGACATCATCCCACTACTGTCAGAAACCTATCACTGTGAGTAATAGTAGTGTAACGATATATTTCACTTACTTCCTTTGACTATGAGTTATGTATTGTTATTTGTGAATGGCCTATTCCATTGATATTGTGCTTTGATTAAATTAATGGATATGATTAAATAATGGTATTGGTATGGACCTAGGGTCGTTCTGTCCCTATTAATAGAAGTGGGCCGAGGCCATTATGATGTGAATTGTTCTGTCCCTATTAATAGTACTGTAGTGATACATGTGCCTTCTGTTACTAGTTAGTATTAATGTTCTGTTATACGCAAGACAACTATGTCGACTTGTAATAAACCATGGGGAAATTCATATGCACTATTGTGCAATGGTATTCTTATGAATTTGGGATTATTCTGTTTTGCTAATACTAGGCCTGAGGCCGTTCTATATAATCTATTGGGCTTACGGCCATTCTGTATTATCTGTGGGCCTAAGGCCATTCTGTATTATATCTGGGCTTACTATCGTTCTGTATTATATCTGGGCTTACTGTCGTTCTGTATTATATCTAGGCTTACAGCCGTTTTGTATTATATCTGGGCTTACAGCCGTTCTGTATCATATCTGGGCTTACAGTCATTCTGTACTATATATGGGCTCGAGGTCGTTCCCATGTTGAGGCCTTAATTTTGATTACTGGGAGTTGTGTAATTTTTGGAGTCTTATTTAATTGTGTGTGAGATATGCATAATTCTGTGATTGTATATGTAACTCTGGGAATGTATTTAACTGCTTAAATCTAATTAAGTCATCATATATGCACAAACTCAATGGATGTTGTCTTTTATTAATATTGCTTCCGCTTAAGGCCCCGTATTTGGTTAAATATTATTTTAAAATTCTATTTTGAGGCCTATGTACAGGCCGATCATGAGCCAAACTTTTAGGGGCAGGTTTGGGTTGTGACATAGTGTATCTATCACACTTTGCTCGCTTTGTGTATCTATCACACAGGTTCACTTAGTGTATCTATCACACATGTTCACTTAGTGTATCTATCACACTTTGCTCGCTTTGTGTATCTATCACACATATTCACTTAGTGTATCTATCACACTTTGCTCGCTTTGTATATCTATCACACTTTGCTCGCTTTGTGTATCTATCACACATGTTCACTTAGTGTATTTATCACACTTTGCTCGCTTTATGTATCTATCACACATGTTCACTTAGTGTATCTATCACACTTTGCTCACTTAGTGTATCTATCACACTTTGCTTGCTTTGTGTATCTATCACACTTTGTTCGCTTTGTGTATCTATCACACATGTTCGCTTAGTGTATCTATCACACTTTGCTCGCTTTGTGTATCTATCACACTTTATTCACTTAGTGTATCTATCACACTTTGTTCACTTAGTGTATCTATCACACTTTGCTTGCTTAGTGTATCTATCACACATGTTCATTTAGTGTATCTATCACACTTTGCTCGCTTCGTGTATCCATCACACGTTTACTAAGATTGCATAATTTTCTTACATCCTTTCTGCATAAGATATAGTTTGGTTCGTGTTTACTTGTTTATGTATGAGTTTGCTATAGCATTTCTTTGCATAACATTTGCATTTAGATGTTTCATTACAGCCCTCTTTGCATAATCATAAGTTATGCTCTTGCATTGTGCATGTTCATTTGCATTTTGCCCCAGCCTGCAGGCGCATCTTTTGTTATCTTACTTGTTTGTCTAAGTCTTTGGCCTCGTCAAAAATGGGTCGTCTCTGGGCTTTGACATTCACTCTCGTCATTTCATGACTTCCGAGTTCTGTCAAAGAGGGGCAACTGTAGACACCCCATTTTTGACCGACCTTAAGACTCAGACGTCATCGTTTGTGCGCATGATGATTGTGCATGTTTGCGCTCATTTTGAGTTTCCGGAGCTTTCGGCTGAACGCCTTGTCTCGGGACCTCTTAACTCTCTTCTTTTTGGTTGGTTTTTGGCCCATGTCTTGGTGCCTTTTCCTAGAGGGAGAGAGAGAGGCCTGTAGGCCACTTTTTGTAGCCGTAGGCTACTTTTCCTTCTTATAGGCCACTCGCAGTGGCCGGTGGGCTACTTTCAGGAGTTTTCTTGGTTTAGTTTTTGGACCATGCCTTGGTACTTTTGCCTAGAGGGAGAGAGAGGCCTGTAGGCCACTTTTTGTAGTTGTAGGCAACTTTTCCTTCTTGTAGGCCACTTGCGATGGCCCGTAGGCTAGTTTCCATGGTTTTCAGCTAAGTGCTTTGTCTTAGGGCCTCTTGGCTCTCCTCTTTTTGGTTTGTTTTTGCACCATACCTTGTTAACCACTACCTGGAGGGAGGAGAAGGCCTGTCGGCCACTTTTGGCATTTGTAGGCTACTTTTTCCCTCTGTAGGCCACTTGAGGTGGCCGGTAGGCTAGTGGAAGTGGCCAGTCGGCCACTTGAGATGGCCGACGGCCATTTGTCTATTTTCCTAGATATTTTTGGTGCCAGCTGTGCAACTGTGAGGCACAGAATGCATCCTCCATACACGTGTATGGAGGGATTTGAGCAACCTTCTTCTTGCATTTCTATAAAAGGGGAGGTGTCTCCCCCTTCTAAGGGGTTCAGATTTTTCAAGAGCAAAAAATCTACGCTCTCTCTCTCTAGAATTTTCTCTCTCTATATATTTTTGTGCTTGAAAGTGCTTGAAAGTAGGAATTCTTCATACTTTTGCAAAGAGACTCTTAGCCAAATACTACCATCATTGGAGCTGAAGTTTCTTGAGGTGTCTTTGGGGCTTAAAGCAACTAGTTTTGCCTCAGAAGTTGTTGTTTTTGAAGTTGTGCTTCAAGGGTGAGTAATTCCCTCTTTTAAGCTTACTTTTGTACACAAGCATAGCCACCTTTGCATGCTGTTTTAGGCTTAACTTTCAACTACAAAAAGCTTTGTTTTTAAGTGTTTAAAATGGTTGTTTGAGACCTCTTCGGTGTTAGGAGTGTTTCACTCCCTTGTATGTCTTATTTGCTTAAGCTTGGTGCCATCTTTTAGAGTCTTCGAGGTACCCTTTGTTTGGCCTTTCTACCACTGAAACTCAGAGGAATTTCAGTGGTAGAAACCATGTTTTGAGGTCCAAAGTAAGAGGGGGTGGCCTCCCCTCCTTGCTTCTTGGTTGCATGCCTTGTTGGCCTAATTATTAAGCATGTTTTTCTAGCATGTATTGGCTTGTTCTCAGCTTATTTTTGGCCTTATTTCAGCATGGCATAACTCAATTTTGGTCTGGTTGAGTCACCTTGTGCATGCTTTTTACACTTGTAGTGTAATCTTGCCATTTAGCCTTACATGCTTGCCACTTTGGCCCATCATTCTAGCCTATTTTGACTACACTCCAGCATGCTTTTACCTATATTTTAACATGCTTAAGCTCTGTTTCAAGTGGTCTTGGCCATGTGAGGCTTGCTTTGTATAGTCTTAGTGCAATCTTGCTCACTAGCTTTGAGTTTCCAAGTCTCTAACATGCTTTACTTGGGTGTTTGCATGCCTTAGCCTCGTTTCTCATATGATTTCAGTGTATGAAGTGTGGTCATTCTCTCTCATGCTTCATTCTTTCAATGCTTTTGGAGAGTTACGCTTTATGCCTCGATCATAGCCTAACTTGTATGCATGTTTTTCTACCCCTTTGGGGCTCCATCTCAGCATGTTTTTGGTGTTATTTTGACATGCCTTAACTCTGATTTTAGTTAACGAAGTCACCTCTTGTTTGGTTTTGGTACTTGTAGTGTAATCTCACTCATTGGCCTCTCATGCTTGGCGTTTTAGCCTATTGATCTAGCATGTGTATGCTCTACTCCAGCATATTTTTGGCTTTGATTTAACTTGCTTTAGGTCTGATTTGAGTGGTTTTGGTCATGCATGCCTTGCTTTGTGTGGCTCTAGTGTAATTGGCCTTACTAGCCTTAAGCTTTGAGACCTCTAGCATGCCTTATTTGTGATGTGTGCATGATATGGCATCTTTTGGAATGCAATTTCAGAGCTTATTTCTTTACTATACTCCCATGTTTATCACTCTTTCATTACTCTTGAGGGTTATGCATTATGCATTGTTTGTGAGCCAATGAATGAGCATGCTTTCCTTCCCTTTTGAGCCTATGTTTTTGCATGCTTTTGGCCTTGATTTAGCATGCCTCTAGCCTTGATTTAGTAGGCCTCAACTCTGTTTTGAGTAGTTTGGGTCATATGGGACTTGTTATGCATGGTTGTAGTGCAATAGCTTTAACTAGCCTAATGATTCAAGGTCCTTAGGATGCTATGCTTGTGTTGTTTATAGGGTTTGGCATCATTTCACACATGATTTCAGTACATATAGTGTAGTCACACTCTCCCATTTGTCACTTCTTCATTATGTTTGGGGGTTGTGCTTTTATGCCTTGTTCATGAGCTAATGCACGAATATCCTTTTTCTTGCCTTTCATGCTATCATCTCGGCGCATTTTGGTCACTATTTTGGCATGGTTTAGGTCTGTCCATAGTTGGTTTAGCCTTTTAAATTTGGTATTGCATGCCTCTTGTGAAATTCTCTTTACTAGCTTTGATGTTCTTGGGTTCCGAGCATGTCTTGCATGCATTGTTTTCATGCTTTGATGTCATTTAACATCCTATTTCAGTGCTAAAATGTATAGCATTGCAAGCCATCTTTCATTTATTGTATCACTTTGAAAGAGGTCTTAAGCCCTTTGTTGCTTTGAGCACGAAATTGAGGCATTCATGCCTATTGGTTTTAGCCTTCTCTTGAGGGTTTCTACTAACCAACGACATGATGCTTCTTTCATGCTCAAGACGCTTGTGGCTTCAACGGCATGATGCTTCTTTCATGCTCAAGACGCTTGTGGTTTAGACTGTCTTTCCAATTAGAGGACTTCTCACTTTTGGACTTAACCGGTTCAAGGATTAATTGGTAAGCTAAAATGTGTAAACAAAATGAATCAAAGTAAAACATGCCAAAATAACATGTTTGTGTTGCATTGCATGTGTTTGGATCGGATGTTAATCCAAACACGAGAAACGAGGGGCGTTTCATACTCAAAATGATGAAACGTGCCTCACTTCTTAGTCGCCGTCCCCCTTGATTGTGATGATAGGGTGGAGGCCTCTTGAGTTTTGTGTGTTACTTGTGCATTCATCGACTTGTACAAACTCGGCTTCTCGGCCATCGTGCATTGCGATGCTTGGTTGGTGGCCCAAGAGTTAAGTACTACACTCCTTTGAGCTTGAGAAATGATGAGAAGGGTGGTTGTACACACATACCCTGTGAATACCTTGCTTTGCCCCTTTTGTACTCTGTTTGCAGCAAAACTGGAAAGTGCAGGAGCAAGTGGCCGACTGGCCAGGGGAAGTGGCCGGTAGGCCACTTCAAGTAGCCTACAACCCATTCAAGTGGCCTATAGTTCACCAACTTGAAGATGGTTCAAAAGTTGGTCTGGTTATGGAGCAGAGGTAGCATAGAAATTAGTTCAGTGTTCAGAGAACTGGAATAAATGCAAACATAGGCAACCGGTGGCAAGGTGACTGATTTCTGGGAGGAAACTGATCAAGCATGCATGCATCCCCTCACCCCGAGGCCTTTTAACTGTTTTGTTTAGATAGTTAATTCATTGGTTCTGTACTTAATTAGTTAATGTTCTTAGTTAGTTATTCGATTTTAATTTGTGTTGTAATAATTAGTTAACTAGAATAGTTAATTAGTTTTGTTGTGTAATAATTAATCTAATTAGTTTAATTAGATTAGTTGATTAGCTTAGCTTAATGTAGCTTAGCTCATTCATTCGGACCCTCCTTCGAGAGGGCAAATGTTATAATAAGTGTACGTGTGTGTGTGAATGTCTTCCAACCCCACGTCCTTCTCCTTTTTATTTATCCGCTTTCAGTGGTTAGATTAGGACATATTTCGGTTAGCATACCTTATGCTTGCATGCGTGCATCATTCATTTTGTCTTGCATGCACTAGGCTCGGCGCATCATTCAAACTGCATCGTATTTCTATACCTACTTGAATACATGTACCAAATTGTTGCAATCATATGCCATATTAGATAGCCGAGCCTATTTAACTGCATTATCGCATGTGTTACATTAGACATCTAACATAGCTAGGATCATGCATGATTTCTAACTAGTTCTCTGTTTTGGCTCGGAGTACACTGTAAGTGTTTAGGCTTTAGCATCCTTGCATGTGTGTAAGTGTTTCTATGATAGCATGCTTGCCATGAGGCTATTTGCTTAAGTGATTAACTGCATGAATGCCTGTGGATAAAGGCTTCATTGCTTGAATTGGAACAATTCATCAAAATGCGAGTTTTTAAGCCCACTTGGTTGTGGCAAATCATCATGTTTTAAGCCCACTTGAAAGTGGAAAATTCGTGCTTTAGCCTACTTGAGGGTAGCAACTTCAAACCATTTTTGAAAAACAAACATAAGATGTTTTGTTCCAAATTGAGCGATCTAGTCTACACTTGTATGTTGTGCGCATCACGTAGAAATGTTAGATTAATAACCGGAATAAGAACACATGTATTTATGAAAACAACATATCATGCTTAGTAGAGGCCGATCCTTTGATCGGGCAAGTGGGGGTGCTCATTTCAGGTCCTTCCCCTCTTGTACCCAAGTTCCCGAGCCGAGGTAACTTTGGTGATGACGGACACGTGGCCTTTGGCACGAGTCGGGTTTTCTTAAATTTTCCCAAAATAAAATATTTAGGTGGCAATTCTGAAATCTGGCAAAGCATGTCCATGTTTGGCGCTTTTTGATTGAAAATTGATTTTTCAAAACAATTTGCCGGATTTGGACTCTTTGGTGATTTATCAATCTTACATTGCACTTTGTGAGATTAGATTTAGAACCGTGACAGGAGTCCAAACTGTAGTAGCTAGAACCCAATTCGCGCCTCTCCAAAAGGGGGTGCGCGGAGAGAGTTCAGGCGGTTTACAGAGCCTTAAACCATTGTGGTAATGTTTGGAATTATGCCGCTAAACTCATTTTGAAAGAGGTTTCCATTTTGGTCGAAAAACATTTTGTCCAAAGCAGGCATTTGGCTGGTTTAAAGCCTGACCCTTAGGATTCTTGCCACAGAACTTGTAAGATTAATACATCTCGTCTTCATCATTGGGAACTCAAAAAAGAGCGTCCAAGTCTTAAGGTTAGTCAAAAGTAGGGTATCTACACCCACACTTTACATAACCACCATCATTAGAGCAAAATCACCTCCTTAAATAATAAAAACACAAAAACTAGAAACCCAATTGGTAAACTGAAAAAGCCCAACATTTTTTCCAAATCCTAGTCATCTCTAGATAAATTATGTTGCATACACCAAAAATATCAACAACAAAAACACCTATTTGCTAAATCAAACAAAACCCACTTGGTTAATTGCAGAAAATCCCAACGCATGCTCACTATAGTGATCATCATCACCCAAAAACACTCACTTCACTTGATAGCACAAACACATATACATATACACATATACATATACATAAATGAAATTTCAATACACTTCAACTACTAACCTGAGTGAGTGGAGAGTCTAGAAGATCACTTAATGAGAATGACACGAAGATCAACATCTTTCTCTTCAAAGAGATAGATCAGAACAGCTACTCTCTTGGGTCAGAATCTTTTGGGTTGGCTTGCAGTTGGGGTTGCAAATTCCACAAAACCCACCTGAGAAACCACCTTGCGATTCTTTACTCTGATATTTTGCTTGAGGCTCTTTGTTCTCTCTATTTCTCTTTTTCACTTTATCTATTCAACCGTACTATAAACTCCATCTGGGTCTTCAATGGCGAGTTGGGTCTTATCAGAATGCGGCATTAGACTTCTCCCCTTAACTCTTTGCAAGACCCAGAACTGGATTCATCAACCCTAACCAATCAAAGATTGGTTTTTTACATGTAAACAAGAAATTAACAGATTTAAAGTCCTTCAATCTTTTCTTCAACTAGGTTTTATAAAGAGAGAAAGTGAGTTATCAACGTGAGTGCTCCATTAAAGGTTGCATTTATGGAAGAAAATGAGATTGAATTCGACCGAAGCACGCCACTGCCATTCAAATTCGAGCCATTCTGAAGCATTGTTGAGTTAAGAATCCATGGACGACTATGAGCTATGTTTTCAAAGATGTTTGTGTTGTTTTTGGCTTAGTTACAATAGTCGCATATTTTAAAACTGGCTTGTTTGGCCTCTTCATTTGGTAGCTCATGAACCATATTTTGGGCTCTCTTTGTTCTTGGCCACGATTGGTAATCACACAATTTTCTATACTTGAGTCCTAATTTTGATGCACATAATGTGTTTGTGTTTATGTGTGAATACAAGGAGGGTGAGTGGGTTTACGACAATGGTGTTGTGAGGGTCACATGGTGGTGTCAGTTGTCAGAGAGACTGCCGGAGAGGGTGAGTTTGCATCTTTCTTTTGAAATTTATAGCCAAGATATAATTTTTTGAACTTTTTCCATTTCAAATTTGACAGTAGGGGCTAAATTGATACGATTTCAAAAAATTTGAGGGTAAAATTCAAATTATTCGAAGTCTTGGAGTGTAATTGAAAATCGAGGCAAAGTATAGGAACAAAAATAAAATTTTCTCTATTTACTATTTGGTTGCTTGTATTTTAGTTATTTCATTTTTCCATTTTCTTTTATAATATTTACCAGTATTGGTGATATTAATTTGGATGAGGGGTTTCTTGTAATTATGCAATGACTTTTCGGTCAATTGTAAAATATGAATCTTCTATTTTTTAGTAAATTACAAATGCATCCTGAGATTTGTTTAAAATATGAATTGCTCCTATAATACTAAAAATTACAACTATCCATTATTAAAATTTTTAATTTAACATAATAAACAAAAAACGATATAATTACTCTTCTATGCAATAATAAAATTATCAAACATGTTCATTGAAAGATATTTCTCATCATTTAGAGAAAATTTCATTTTTACCTCTATACTTTGCCTCGATTTTTAATGACACCACTAGATTTCGAATAATTTCAAATTTATCTACAAAATTTTTAAAATCATATAATTTCTACATCTACCATCACATTTGAAACAAAAAAAAGTTTAAAAAAATTATATTTTGGCCCTCACACACTCCTACCCAAACTCTCTCTCTCTCTCTCTCTCTCTCTCTCTCTCTCTCTCTCTCTCTCTCTCTCCTCTCTGTACCTCTACAACTCCGCTGGCCACCGCCGGTGACGGCAGCTAGCCCTCTTATGCTCATATTTGCGGCAGCCTAGCTTCCACTCTTTCAACCCAATGCAAACAATTTCAAATTCAAACCCCAAACCCATCTCTTTCCGTCACCACTACCACCATACGTTTTCTTTTGTTATTAGGGTTTGTGTGGACTATTAGGAGGTTCGAAAAGGTAAGGAGGTTCGTGGGTTATTGTTCAAATTAGGTTTTGATTAGGATTTGATCGGATTTGTTTGGGAGAATAATGACAATTGAATACTGAAATTTAAGAAATTTTTCTATATAGAAGTGTGTATGCGCCAGTTCTTGGTAGTTTTGTTGTCATTCTCATAAACAGATGATTTGCAATTGAAACTTGTTTTTCAATCTCATTAACAAAGCGACCACTCTCTCTTATCTCAACCAAACCCACACTCAAATCATCCTCAACGGTCTTCACGGCGACCTCATAACGTCCTTGGGCTCACCCACAAGCTCTCGGACCTCAATCATATATATCGCATAAGTCTCATCTATTCCACATTTCCCAATCGATCTATTCCTCTTCAATGTCCTCATCAGAGGCTTCTTAAAGAACAAATCACCTTACAATGCTCTTTCTATCTTTTTTTCATCTTCGCACAAACACAACCCTTAAACCAGATAACTTTACTTATGCTTTCATTGTATCCACATCGTCTTCTATGTCTGAAAAAGTAGGTTTTTTGCTTCATTCCCATTCAATTATTGATGGGTTTTGCTTGGATTTGTTTGTTGGGTCTGCTCTTGTTGATATGTATTTTAATTTTTCAAAGGTTTTATCTACGTATAAAGTGTTTGATGAAATTCCCAAACCAGACACTGTATTGTGGAACACAATGATTTCTGGGTTAGTAAAAAACTATTTCTTTGGCAAGGCAATGAAGGTTTTTTGTAATATGGTTCTGGGTTGGATGGCATTGAGAATGGTTTCATTGATACACCCAGCATGGTTTCTTTGATGTATCAATGACATTCATTTATGTTTTTAATTTATGGATAAAAATTTATGAAAAAATTTATGGTCATCGCAGAAGATGACATCGGAGGAGAGAAGTAGAGGGTGGCGAGGGATTTGGGTAATTCAGGGGGTGGCAGAAGTGGGAAATGGTTGGGGAATGAAGGTTGCTGAAGGAAAAAGTGGAAGATGTGAGGGAAGAGAGTGAGTTTGTATCTTTCTTTTGAAATTTGAGATCAAAATGTAATTTTTTTTTTTTTTATCTTTTTCCGTTTCAAATGTGATAGTATGGGGTAAAAATGATACAATTTCAAAAACTTTGAGGATAAAATTGAAATTATTTGAAATCTAAAGGTGGCATTGAAAATTGAGGCAAAATATAAGGGTAAAAATAAAAAAAATTTCATCATTTAATTGACTTAATAAATCATAATCATTTCTTATGCGATCATGATTTATTTATATATCTCTAGACTATAAGAGAGTGTTGAGACTTGTACTTTTTCTTTCCCATTTTGTCATTTTTTTTTTCTTTTTTTTTTTTGTTATATACAGTTCTTCTATTCTCTCCTTAAAATTAAAAGAAGTTGAGCCCAGCACCTTAGACAAAAAGAAAAGTCGTGGCCATCCATTTATGTAACATATTTGTTTGTTTTTTTGTTTTTTTTTTTTAATAATATATATCTCTATCTAATATATTTATAAAAAATTACAAATATACCTCATCATATTTATTTAAAATATGAATTGTCCCTTATAATTCTGAAAATTATAAATACTCTTCTAATCATAATTTTTTTTATTGTTGTCGCTTACGCAACAATAAAATTACTAAAATTGCTAATTAAAATATATTTCTGACATCATTAAAATTATTAATTGATTTAATAATTTATAAATAAAATGGGTACTTTGTTATGCAATTAGAAATTAAAAAGGGTAGGATATTACAATTTTCAGAATCATAAGAAGCAATTCATATTTTAAACAAATCTCAAGGAGTGTGATTATAATTTACTGATGTATTTATCTGTTTAATATAAGGGCAAATTACATTTTAACTCCCGCGGCTATTGGTCAGTGTTATTTTACTTTTTTAACTAAAAATTATAAAACTTAATTTGAATCTTAATGACAAAAGTTTCTGAAAAACAAAAATTAAATTAAATATGAAAAAAATTCACTAAAGATAATTATAAAAAGAAAAGAAAAAAAGAAGAGATAATTATTGAATAGTCCAAGATGAGGAGAATATAAGGCATTAGATTCAATTAAATTTTTTTGTTGGTGAGAGATCCATCATTTGTAAAATAGTTTGGTGAGAAGTTCTTTCATTGATTTTGGAAAATATTTTGGGTATGTTTGGTTTAGTTTTGAGAGAGTAGTTTTTAAAAATTGTTTTGGAGAGAGTTTAGAAATTTTTTTTGTTTGTTTGGTTGTGTATTTTGAAAGTAGTTTTGGAATTTGGGTGTTTGGAATGATTTGATATTTTGTTATAATTGAGTAGCTGTGTGAGAAAGAAAAACTAATTGAAAATGAGAGAAGAGAGAGAAAAAATGATTGATTGATGTGTAAGAGAGTGAGTGATTTTGGAAATTGTTTTGAAAAAATTACAAACCAAACAAGTTTTTTAGAAAAAAATTTCCCAAAATCACTTTACAAAGCCAAACCAAGCATATTGTTTCTAATTTTACCCTTTAATTTATCTGTTGACTTTTCGTTCACTATCTATTCAAATTTATATCTATTAGTTCAATTTTTTATTTTTTATTTTTTTTGTGTAAAATCATATCTATCTGTTCAATTTTTTTCTATCGGTCCAAAATTACTTCTATCTGTTTAAAATTTTTTTAATCTGTTCAAATTCTGAACATATTTTATTATCTGTTGAAATTTATCGATAAAAATTCTCTGTTCAAATTATCTATTGAAATTCCATCATTTTTTTTATAATCTGTTCAATTTGTTTGATTTTTATCTGTTTCAATAAATAACAAATTTTCTTTTTATCTGTTTCAAGGCATTCCAGGTGACTGAGTTCCTCTCAGGCATTTCATCGAACACTTGGTGGGCACCAACTAAACACTCACAAACCGAATACATGTTGACCAAAGCTGTTTGCACATAGATGTGATATTCAAACCCAACTTTGATAGTGAGAGAAAGAGCCCGAGAGATTACCTAATGTCGAATAATACAAAACAATATCAAATTCATATTATTCACAATTAAAGCATCTCCAATCCTTGAAATAAAGTGATCAAACCTCATTGAAAAAAACTCAGAAATTTAATCGCCCAAGTTACCAACAAAAACAACCAGATATTAACATTCAGCTCAGAAATCACTTCCCATTCAGCATTCTAAATGCAGAAACACCAAAATACAGTAAAACTAGTACTAAACTCTTAATATTCACACATCTTTATTTACCGATAAAGCAGATTTTACTCAACCTGGACATGGAACAAATCAGACCTCTCCTCATCTTTCACCTTGGGCACCATACCATTTTTCATCTCAGCCTTAATCTGATCAAGCTTAAAGAGCTTGTCCCGGAGATCAGTCATACAGGAGGGTGAGTCATACCAATCAGAGTGTGGAAAAAAGAGCGTCGAGCAATATCAATCTTGGCAAGGCATCAGGGCTAATAGGTTGAATGAACGACGGTGGTGCTAGTGACGTTCCACCGCGCTGGTGGCGGATCTGGATCTGCGGCAGCGATGAAACGACGGATCTCACGGTGGTGGTTCTGGATCAGCGGCGGATCCGAAGAGAGAGAGAGAGAGAGAGAGAGAGAGTAGACAGAGATCGATCGTGGAGAAGGGTTTTGGAGAGGCAATAAGTGAGATCGGCGAGGGAAGAGTGGCAATCAGAGACGATGATGCTGGTGTCGTAGCTGTTGTAGCTTCGCTTAGCACCACCGCTGGAGACGGCCTGCAAGAGCTGGTGATCGTCCTCAGATCGGCCGCGACCGCCGCGGCTGCGGAGAGTGGCGAGGCCGGCGGTCTCGTCTCTTCCATCTTATCTCTCTGATGCACGTGGGTTTTGGCTCTTCGCTGCGTGTTATTTTGACTGAGAACAAAAAAGTAGATTGGAAAATGGGTAATTTGGTCATTTTGTGGAGGGATATCCTTAGGCCAAAATATTTTAGCATGTAGATTGTTCGACCAAATAAATTTTAATTTGGATTTTTTTGACAGAATGTCCTAAAAACAATAACAAACTCCAAAATGTTTTTTTTTAAAATAAAACCAAACAGATTGATAATATCATTTTAAGTATTTCAACTGATAAGTTATGTACAAGTCACAGATCATTTTTTTTTTTAATCTATTTAAGAAACAAGTCTGTAAAAAAATGTTTACATTAATACAAATTAATAATTTCAAAAGAAAAAAAGCAATATTTTTAGTGCAGGGGATTGACTGTTACCCTCACTATGTAACAGTTAACCTCCTTACATAATGAGGATAACAGAGAAAAATCATCTAATCGTGTGATATATATGTTTCCTATCATTTTGTCACACGATTAGATTTTGTTAAAAATTTAAAATGAAATGAGAAGAGACAATGTCACTTGTGTAAGGACCAAAGTGACATTTGAGCAAAAGTATAGTGCAGGGGATTGACTGTCACGATTTTATGTATAGGGACCAAAGTGAGATTTAACCAGAAGTGTAGAAGGTTAACTGTTATGATTTCATGTTTAGAAGTCAAAAGAGATTTGATGCAAATAGTAATTTGGCCTTCGATAAATTATAACTGGCATATTTATTTAGGAAAGCAAGCCATGGGTTGCTCCATTTTGTTCTTCTTGCCCAATTTGCCCCTATATTTTCTTCAAATACCATTTTCTAGAGTTCAAGGGATTATTTTATTTTAATGATAAAGTTCAATGAAAATTTTCTTGTACATGTTTTTTTTTTTAATCATGGTAGTGGGGTATTTAAAAATAATTATAAATTAATGACAATTTATATACATATATATATAATTAAAATTGTAATTTGTTTTTATAAATAATTATATATATATATTTTGGCACCCCATTAGAGTGTAATTAAACAACGCTATTTGAGACCCCTAAATAAATCCACAATGATGTGTTAGTGACGTAAAACCCTATATAATTGAGTATGTAACAAATCAAAAGTTGACACCTAACATTCAACATCATTGTGGGTGAAATTGTGGGGATTTTATTATTAGTCTAAAAAATTTTCCTTTATAATTACTCATTTCTATAATTTTATCTTTTTTATTTATTTATTATTTTATTGAAATTATATTTGTAACGCTCTGAAATAATCACAATAAAACCATCCACAATAGTAATAAATAATAATACCATTCCGAATACAATATCCCTTCTATTTCATATAATCAGAGTATACAAAAGATGTCACGTGCAGTTATACATTCATAAGTCCTAACCCTGAATCTATAGCATGTGATACAAATTAAAGATATGAAATAAGAGTTAAACAAATAATAAATGCCCTAACGGCTACAACTTTTCAAGACAGTGCTTGGTTACAACAAAAGTGAATCCAAGCTTAATATAGTTAAAGCCCTAAGTTTATAACAAGATAAATACAATATTTAAGCAAAAAGAAGCCTTCAATTCCCAGTTCCTCCCAAGCTATGTTCTTGGCGGAGGCATATCATCAGCACCTAAAAATAGTTTTCCCACATAGAATGAGCCAAAGCCCAGTAGAAATACTCTAACACAGTTTATGAATCTTAACAAAGTTATAAAGTGAATGCATATGCAATACTCATGCCAAAACATTTTATATCTTTTTCTAAAACCATGCAATGCCAAGTTTATATCACAATTCATACAATCAATTCCTTTTCAATAGAAAACATGACAGTGGATACAATACTGAGAATCTTTAGGACGTGTCTGCAAGTAGGCTACAAGAACTACCAATTTGTCATTTTTACCAGTATTAACCGGAAGGCTCGACACCTAATCGTGAGGGTTTCTGGACTTTCACCAAGGACACACAGGCCAACATAATATTGCAGCTACACTCCTACCCAGATTCACTAATGTATTCACCAATTTTTCTGAAAACGATAACCATTTTCAATGTGTTAAATATGCAATAATGCCCAATGCAAATAGATGGGGAAATTGTTTCAATTCTCCTAGTTCTCATGCAATTTCTACAACAATCATAGTTATCCTCCACCGATAGATATTTCTAAATAGATAAATAAATTTCCAATAAGATTATGCTTTCCAAAATCTCAAGATGGGTGTGATAATACATATCCAACTGCGCTATCCTTACCAATATCAATCCAATTTCACAAATCCAACATCAATTCCATTTATCTATACAAAATCAACAGTCAATACATTTAGGGCAAAATCCCTCTTTCTTTATAAATCAGTCTCAGGGACAAAAATCCATTTTTTCATCATAACTCCACAATTAATACATTTCCTCAATCATTTCCAACAATTCATTTGAAAACCCCTCTTTTGATATCAAACCAAAATCTTAGATTTGTCAAAAAAATTCCTAAATCACAATGTTGTTTCAAAACACAAATAACAAAGTTAAAAATCATTAAAATAAAAAAAATAAAAATGCAAAGATATCCCTACCTTGAAACAAGAAGGAAAGAGAGACAGAGAGTGATAGAACTCCAACAATCTTTGAAACCCAATTTTGTTCCGATCAAAAGAAAGCTCTCATAGTGCTTTACCTTTTTGTCAAAGAGACTAGGGTGAAGAAATCAACAGATTGAGGTGTATTTGTAGAGAGAATATGAGTTTTAGAGAGAGAGAGAGAGAGAGTCTCAACTTAGCGTTTTGAAATGTTTAGAGAGAGAGGGATGAAAAAGTGATTCACAAAGTGACTTTTACGAATTGATATACGTGCAGACCGCTCGAGCGCAAGAAGTGTCGCTCGAGTGACCAGACACCATAAGTGGGGTCATTCGAGTACACAAAGTGACCGCTCGAGCAAAGAATACAAACTCTCAGAAATTTTACAGACAGAAGACCATTGCTCATGTGCAAGAAAGACCGCTTGAGCGAAAAATGCTATCTCCTAGTATCTCTACAGGCCTACAAAAGTACTGGAAGTTTACAAAGACCGCTCAAGGGAAGAAATCACTGCTCGAGCGAAGAAGCAGAATTCTAGGCAACAACAGTTTTGAAAAACACGCTACCAACTTGTTTCAAATGCAACCGAGATACTTCAATAACCAAATTCAATGATGAATAAGGAAAGCAAAACATGAACAACCATATAAGATAATGAAACTCAAATCCAGATCATCGAATGGTTCAGTCCAAACTAAATTGCTATAATATTTTCTTTGTTTTATCTTCTAGTTGTTTTGCCCTTTTGTTTGGTATTATTTACTATTGATTACTTGTATTTTAGTTTTTTCATTTTGTCCTTTTCTGTTATAATACTTATCAATATTGCTGCTATGCATTTGGATGAAGGTTTCTTGTAATTATGCAACAATTCTTGGTCAGTTGTAAAACATGAATCGTCTATTTTTTAGTAAATTGCAAAAACGCCATGAAATTTGTTTAAAATATGAATTGTTTCTATAATACTATAAATTACAACTATCTATTGTTAAAATTTTAAATTTAACAAAATAAACAATATATATATATATATATATAACTACTCCCTTATACAACAATAAAATTATCAAAATGTTTATTGAAAGATATTTCTGACCATTTAATTGAATTAATAAATCATGAAGATGACCATAATTTATTTATACATCCATAAACAATAAGAGAGTGTTGAGACTTTGAGACTTGTACTTTCGTTTTCCAATTTTATCATTTTCTTTTTTTTGTTATTTACAGTTCTTTTATTCTCTCCTTGAAATTAAAAGGAGTTGAGCCTAGTGCCTTAGATACAAAGAAAAAGTCGCCGCAATCTACTTATCTGGCGTATTTGTCGTTGTTATTTATATATTTATTTATTTTATCTCTATTTAGTGTATTTATGATAAATTACAAATATATTTCATTAGATTTGTTTAAAATACAAATTATATATTATAATTCTGAAAATTATAAATACTCTTCTTGTCATAATTTTTTATTGTTATCTTCTACGCAACAATAAAATTACTAAAATTGCTAATTAAAGTATATTTTTAACATCATTAAAAGTATTAATTAACTTAATGATTTAAAAATAAAAGGGATACTTTGTTATGTGATTAGAAATTGAAAGGCGTAGGATTTTACAATTTTTAGAATTACAGGAAGTAATTTATATTTTAAACAAACCTCAAAGAGTGTGGTTATAATTTACCGATGTATTTATTTGTTTAATATAAGAGCAGAAAATTACATTTTAACTCCCAAAGCTATTGGTCCATATTATTTTACTCTTTTAACTAAAAATTATAACACTTAACTCCGTTTATTAATTTTTTCTAATTTGAATCTTAATGATAAAAGTTTTTGAAAGAATTAAATATGAAAAAATTTCCCTAAAAATAATAAACTCCAAGATAATTTTTAAAAATTAAAGTAAATAGACTAATAATATCATTTTAAATATTCCATTTGATATTAAACAATAGTTGAAAGAGATAATTTACAAATGATCCTATTGCTAAAACGGCATTTCCGTATTAGCAAATAATCCTTCCATTAAAAAACAAACCCTTAAAATCAAAAAAAGAAAAAAAAAAATGGCAAGTCGGCACGAGTTCAAATCCTCTCCTTAAGGACCCTACTCCATTCCCTACTTGCAATGGCTCAGATGAGCCGTTGGACATCCAATGGCTGAGATTAAAAAAAAAAAATTAAAATTTCGTGGATCTCCCGCCCAAACAAAAACACAGCTTAGAGGTCGATCTCAGACCTGACACTCGGCACTCATACTGACTTAGCACTCACCCCTTCTCCTTCGGTGAACCCTTCCTCACCGGCGACCCACTGTCGATACAGATTCTGTCTCATCCTCACCGGCGGCGACCCACTGTTGATACAGATTCTGTCTACTTCGTTGCTACATTCTTCTCCTCCACCTCACCGAACCGTTCGCGTGGCGAGACCCTCTCTCTGAGACTCCTCAAATCGAACCCATCGGTTTTCCCTCTTTCTATCTACCCTCCTTGAGAACCAGAGGTTAGTCTTCTTCATTCCCTCTGTGTCTCTGTAATTTATTATTTGAGCTTGAACTAGTCTGATAAGTTTGTCTCATCCTCAAGATTATTTGAGAAATTCTCACGTCATTTTCATAGCTAAACATGATTTTGTGTGATCAATTTAATTCCATTGCCTATGGAGGTAATCAAATGTGATCTTACAATTATTAGATCTTGTAACAATTTTGAAATAAGCATCTATGCATGACATGGGGGACTAGCGATGGTTGATTAACTAGGACAAAGAGTGCTGGTATGGAGACCATGTTTTGATCCATTCATTTGAACTTCCCAGTTCACATTTTGCAGTATAAAACAAACTACTCTTTTCCAGAGAACCAATGTTGGCATGGGTTTGGTGGGTTGGATTAGAAGCCATCTTGTGGGCTGAGCTTGGGTCCATTATGCCACAAAACCAAAAAAATAGTGGCCTGTAGAAATAAAAAAATGTGGTGGGTTAGAGTTAGATGCATATTGTTTGTCAATACCCATATATAGTTAGTGTTCGTTGAGGGCTTGTGAATGTATTGGAACCTGTTTAGTAAATTTGTTCTTTATTTGAAAGTCGATATAATAATAATAATAACATAATTGAAAAACACTTGTTTCTCAAATAATATGTTTTCTTTTCTTGCATAAGTAGAGTAATCAAAATTTTGAAACAGAAACGACAAACTTGGAAATCCATTCAATCCATTAGACTTAAACTTTGGTAAGATTGAAAAGAGTGTACTGAACTTAGTCTCTATGTTTTTATGTCTGGTTGTTTTTTTTTTCAAACTGAAATTATGTTTTTTTGTGTGTAAAATAAAGATGTAATTTATGTAGCTAAGATTTTATTTATATGGGTTTTCATTGCATTGTGATATCGATATGGAACACGAGAATGATTGTGATTGGAAGCCAAAATAGGGAATGACATTTGATTACGAACAATGTGCGTATGATTTTTATAATACATATGGAGGAAGAATGGGGTTAGCATAAGAAGGGATTATTGTAGGAAGGACAAGTTCACTAATCAACTTATTTGTAGACTTTTGGTTTGCAACAAGGAGGGATTTGAAAGGTTGACAAGCGAGACCCATTGTCAAAAACCCTAGAAATTTGAAACTAGAATGGTTATGAGGCTCATTGTATATTAAATTAGATGAGGGTACTGAGAAATTTGTTGTAACTGATTTCAAAGAAAAACACAATCATGATCTTGTATCACCCGAGTGTGCCCACATGTTGCCGTCACAAAGAAAGATATCGACTACCTAAGCAATTGAGTTAGATTTGGCGGCACAATCTGGTCTTCGTTTAGGCCAGTCTTTTGAACTCATGGGTAAGGAAGCTGGTGGAAGGCAATGTCTTGGGTTTACGAAATTAGATCAAAAAAATTATTTGAGAATCAAAAGACAACAAAGTTTAGCATATGGAAAAGTAGGCAATGTGTTGCAATACTTTAAAGAAAAATCTTTACAGAATCCTTCATTCTTTTATGCTTTTCAATTAGACAATGAGAAACAAATAACCAATATGTTTTGGGCCGATGCACAAATGATCATGGATTATGCCCAATTTGGTGATGTTGTCACATTTGATACGACTTACAAGTTAAACAAAGAACATAGACCATTTGCATCTTTTGTGGGATTCAACCATCATAGGGAAACAGTTATATTTGGTGCAGCATTGTTGTATAATGAGACCGCCGAATCGTTTGTATGGTTGTTTGAAAATTTTCTAGAGGCTATGTCAAGAAAGGCACCAAAAACTTTGTTCACCGATCAAGATGCCACAATGGCTAAAGCCATACCCATCGTAATGCCTGACACAAGTCACCGATTGTGTACTTGGCATTTGATGCAAAATGCATTAAAACATGTTAATTGTTTATTCCAAGATAAGGGGGTGAAGGGTGTACTAAATAAATTCTTCTTTCACATTGAAGATGCAAATCAATGGAAGTTAGAGTGGACAGAAATGCTTGATAAATATGATGCGCATGAAAACCATTGGTTGAAATTGACTTTTGCGGTGAAAGAAAAATGGGGCTGGCCTTACGTTAGATCAACATGGGCTGCAGGAATGAGTACCACACAACTTAGTGAATCTTTTAATGCTTTTTTGAAGGATTACATTCGTTCTGATTTTAACTTAAATGAATTCTTCATGCATTTTGAAAGTGTACTTTACGAGAAGCGATACAAGGAGTTTGAAGCAGGATATGCTTTGTGTCAAAGGTTGCTAAAGGTGAAAGCAACAATAAGAATGTTAATTCAAATGGGTAATGTCTACACAAAAAAGATCTTTGACGAATTCCAAAATGAGTACTTTCAATCCATTGAATCGGACATAGAAGCAATTGAATATGGCAAGGCTAGTACCATTTACACAATTGTTGATGTTGGTAACAAACATGCAAGGAAAGTGAAGATGGAGAGGGATGGCTCTTTGGGTTGTAATTGCACAAAGTTTGAAAGGGAATAAATCTTGTGTTGTCACTCATTGAAGGTTATTAGAGACATATTGAAGATGAAAGAGGTTCCTCCACAATACATTCTAAAGAGGTGGACCAAACAAGCAAGAGCTGAAACTGTGAAGGACATTAAGGGGAATGACATTGAAGTAGATGTGAAATTCCAACAAGCATCGCGGTATAAGACATTGATAGATGCATTTAGAGCACTAGCAAGTAGAGTTATTTGAAATTGAAAAACTTATGATTTTTGTATTGCACACCTTGCTACATTAGGTGCAAATGTTGAAGGCAAGTTAAGTGCTCATTTTGGTGTTGGAAAAGAAGTAGGTAATGATGATGACACCCAAATCTTTGAAGTGGATTGAAGATGTGAATCATGTTGTGCAACCAAAAGGATTGAAGAAAAATGTGGCAACTAGTAAGGGCAAAGGAGAGTCAAAGGTGGATTGACGGCGTTGGTAGCGAACTCCAAAAAAATCCCATGCTAACTTGGCTTTGTCACAATCTATTGCAAGTTCAACAGTAGCACCTTCTCCATTATCTATTGGAGGAGATATATATGTTAAATCAACATGTTTCTCCTCTTCAAACTCCCCTTCATCCTCTTTCTCCATCTTTGCCCATGGGTGGTAATTATATTCCTCCGCCATTGATGTATCCCACATATCATGTAAGTCTTACTTTAACATTGTATTTTTTGTTAAACTATAATATGTGACTCAAACCATAATTGCGAAGCCTAACATATGACATTGTTGTAGGCGAACAATTTGCGGGAGATGTATGTGGCGCCAAATTATTTGCCAACTTCAATGCCTCAACGGCATTCTGCTCAACTAAAATTCTACTCACTACTACAAGGTTCATGTTGATATGACATTGGGTTTCGATATTCTCAAGAATCAACTACTCCAATGTGTAGTCAGGTTCGTTGTTGATCTATTTTTAATTTATAGTTGCTGAAAATTCAGGGTTTTTAGTTGATGAAAATTCTATGATATCATGTACTTAATTGCTAAAAATTCTTTCTTTTTTTTTTTTTAAGGCTATGGACAAGCGAAATAAAACAAGCGATGATAAAATTGAAATTTGGAAAATGAAGTCATGCCCTCTGAAATTGTGAAGCAAACTGATGCTGGAAAGTGATGTGGAGGAATGTGTGTTCAAATGTTAAAGTATATGGACCAATGTGTCAATTTTGATGGACCAATGTTTTAATTTAGATGTTAAACTTGTATTGGTTGATGTTCAATTACGATGGATTTTAATTTATATGTTAAACCCAAGTGAAATTTGGTTGTTATTCATGTTCATTTAACTTGTATTGGTGTCCATGTTGGTTGCTTGATGTGCATGTTCAGGACCCTTGTGTTGTTTGATATGCTGGTTCTGGTTCTGCTGTTGGTTCATGTTAATGTTCATTTAACTTGGTGTCCATGTTGGTTGCTTGATGTTCATGTTCAGATTCAGGAAACTAGTATTGAACATGCTGTATTGAACATATGAATTGCAGTTGTATGAATTCTGATTCAGATGTATTACGATTCTCTTTACATACGATTCTATATGTATTCTAGATCTGGTTCTGCTGGTATTCTGCTTCTGGATCTGCTGGTATTCTAGTTCTGATTCTACTGGTATTCTGGTTCTGGTTGTGTATGAATTCTGATTCTGCTGGTATTCATGTATTCTGGTTCTGTATTGAACATACATGAATTCTGGTTCTGCTGGTTTGCTTCTGATCTGGTATGAATTCTGGTAAATTTTACAGTTTACCATTGGTCTGCATGTTGGTTGTGGTTCTGGTTCTGCACATGGACATGGTTTTGCAATGGTTCTGCACATGGTTTTGCTGGATTTTGGTGGACACATGGTTTTGTAGATGTGTTACTCAAGCAACCAACTAAATTCTCAGCTGGACACATGGTAATTATATAACAGATCATGGGCATTCAAGCTGCAATAGTGGAAGCATTCAAGCTAGTTTCAATGGGAATTATATAACAGTAAGTGAAGTTGAAACAAGCATTCAAGCTACTAGCATTTTGTATTGAAGCATTGAAGTCAGCATTCAAGCATTCAAGCATTCAACTTTGGCATTCACATTAAGCATTCAAGTGAAACAAGCATTCAAGCATTAAAGCTTATTTCAACATTCATTCCAAATTGATTCCATCATTCATTCCATAACGTATAACAAGTTGAATATTTCCCAAAATTCATTCCATAACAGATAATAGATAACAAGTTGATGTACATAAAATCCAAAATGATACAAACTTCCATTCGGTTTCCCAAAAATACAATAAATTCGAAAGTTACATCGAAAAGTACAAAATGATAGAAAATATAATGAAGTACACCATCTTTTGATGTTGTTTTCCATCCTTGAATCCTTTGACCATAGTCGTTCCATGCAATGAAGCCTCATCCATACATCGCTCAAGTCTTCTATTGTTATACGGCAAAGCAGGTTCTGTTGGAACGGATTATGGGCGTAACATCTTCATTATCTTCATCCACGAACTTGAAGTAATTGCAATGGTGAGTGGAAGTGTTACCTGCAATGCATGCGAATCGCTTAGTTGAATAAGACAAATATTAATGTGACTAATAAAGGAAGAAAATAGCCAAATTACCAACTTACATATTTTGATGGGCAAACAAAGAACAAATGCCCTTCATTTCCATTCTCATTGGTTCTTACAATAAGTATGGCAGCGGTTCTTCCACAGTTGCACAGCCTTGGTTGTAATCTTATGTTGCTAATGTTAGAAGGAGAAGCCATTTTTTAAATCTGCATACATGACAAATTTTTTAAATGGCCAGAGTGTAAAGGCTAATGGAAGTTGGTGCTAATGGTGCTAATGGTACCATTCCACAAGCCTTCTACCTTATTATCATCTTTTTTTTAAATGGCCAGAGTGTGAAGGCTAATAGAAGTTGGAAATTAAAAACAGAGTTTCAAAGAATCCATGTATGCTCTTTTGTCTCAAATATGTATATATTTCTTTTGTTGCTATCAAGGAAAACAAAGAAAAAGAAAATGAAAATAGAGTGAAAAAGACTCTTTAATGTTAGGTTGATATTTCTTTATTCCATAAACCCAAGAAATGGAAAGTACAGTGATTCAATCTTCTTTCTTGGTACAAAAACTGTTTTGCTGTAATCCTTCATTTTAATTTTATACATATATACATTGATATATACAAGAATATATGCATACATACAAGTATACATTATCAAGGCAATAGTTAAATGAAATCCTTTAGAAAATCAGAACAAATGGCCAAACCCTTTAGCTTGATATGCCCAATTTTATGAGAAAATAAAGAGGGTTTCCTAGCATCCAAACAATGTGCCAATGAAGCATCTCGACGTATATGGATTTCTTGAGCTCATCGTTTCCATAAACTTTAAAAAATTTAAGATTGTACTCTTATGGAACCCTACAAAGAACAAATTAATTAGGAAAAAAAAAAAAAACAACAACAACAACAAATTAAGCAAACTTACAAGAACTCAGTTGAAACCCTTCAAAGAATAGTAGAAAAAAGAAGAATGACGAATGAGAAACCCATTTTTAGCTAGCTAAAGCTATTGAAGAACCTCATTTGATAGAACAAGAACTTAAGCTCAAAGTAAAGATGGATATCACAGTGAAATCATCATATACCCATTTTCAACTTGATTTTTAATAACCAATTTAACTTGATTTTTAAATAATAACCAATTAGAACAATTATCCTTTTGTTTAAACATAAAAAAACCAATTGAACAAATAACAAAACCAAGAATGAGTATAGGAACAACTTAATTCATAGCTTAGAAATTACAATCATCAGTCATAAACCAACATGCACTAAACAGGTAATTTTCAGTGATCAAAACCCTACAACAGATATAAAATAGCCATAATAGGATTAGGAATTTTCACTAAACAGGTCCTCAAAACTACATAATAGGATCAGGAATTTGATGGTATATGAACTGTCAGAAAAGTGAAGTAATAGCCATAGTTGTTTTTTGGGGTTTAGCAGACGTGTGAGAATGGAGAATAAATAAAACTTCATTAATCTACAAATAGAAATTGAAAACCCTAAACTTCATTAATCTCAAAATGCTTTAAAAAAATCATTACCAAATCATCCTCTTCATCAATTTTTTCAGACGTGTCAAAGCCCTAAATTTGTAGCCGTTGGAATAAAAATTGAAAGCCCTAATTTTGAAATTCTAAAACCCCTAATTTTTTAGACAGAACCCTAACTTGTCAATCTCAATTCCAAACCCAAATCTCAATCTCAATCACACAATTCTTGACAAAATAATTTCAATTTCTTCGAAGACCAACTTGGTTCGTCAAAAGGATCTGAACTTCGTCCGATAGTGCTCGGCCGATGATGGTTGTCGCATGGTTCACGGGCGTAAGCAAAGTGAGTATGGTCGTCGCAGGTTACGAGGTTCATGGGTTCGGTCCAGCTGACCGGGTCACCGGTGAGGTGGGTTCATAGACGAGCAGCTGAGTGAAACTGAGAGTGTATGTGAATGTATAGCCTTTGAGAGCTGTGTTTTGTTTGGGCGGGAGATCCACAAAATTTTTATTTTTTTTTATTTTTAATCTCAGCCGTTAGATGTCCAACGACTCATCTGAGCCGTTGCAAGTAGGGAATGGAGGAGGGCCTCAAGGAGAGGATCGACCAATGGCATTTTGCCTCATATACACTAGTGTATCTATATGTATATATATATTACATAATGAGAGATGAGAGGATCTGTTCACCAAAACAACAACAAAAAAAAAGCGAGAGAATAGGCGTTGTTTAGGGTTCGAAAAGAAAGGGAAGAGGGTGAAGTGTCTGGTATCGCTATTTCTTTTCCATTGTTTCCCCTGTATTTTATCTTCTATTTGTTTTGCCCTTTTGTTTGGTATTATTTACTATTGATTACTTGTATTTTAGTTTTTTCATTTTGTTCTTTTCTTTTATAATATTTATCAAATTTTGATGAAGGTTTCATGTAATTATGCAACGATTCTTGGTCAATTGTAAGGCATGAATCCTTTATTTTTTAGTAAATTGAAAAAATACCATAAAATTTATTTAAAATATGAATTGTCCTTATAATACTACAAATTACAACTATCCATTGTTAAAAATTTTAATTTAACAAAATAAAAAAAATAAAAAATAAAACTACTCTTTTATGCAACAATAAAGTTATCAAAAATGTTCATTGAAAATATTTTCATCATTTAATTGACTTAATAAATCATGATCATTTCTTATGCGATAACGCATTTATTTATATACCTATAGACTATAAGAGAGTGTTGAGACTTGAACTTTTGTTTTTCCATTTTTTCATTTTCATTTTTTGTTATTTACAATTATTTTATTCTCTCTTTAAAAATTAAAAAAAGTTTGTGGCCATCAATTTATCTGTGTATTTGTTTTGTTTGTTTTGTTTTTTTGTTCACATCCATCAAATTTCACATTTTCAACATTTGTTCTATTTATCTCAGAAAAAAAAAAAAAAACATTTAGGTAAACTCTTTTTATCCAAAATCCATTCCACGCCTTGAAACTAATAATTTCATCACAACTCTATCTTATTTCCTTTCCCACAACCATTTTCAAGAATATGTTAGAAGGACCCCTCTTTTTGATTTTAAACAAAAAGCTCTAGGTTTGTTCAAAATTCCTCCAAATCACAATATTGTTCATACCAACAAATAGCTGTTAAAAACCATAGAAGAGTGTAGAAATCTCTACCTGCTTAGAAGACCAAAGGAGGGAATGGAGAAACTTCAAGATGCCCAAACTCGACTCTATTCGGATCAAATGAAAGCCTTCAGAGTGCTCTATCTTTTATCAAAGAGAGTAAGGTCAAGAGATCCTTAGATCTAAGTGTAAAGAGAGAGAGAGAGAGAGAGAGAGAGAGAGAGAGTTTTAGAGAGAAGAGCTCTAGATCTAGGTTTTGAGGAAAAATATATGAAAATGATGTAAAAAAGTGATCTTCACGATCGACATACGATAGTCTACTCGAGCGCAAGAAATACACACTCCCAATAATTTTGCAGACAGAGACCAACGCTTGAGTAGAAGAAAGACCGCCTAGTGAGCCCACTTGAGCCTGGAACTACCGCTGCTGATTATGCCCTTCTAGTAGTTTTGCAAAACCTACAAAAGTACTAAGAGTTCACAAAACCCGGGCCGAGCGTAAGAAGTGACGCCTACAGCAGAAGTAGTAATTGGGCAACAAGAGTTTGAAAACCAAGCTAGGGTTTTTGCATAATTTAGAATTTCATCGTAAATTCTGCTTTTTCATGGTAACATAATTTTCATCTATTCATCTTCATTTCCTTTTTGAATTTTTTTTTTTTGCTATTTTATTTATTTCTTAAAGCTCTTCTATTTTCTTGCATTCGTCTCCAATTTTAGCATATAATATATATATATATATATTGTATTATATAACTTTATCTCTAGACAGAGATGCTTATCACATAGGACAAAGTGTATTGTGGGAAACATAGATGATTTTCGCTCTTGCCTTAATTTTGTAGCCACATTTTTGTCACACGATTGGATTTTATTAAAGATTTAAAATAAAGTAATAGAAGAGAGACATTGACTCCTTAAAGTTGGGATTGCAAGGTGAGATTTGAGCAAAAAGTGCAAGGATTGACTATCACGATTTTATGTGTAGTGGACCAAAATGAGATTTGACCAAAAGTGTGGGGGTTAACTATCATAATTTCATGTCTAGAAACTTAAAGTGAAATTTGATGCTAAATGTACTTACCCATCTATACATTATAAATGGCACTTGATTTAGGAAAGCCGCCATGGGTTGCTTCTTGCTTTTGTTCTCTTTCTTGTTCTGGCCTTTTTCTATGCTCCTATATTTTCTTCAAACACTAGCTTCCTGTGGTTCATGGGATTTTTTTTTTTTTTTAAATGATAAAGTTCAATGAAATTTTTCTGAAACATGTTTTTTTTTAATCATAGTAGTAGTTTTATAAAAAATAATTATATATTAATAATTAAGATTGTAATTTTGTTTTTATAAACAAGTATATATATATTTTTTCAGACTCCCCATTGGAGTGTAATTAAATAATGGTATTTGAGACCTCCAAATACATCCACAATGAAGTGTCAATGATGTAAAGCCCTACATAATTGAGTATAACCTCCACATCATTGTGGTGAAATTAATAGGGTTTTATTATGAGTCTGTAAAAATTTTCCATTATAATTACTCATTTCTATTTGTTGGGCTAGATTTGATCTTCTTCTTTTTTTTTTTTATTATTAGTTTATTGAAATTATATTTTCTTTGTTTTATCTTCTATTTATTTTGCCCTTTTTGTTGTTTGGTATTATTACTATTGATTACCCGGTTCAGATTTTTAGTTTTTCATTTTGTCATTTTCTTTTATAATATTTATTATTGGCTTACATGAATTTGGATGAAGGTTTCTTGTAATTATGCAATGAATCTCTTTGGCCAATTGTAAAACATGAATCTTTTACTTTTTTTTTAGTAAATTGCAAAAAACACTATAAAATTTGTTTAAAATATGAATTGTCCCTATAATACTATAAATTACAACTATCCATTGTTAAAATCTTTTTAATTTAACAAATAATAATTATATATGTTATATATATATATATATATGACTGCTTCTTATGCAACAATAAAGTTATCAAAAATGTTCATTGAAAAGACATTTCTCGTCATTTAATTCGACTTAATGTATGTGGGGTTCAAGGTTAGGAAAATAATTAGAGAGGCAAAACCATGCTAATGGGTCCAACAACGGTGAAGAGGCTAGGGAGAATGAAGCAAAGAATAACCCGTCTCGAAAGCATGGGAGAGGGATATAGTCAGCGAGGGGTGAAACAAGTGGTTCAAGAAGAAATGCATAAGTAATGTACAAATATGCAAAGATCTCCCCCAAATCTCCAAAATTCCTCTCTTTGAACCTTGGGAAATGGGTCCTATTTATAGGCTTTTCTTTTGTACCACAAGAGAACAACTATGGCCAAATAGAGAGAGAGGACATGTGTCCTGTAGAGGATCACATGCTGAAGATATTTCAGCCTTGAGCCACCGTCAAGCCGGCTGTGCCACGTGTCCCTCTCACATGTACTCATGTACCATCTGGTTACTCTTTGCAACTACCTTTTTTTGAGTTTCCTCAACAAGTGCAACTTGCAACTTAGTTGTTTGCCTCTCGTGACTTGCTCTTCTCAACCGAACCTCAGTCCTAGCAAGCAATTAGAACCTTGTTGTTGCACTTGTCTTCTCGGCCTACTTGGTTAGTAATACGCATATTCTCGTGACTCCATTAGTTTGGCTATAGACTTTACATGTTCGATGTCTCACTTTAGTGGAAGCCTCATCCTTAGCCGCCTAATCATAAACTCCCAACTTTCCTAAGGCGATACACAGCTAAGCTCGCTATCACCATGCCTGTGGTTTTTAGTACCAAGCCCAAGGGGGTAATTTTAGTCCCACTTCAGGCGATTAAGGCAAAGCCCATGAATCAGAATAAATGGAAAGGAGTCTTTATGCTCTGCTACCCTACTCCCATTCTCAGATCGCCGCAGAAGAACCGGTAGACGCCGGGCCTCGCCATCAAATTTCCAAACCAAGAAGTCTTCGGGGGTCGCACATATCGCTGATCGAAAGTTAAATAAACTTTGGGGCCTACTATCGCTACAAGCCATTAGCCCCTACCCTACCGCAGGTGAAAGCCGCCAAAGGTCGCTATCACTGGCGGATGTTCTTCCGCAAATTTGGTTGCGGCAAATTATAGAAGAAAGCGTTAAGTATAGCTATATTTCCGTGGAAAAGCAAGTTCAAATGATGAAGAATCCGATGTAATATTAGAGATGGCGACAAATGGCTAAAATGCCTTAACGCAAGCGCTACCAAGTAACGTTTTCTTTCATAACTTAGTTGCCTCGATTTTCTCCTTCCTCAAAGAACTCTAGATGATTGTGGTAATCAAGATTATCATTTGAATTCCATGGAATGGAAGACCTATTGTTTTCACTTGAAATGGCATGACGTCATGTAAAGTGCCTCTCGCAAGAATCCTGGCTGTCGCGAAGTCTTTTCCTTTGGCAACTTAGGCCGCATATTTTTATTTCCTCAACAACTCTCTGGATGGCGTTGAAATTGAAGATATTAGTAGAATGGTGGTGCTACAGGTGCAGTGCGCTCTCAAGAACTTTCCCCGCCGTATGTGCTTAGTTCTCTTCAACTTGATTGTTGCACGTGGTTACCTCCTTAAATCCTCGACTCTAGGCATTTTCCTTCCTGGAGTCCATCTCGACCCTTGGCGGGTTGAATGTAACTTCGGATCTGGCTGTTGGCCCACTTCCTCCTAGGCTTTAACGCCCATGCTTCTCCTCCGCTATTCCCCGGGTCGCCTTTTAAAGAGACAACCCCTCAAGACTTAGGTCCATACTTAATTTTGGGTTTAATTTTCGACCCTTTACATTTGCCCCCGCGCGAGCGCTGTGGACGACTTGGTTTCCACCACTTGATCCATGATTTACAGTTAGTGCAATCCCAATGGTTGCGCTGGCCTTAAGTTGCGCCGGTTTCAAAAGGGTAATTTCTTTGACCTAGACGGGTCATAATGAGCCTAAGGAAGCTTGTTGGCACCTTTTTTGTCGCTTTATATAACATCCCTTGGGTCCACCGATCCCCACTTCTACCACAACATTTTCTTGCCTCTCATCTTTCTTTCACTACTTCAAAAAGTCTTTCTTTACTTTTTCTTTTATTCTTCCCATGTACATAGGGTTTCTACCTGAGAAATGCCCCACCCCCATCAGTGGAGAGGGCTTCTATACTTCTTGAGAGGGTCATTTAATTCTTTTGGTGAAGAAAATATTCCTTGTTCCCCTATACCTTCCTTTTGGAGGAGCCCTACTCCTTTTTGGTGAAAGCTACTGATGAGCGCCACATGGTCCTTCAAGTCGAGTTTCACGAAGCGGGAAACCTTCCTCTTATCTATACATTCCACTATCGTGATCGACAACCCAATCTCCTCCAATGATCAAATGTGTTCTTCCCGAGTTGATGACATCATTGCGGTATAGTGGTTTCGAGCAGCTTGAGGGATGTTCCTGCTTTTTCTCAATGTCATTTTGATTTCGAGGAAGTTGTCATGGTGCAAGGTACACAAACCACTAATGATGGTTGTCTCCCCGTTAGAGCCTCAACACTTACACCTTTGCTCCTTAGCATGGAGAAAAAATAACTCCACCCTCAAGATGTTGCCTCGCCGCTTTTTAAGTACTGAGATCACTCTTCGATCTA
>JANUSC010000311.1:0-267801 GCA_025200525.1 Camellia lanceoleosa
GTTGTCAAGGGAACTACTGTCTAATGCTTTCCCCAGCTGGGCATCGGCACTTCATTTTGGCCAATGCTTTGCCTCAATATACCTAGTTCCTAGCTAAACTTATAACTTTACTAAACTTTCATGATCCAGAATTACCAATTAGATAAATCTTAAGATGGGATATGAATTTCATTTGGATGGTACAAAGGTAAACACCTTTTAGGTGTGGCATTTACTATGCTCCTTTGATGCTATTAGTTATCTCTACACCTTTGCTGTTTAAATATGGTTATTAGTTCTCTGACAGTGTTGGAAGGCAGCATTCTGGAGGGCAGCGGCGTGCGTCTTGGAGCTTACAAAAATTGAGCCAATTTTCCAATTTTTTCCTGGTCAAGTAAGAAATAGGAACTCCCCTGACTGCCATTTCAATATTCACTTTTAAAATGATAACATAATGCCAAATCATTTGCATTTTTTCCAGGTTGTAGGTGTTGAAGGGCACAATCCTGAAGTGGACATTGTCTGACTGCATCAAAAATTATTGAGTTATACTCCTTATGTCGGTTCTGGAGAATCCTCATCCTACAAAGAAACAAGTTGTTGATCAGGAGTTTCAATTAACTTGATCCATCTCATGTGCTGGCAGTGCTGTCAATGGTGTGTAAGCTAGCAGTTCCCACATCTCTACTGTAAAAGTATTAGGTTTTGGATTTTCTAATGGCTATCCATCTACTAATAAGTGTGAATTCCTATTTTGGTCGATGCTTCTTTCTACAACATAACCAGTTAAGATTGCCAGTGTTTTGGATGATTGTGAGTAGTCCCAATAAGCAATGAAATATGGATGTAGGAATTGATATAATGTTGACACAATGACAAGGTTTAACTGATTGGAAAGCTGATTACAATTTTGATTCTCTCATCCCACATGAGGCTAAACATGGTACTATACACAGGAAGTTTAACCTGAAATTTCATATCATGAAAAAAGAACATTAACTTCCACTTTGAGCATGCAACCCATATTGGGATTTGGGCAGATAGTCTCATAGCAAGTATTTATTACTTTGAAATCCAAAAAGCCATTAGTTGGAATATACCATGTCTAATATTAGGTTAAGTTTGGTAATCTTTTTAATTTCTTTATACTAATAATATGGCATTTGTCCATGTCTTTGGAATCTTAAACAGATTATTAACAGCAGGTCCTTTTACCACAACTGACAACTTGTTCTTTGAACCTCTAACTGAGCTGCTTCTAGCATATGCACGCAGAAAGCAGCCTCAGTTGCTTTTATTAGTAAGACCCACCATTTTTTCATATCAATAATCTTGTATAATTGTAATCTGCATTGATAAATGACTGAGAAGTTGGATTTTTATGTTTGGCAGCTGGGACCATTTATTGATTCTGAACATCCAGAGATTAAGAAAGGAGCAGTAAACATGGGACCTTTGGCCAAAATATTTCGTCTTAAGAAATCCTTGGAAGGAGTATCTATCTATCTACACTAGATAACTTTGCCTGTTTGGGAAGATTTTATCTTTCTTTTTTTTTCTTTTTTTAATTTTTCCCCCAATGGTTTGCAGCTTCAAGATTATGTGGAATATATAGGGTTCTGCTGCGTGTGATTCTCGTGCCATCTATACGGGGCGCCTTAAATCATGACTTTGTTTTCCCTCAGAGTAATTTTATTGCTAAATTAATTTATATAATATCTCTATTTTCCCAGTAGTTAACAAAAATTGAGATCATAATTAAGTGTCAATTTCTAGATTAATGTTGTTTGGCTTTGATTCTGCAGTCTGCTTTTGATATTCAACAAGCCGATCTCAAACATCAGGTATGCATGATTCTACAAGACTAGGGGAAGCCCACCTTTGAAGTGGTTGCTAGATCCAGATCATTTTTTAGTTTGCAGTCTCACAAGTCACAATTTTAAAAAAAGAAATTACATTGTCTTTACCAGATAACCAGTCTTACAAATCCAAGGGATTTTAGTGCAAATAGAGGTAATCACTAATTGCTTTTTTATTCTTAAATTATGATTGTTCGTACTTCTAGACATTAATTTCAAATGTTTGTGTGTGCTCCTCCGAATTCTTCAAAATGCATTGATGAGGATGAAATTTTTTTGCATTATATTATTCTCATGCACCACAAAAGGCTTGAAACCGTGCTTTAGGAGTAAAACACACTAATTAGCAGAATGCCCTAAACTTTAGGAATTAGAAATGCAATTTGGAAGAGCAACATGGAATTAGAAAGGAATCTAGTTAGAGTTCCTCTCAAGGGAATATGTTTAATCGTATTATTTTAAATTCTATAACAATGGTTTGAAGCATTTTGGAGTTAAACACATCGTACAGGTCTCCTGGGCTGGTTTTCAATCACATTTTGGGTTTTCAGGTCAAGCTAGGTTGCTGTACCGTGGATATTCTCAAGCAACTTAGCGGAGAGGAGATCTCACGGAATCCATCTGGGGGATCCAAGCAGCGCATGAATAGACTTGCAAATCATCTACTTAGCCAGCGCAGGCATGTTTTTCTTATTCTCTTAATGGAAATTTCTGTACTTGATATTAAAGAAGATTAAACAATTCAAAAAGACGGTTACTTTTGAAAACAGTTTCTATCCTCTATACCCACCCATGGAAGATACTCCGTGGATTTTCTCTTGCTCCAGAGGCTCTTCAGATCCCTTGTAATCCAGATGTCCTTCTAAAGAAATCCTATCCTCTGACTTGGCTCATTTCATTGAAGGTATATGATAGTTCTAGTTATATTAGAGAGTAATGATGGATTTATGAAACAGAATAGTTATACAGAATGATGTGTCAAAATGATATTCATTCATTTCAAATCAAAAAGACTCATGAAAGTGACTTGTTATTTCAAACGCCATTGACGTATTAATTTTCATTCTAGTAGACTTTTTGTACGTAAATTCTGCTTGCAAATCAGTGTTATTTCTTATCTAGTTTAGAGCAAATTGTATGAATGAAATTTAACTCTTCATCTCCTATGTAGACAGGTATTTGTCAATTGGGGATAAAAATGACGGGGAAGAGCAAGCGAAGTGCATTTGTGTTAATCCGGGAAGACTGGCTAGAAAGAGCGGGTTTCTTCGTGGAGCTTAACTACGGGGAAGCCCTGATTCAACCAGTGCTTCAGTTATACATATAGACCAAACTACCGCATGTAGTGATTCAACCAGTGCTTCAAAAAAAGTAAACCCTAAACTTATAGAGCTTGCAGTTGCAGATGATATCAGTTTGTTTGGAAGCAAAAATGGACACCAAATTCTAATGGAGGAGCTTAGCACCATGAAGACTGTTTAGGGAGTGCTGTCATGTAGTACTAGTTTCACATCACAATTAAGGTGATGTTACTAACATGATGTTCTATTAATGTATTATTATTGTCTTTTCAAGGTGGCAATGATTTCGCTCTTTACCAACCAAAAAAAAAAGGGAAAAGGAAAAGAAAAGAAAAGTCGTTTTTGGTTGTGTTTTTGTTTTCTTTTATTTTTGCTTTTCATGTTTTAAGAAATATAAGCAATGAAAAGTTTGACAATCATTTTTATTTTGTACGAAAATAATTGTTATTTTTAAAGGGCAAATGCTAATGAATGTCTTTGTAGCAATTGTCTTGGAAATAGGTAAAAATGTTTAAAAATAATATTTTGAATTCAGCTAAATAAAGAAAGTGTTTTGATTTCAATAAGCCTCTTATTTTTTGTCTTTTTTCTTGTGCTAAGTTTGGGAAGTCTAAAAAGTTAAAAAGTTACTCAAAAATTAAAAGTTATCACTATTTATCAAAAGTCAACAATTATACTGCACAACTTTCAATACTAATTTTCTTTACACATTAATTTATACAATTTTTAAGGAAAATGCCTCAGTAGCTCGATTTTTAAGGCCCGAGTTTGGCTCGATCGTTTTAATGTTTTTTTTTTTTTTTCTTTATTTCTTTCCTCCATTCGAACCAGAGAGAGAGGAAGAGAAGAAGGTCGCTGATTGCCCAGCCGTCATGACCTGTCATGTCGCCCTTGCCGCTCACTCTCCTCGTCTCTGATCTCGTCGCCCATTGCTCAGCGATCGTCCTCCTTCTCCTTCCTCCTTCCGCCTCCTCTTCCTCCTCCTTCCTCTTCCGCCCCGCCTCCTCCTCCTTCCCTGTGAATATGCCCCCTCCAGTTCCTCCTCCTTCCTCCTCCTCCTCCTCCTCCTCCTCCTTCTCATTCTTCTGCTTCTGGTTTTGCTTCCCGAGCTTTCTCATTTTCAAGCTTTTCGAGCCCCGTAGCTTTCGAGCTACGTATCAACTCCGATTTTTTAAGAAAAATGTCTCGTAGCTCAAATTTTGTGGCTCAAAAGTGGGTCAAAAGGCCAAACGACGTCGTTTAGCCATTTTATGTTGATCTCAGACTAAACGACGTCGTTTTGACCATTTGAGCCACTTTTGAGCCACAAAATTTGAGGTACGTAGCAATGTCGATTTTTTAATACATATTTTTTTATAAAAAGTTAAAAAGTTAACCCAAATATTTATATTTTCAACCTTAACTTTTTAGTCTAAAAAGACAAAAAGTGTATTTATTTAGGACACTCCAAATAACTCCTAACTCTTGTTTAGAATTCTTTTTTCAAAAATAGGTGTTTACAGAAAAAAATAAAAAATAAATAAATAATCGTTAAAAGTAATTTTCAGGAATAGTTTGCCCAACAAATTTTTTTTGTTTTTGTTTTTTTCTAAACTAATTATAAATAAAAACATGAAATCATAATCAAATTTGGCAGTTGTAATCTAGGTCATTATTGAGGGATTGGGTAGGATTGGGTATTTTATTTTAATTTAATTGGTGGTTAAATTTGTGGTTGGTTTAGATGCTCCACCATCCGCCTTCCAATCCAAAAATAGGGAATATGCTGAGGAATATGATTTGTATTACAAAGCTCTTCTTTGAAAAAACATCTCTGTTAAAGTTATCCTATCGTTTAAAAAATTTATATTAATTGTGTGCTTAATGAATAGTAAAAATTAAATGAACATATAACTTTAAAGACAAAAAATAATAATGAATAAATTATAAAATATCATTGGATAGACGTTAGACACATAAAATTCCTAATTTATTAGATAATTTCTACTACATACCAATCGAATCCTCTCTGCATATTCCAAAGCTATCATCCTTCATACACAACCACTATCCTTTTTCAATTTTATTTTTTTAATAAATTGAATGCTTTAACACTGTTATCTTTCTTTTCTTTTCCTTGTTTCTTTTTTTTTCACAATTAATTAGTGTCGCATCATTATTTATGATGAACATTAATTATTTTGAGTCATTTTATGAAAATAAATAAATTATAATGCGAGAAAACATCTATCATTATCTTTCCAAAGAGGGAGAGATAGGAACTTAAACTCTATTATGCCTTCGTTTGGCAATTTAGGTTGGGTTGGGTTAGATTGATTTGGGGTTATTTTAGTCACTAAAAATAAAATAGATTTTTAATCTAATAAGACAAAATATCATATCTAACTCATAATTATTATATTATTTCTCTTATAAAAATTAAAAAAATCAAAAGTTCATCCCAAATGAGACTTTTAGCCTCAAACTAAAATAGTCAAAAATCAAAAGTCAAAAAAGCCAACCCACTTCCCAAACTAACACTTTGAGTGATTATTTGATAGTCTTGGAGTACTATTACATACTATTTATCACTGAAAACTTGTTAAATTGTTTTCAAAATTCAAACAAAAAGTATATTCACCGTGCTTTGGTTACTTCCTAAAACACTTTTCGTAAAATTCTTTTTTTTTTTATTTCAGGTATTTTTTTTGTTTTTTGAATTTTTAATATTTTAAGTTTTTTTTTTTAAACACACCTAACATAAATACACTAAAAAGTAAAAAAATTGTAAAAAAATCTTTAAAATTCACTAAATACCAAATACAAAAAAAATACAAGAATTTGATATATTTTGTATTTCTATGTATTTATTAATTTTTAAAATATTTTTTTATTAAATTTTTACTTTTTAGATACCTCTAACTAAGGTGCATCTAAAAAGTAAAAAAATGTTAAAATTTTAAAATATTCACTAAAAACAAAAGAATACGAAACCAAAAAACCGCTTTCAAAAAACAAACACTTAATCGAAACTCAAACCAAACACACTAGGTTTCACAACTTTAACCAATAACAATCAAGTAGAGGCACCAAGTAAATTTGCTCCAAGTCCACCATATAATTTTGAAATTTTTACTAGCTGATCCTAATAATTGAATCTATTACTCATTAGGTCTTAAGTTTCTATCTCATACACCAAGAAGTTCTATTATTTTTTTTTTATCTCGATTTTGCCCTGCTACTAGCTTGTAAAAATCCCTATTTAAATCATCCCAAACACTCTCTAAATCTTTAATTGTTTATAATATTTATTACTCGTTAATTTTTTCAATTTGTATTAACTTTCTCTTGATCATTTTTCCAAAACTCTTTTTCTTTCTCACTCTCTCTCTAGAAGATACCACCATCGTAGTTATGACCATGGCCATGGCCATCCATCCACAATCACCATCGCCATCCGTCACTAACCACCGCCACCTCCACCAAATACTACCACCACCTTTCACGACCATTACCACTACCATTGTTCACCAACCATCTCCACCGGTCGATCTATACTTCACCATCTCTCAATTGTTTGACTCGTCACTAACATTGTCGCTCTTCCTTCCTCTTTGCCATTACCGCTACTCTTCCTCCATCCTCCTAATTTATTTGCCATCACTGCCGTTCTTCTTCAATCATCGATTGACCATCTTCAATGTCAAACTTCACCAATGACTTCAAATCTAGTTGTTTTCAATGCCAATCTACCATCTTCGGCGCCAATCGGTACTTTACATAGTCGCTAATGAGATCGAGACTCTTTCGACAAGCAGTGTTGGTGAAGATTTGCATTTGTAAAACATTTTGAACTAATCTAATGAATTTATCACTTAATTCAAAGGATAAATTTATCACCGATTTTGTTCATGTTATATTTATCTCTCTCTTCCTCACCCCTCTCTATCTTTTTTATTTCTCTTAAACCAAATCGCTTTTATTAGTGATAAATGTATCAACGATATATTTCTTTGAATGTTGTGTTGATTTGTGACGATGATGACGAGGTTTTTTTTTTTTTTTTTTTTGTAATCTTTTAACAAACAACTAGTGAGAAATTTTTCATGAATGTGTTTATTACTACAAAATTTATTTCAATATATCTTTTGAATCTTATGTTAATTCGTGGCGATGATGATGATAATTTTTTTGTAATTTTTAGCAAACAAATAATGATAAATTTATCATTTTTGTCACTAGAGAGATGAATATGCAGATGATTAATCTATCAATGATAAATTTATCATTGATTTATTAAATATGTTATATATTGTTATTTGAATTTATCACCGATTTGTCATTGTAGATGTTAATATGTTGGATGTGTCAATCTATTAGTGATAAATTTATCACCGAAAGAGGACAAAGAGCGATGGTAAGGGTATGGTTATGTTGATCTACAATACAAAGGCTAACAATTTTCTACTAAGGCCTTTCCTTTTCATTTTCCTTTTCCTCTTCATTTTTCTCTTTATCTTCTCTCTCTCTCTCTCTCTCTTGTTATTTTTCTTCTTCTTCTCCTGTCGCTATCAAATCTTAGAAGATAGTGACAATAGTGAGCATCGGAGGTTGTCGGAAGTGATCATCAAAGGTTGCTGGAGGTTATCACCGATGGTTGAAAGTGCTCGTCGATGGCTAGAAGTGGGAGGTGGTAGGTCATGGTAGTGATTTGATGATTGAATTGTTGAAGGAGATGTAGGAAGGGTATTTTGGAGATATTAAGAGGTGAAAAAATGAGCAGGACTTACACTTAAATAAATCTGATCAATAGAACCGCCGTGAAGCCCCCTATAATTTTCTTCTATTATTAATTTTAAAGTCTAGCTAGTTTAGCCAGTAATATGACACAAGTTTCCAACACTCTCGTATATATAGGTATTATTTGTACAACTTATTTGAGTTGTTTATAGTTCCTCTTTTGTTATTCTAGAAGTCTATGCCCGACTATTTGATATTGCTTCTCGTCACAATTTATTAGACAAAAGTAATTTAAATAAGTTAAAAAATTAATTATCCAATAATTGAGGAAGGAGTGTTTTTCACTTATGCTTTTTACTTGCAATTGCACGAAACAAATCCATAAATCGACAAAACAAAAGAAGTAGACTCGGACATAAAACTTGACTCACAAGGGCCTATCTAATAGAGGTGGTGGGATGTCTACGGAGTGTAAATCAAGTTTAGATTACTTAGAAATTGAATATGTAAATTAAACAATCGCTCTAGATTTCATGAAATTTTAAAGGTAAATTACACTAATACCCCGAAAGTTTCTATTTAATACAAATTTTTTTCTTACATTTGAAAATTTACATTTATTTATTGTCAAATTAAAATAACATATTTATTCCTTAGCGCTTATAATATAAAATAATAAAATAATATTAATATTTTGATTACGCCATTTCAAGAGAAATAATAATAATCTTTTTGGTTTAGCTCACACAAAATAGAATTTCTTTATTTTTTGTATTTTTTTATTTTTAATGATTTTTTTTAATATTTTAAGCATTTTTTTATTTTTATTTTTTAGATACACCTAATTTGGATATACTTAACAAGTATAATATTTTGTGATTTTTTTTTTTTTAAATTCACCAAATACAAAAATATAAAAATTCAGTAATACTATAATAAATGTAAATGCCGATATTTGGTAATACTGTAATAAATATGGGTGAATAGAGGAGAAAGAAAAATGATGGTGAAAATAAAAATGAAAAATTCTATTCATATATAAAACAACAATGATTCATCTCACTAAAAACACCACCACTAATAGCACTAATGCATTAAAAAAGTAAAAAATAAAAATAAAAACAGATAACTCCAAGACCAAAACATCACATCATTATCGGACCCATCACATTTAATTAGTGGGAGCACTAATTAGTGCTCCCAAGCATTTTTCTATATAAAATTTATACAAAAATATCATAAAAATATTAAAATAATGATGTCATGTAAATATAAATAATGCTTATAGGTGTTTGGTTTTAAAGGAAATGTTACTATTAAGCTATATCATTGTGTTTGAAAATTTTATATAAAATTTATGTTTGTATATCATCACTTAATAAGAATATATTTAGTAGAATTTAATGATGAAAAATTGCAAGATGTAGTCATGATGATAGAAACAAAAAATCATAGAAAATGACAAAATGATTATTTAGAAAATTTTAAGGTATGACATTAGCTATTTAATGAATAATTTGTAATGAGATTATAAATTTTAAGGAGGAGAATATAAATTTTCAAATATGAAAAGAGAATCAGATAAATAGAAATATAAAAAATGTAAATGTAATTTATCCAATATTAAAATTTATAAATCAAGTTTAAATAATTTAGAGAAACAATGACACATTTCTATCAAACCAGACAACTCGTCTCGATTCCATTGACTAAACGCAAGCATTGGATAACAGATTCCACCCTCATAAAAATAATAAATAAATCAAAAAATATTGACGTTCAAAAACAAAAAAATGAATGTCCTAGACACGGTACATTAATCACTAATTATCATTTTTTATATTATTTATTAAAATATTAATACAAAATAACTTATATATTGAGTATTTTGGAAAGTAAATTAAAATTAATTTTTGATTTTTTTTTAAAAAATATATATAAAAAATAAAAAATAATATAATTTAAAAAAATCAAAAAATCAAAAAATTAACTTTTAATGCAAATGTCTAAATAGACCATCATTTCAAAGGACAGCTAATAACCTCTCCACATCAAGTGAGAGAGATTCCCTATTCTTTTCCAGAATAGAGGAAAAGTTACAGGTGAAGCAAACTTATATTCTAAATTTCAATCTTGGCTTTAATTTTTTGAATTGAATTTTTTTAAAATTGAATTTTTTATTTTTCATATATTTTTTTTTTAGTAAATATTTTTATAATTTTCAGTAATTTTTTATTTTTTTAGATACACCCTACTTAGATGTATCGAAATTATAAAATATTTGTGAAAAAATATTTTAAAAAATTAATAAATACACAAATATATATATATATACTGAATTTTCATATTTTTTTTATATATTTTTGTATTTAGTGAATATTTTTCTCAAATATTATACTTTTTAAGTGTATTTATGTTAAGTGTATCTAAAAATTTTAAAAAATTACTTAGCATGTTAAAAAAATTCAGTAAAAACAAAAATCATATATATATATATGAAAAATGAAAAAATAAAAATTGTTTAAAATGTATTCTGAAAATCAAAACATTACAAAGTGGATGATTCTACTGGTGAAGTTGTAGAGGGCTTGTGAAGCAACCTTATGTGTTATCTTACAATCAGTGAGTTTTTTGGTTGAGACATGATTTTTCATCCGAAACTTTGCCCCCGAATCCTCTTAATGTCCAAAATAATATCGTTTTGGGCATTTTTCTTTTTCCCTCCTCTCATTTTCGAGTCTGAAACGCAGAAGAGGGAGAAGAAGAGAGAAAGAGAGAGAGAGAGAGAGAGAGAGAGAAGAGAGCCCGATTCTTTGCCGATCACCGCAGACTCATCGCCGCCGATTGTTAGCTACGTCACGCCCTTCGTCAGCAATAGACCCGTCGCCGCCGATCATCAGCTCGTCGTAGCTCCGACCCCGCCTCCGCCTCCGCCTCCCCCTCTCCCTGTGATTATGGCCCCCTTCAGTTCTCCTCATTTCTCCTTCCTCCTCCCCCTCCTCTTTCCTTCTCTTCTCCTTCTCTGCTTCTTAAAAAAAAAAAAAAAAATTAGGGGAATTCGGGGGAGCTCATTTTCGAGCTCCCTAGCATTGCTCTTTTTGAATTAAGTTTTTTGATTTTCGTATTTTTTTTATTTTTAGTGAATATTTTTAACATTTTAAACATTTTTTTTTTTACTTTTTTAGATACACCTTACTTAGATGTATCTAAACAGTAAAAAATTTGTGAAAAAATATTTTAAAAAATTACTAAATACATAAAAATACAAAAAGTGTACTGAATTCTCGTTTTTTTTTTAATAATATTTTTGGTATTTAGTGAATTTTTAAAAGGTTTTTTTTCACAATTGTTTTACTTTTTAGGTATATTTATGTTAGGTATGTCTAAAAATTAAAAAAGCTGCTTAAAATATTTAAAAAATTCAGTAAAAACAAAAAAACATGGACAACAAAAAAGTAGAATTTTCTGAAAAGTATTTTTTTGAAAAGTGTAACCAAGCAAAGTAAAATGAATAGTAGGATTAATTGAGAAAATGCTATAGATCTTAAATTTTTAATAAATAAATAATTATTTATTTGATAGAAAATTTGATATTCTTAACATTATCCAATTAATTATTCAAGACTTTGGAAATATTATCTACCATTATTTATGTGTATTTTAAATTTGAGTAGCCAAATTGCACTCATATATTATAATGAATTGGGTAAATTATAAATGCAACGCTTGAGGTTGGTTTAAAGTAGAAATTGTTCTTTATAGTTTTAGAAATTATATTTCACCACTTAAGGTTTCTAATTTTATAACAAATGGTCAATTTTATTAATAAATTATTAACTTAATTGATAGTTTTTCATGATGTCAGAAATATATTTCAATTAATAATTCAAGTAATTTTATTATTGTATAGACAGCAGTTAGGAATTTTATTTTTTCAATTAATCTTATTAAATAAAAAATTCTGACAAAAGGTATTTATAATTTTTTAAATCACAATAAACAACATATATTTTAACTAAACCCGAGAGAGTGTATTTGAAATTTACCCTATTCACATGCTTTGATTGATCCAAAAATAGTGGATCTCATGTCTAAAAAATATCCTTTCATTTGGGAAGTGGGTTATTTATTTTTATTTTTTTTGGCTTTTCGATTATTTCAACTTGAGGCAAAAAAATTTGTTTTTATTAGTTTTTTTTGACTTTTGTGAGAAAAATAATAAAATGATTATAATTTGAATATAATATTTTTGTCTTATTAATTTTTTTATCATATTTTATCTTTTGTGATTTAACCAAAAAGTCAAAAAAACCCACTTGCCAAACAAGGGCCGACTTCAAACAAAATTGAGAACTGCAATACTTTGGATCAATGAAAATTTATGTTTTATTCACACACTTTGAACTCGTATTTTAGGTGGGTTCAATCTCATACTTGACGTTGTACCTAGCTTTGATACTAATTGATGTGAAATTTTTGTATAAAATTCACTCTTAAAAATTGACTTATAAGAAAATGTTATATCGCTACACACCCAGTAACCCACATCTAAAAAATTTATGAGTAAAACATGATCACACTCTACCTTTTTTTATTATTAATGACATTACATATGATATGTATTAATTTTTTGAGTAATTTTTTTTATGTTTATTTTAGAAAGTTATTTCCGTACTAGAACTAGTAAGCAAATCTGCTGACTTTAGTCTATTTGTTGGAGAGGAACTACAAGCAGTTGGGACTCTTTGAAAGTTAGGTTTCTTTTGATTTTGATTTTTTATTTATTTATAATTTGACTTATTTTTGTTTTTAATGTTTTTTTTTTTCAAAGAAATTATATCAGTTTTTTTTTAGAATCATCTAATTGAAATGGATATAAATATAAAAAAAAATTTAACTCAGAGTTAAATGCAAAAACAATCAAGTTTAATTGATACATTTGATTGGTAGTAATTATATGGTCATTCCAAGTTTATTGACTTTTTTAGTTAAGTGCTCGTTTAGTATTGACTTTTTTAGTTAATTTTTTTGTATTGGGATTTTTTTAAACTTGTTTGTTTAGATTTTTTTGACTTTTTTGAAAGAAAAAATATAATAATTATAGTTTAGATGTAATATTTTATCTTATTAACTTATGTAACAAATTTTGTCTTTTTATATTTTTTTTAGTCAAAAATCAAATGTCAAACGAAGCTTAAGAGTTCTCCCAAGGCAAAAAATACTTGGTTTTCATATATATATATATATTGTTAATTTGATCTTTAATAGTTACAACTATCTTCCGTTTTTTTGATTTTTTAGTTTTTTTTACTATTTTAGCTTGGGCTAAAAAATTTGATTTGGGAAAGGTTTTTTGATTTTTTGGCCTTTTTAACTTTTTTTTGTGAGAGAAGAGTGTAATGATTATGGGTTGGATGTGATGTTTTGTTTGTTGTAGCTAAAATAACCTATTTTGTCTTTTGTGACTATTTTAGCCACAAACTTACTTGCCAAACAACACCTATATCAATTTCATTCTTTAATTTTTTATTATGTCAATTTAATCTAATTAATTATATGATTTAAAAAATTGGACAAAAAAATTACAACAAACCAATTAATACAAGAAACAAATGCAATAAAATAACGTACGTCTAAAATTGATAAATAATTTTCAACATTCATCGACCCAACCGTTTCTCAATCATCAATCTGTTAAAAATTTAATTGTAGTGTACAAACAGTGTATTTACATATGTATCGATAGTATTATATGTATTAATTAAGGATGTTTTGAAAAAATAGTAAAAATCTAACTTTTTACTTTTTATCAAATTTTTTGATTTTTTTAGAAAGTGATTTGAGAAGTTGGTAAAAAATTATTTTTTGTATAATATTTATTTATAGTGTCACATTATATTAAAATAACCAAAATACCCCACCAAACTTGTGAAATTTACTATTTGACCCAAGTAGTTGTTTGAACAATTATGTAATTTCATGGAGGGTAATTACGTACTTTCACCACCTGTGTTTTTGTCTCCTCCCAAATCAACTTGCTTGCTTTTTTATGGAAAATGATTGGTGGTAAAAAACTAGCTAAACTCAAGCAAATTTTTTCATTTTGGTAACTTTTTTTTTTTTTTTTTTTTTTTGAAAATTTGAGCCATTAAAATTCCAAATTCGAGTCCCCTAATAGTGCTCCTTTTTTATGTTGCTAGTGGCGTTTTTAAATGCTGCAAAACGCAATTTTTTACTTTCTTTCCAAAAGGATACATAGGGTTGGTTTGGAATGTTCTAAAAAAGTGTATTTTTTGACTTATTAATTTATATGAATTGGGTTTGGATTGGGTTTGATGTGATGTGTTAGAGAAGTGATGTAATGTGATTTAAATAAAATGATGTGACTTAAATAAGATAATGACTTTTTGACTTTTTATATTATTTAGTTTATGCCAAACCAATCCTTAATTTACTAATTAATATATTAATACTAGTTATGACATTATTATTGATCTCATTCATTAATCATATTATAAATATAAAAAATCTTTTAAATTATATCACATCATCAATTGATACACTTATATATTATTTAATATGTATAGATAGATTAATTACAAGCAATGAATAACACCAGGAATAATTATATACAAAACAACATCAATGAAATTTCCTAGTTCTATACAAATTCTATAAATATGTTCACATAAAAATATAGTGTTGAATATTTACCCAAAAAAATTAAAAATAAAAACAATCCCACAAATCTTTGGTTCCAAGCCCTTCAATTTCTCACTATTTGCATGACCAATCAAGCCCTTTCCTAACTCTCCTTCATCTTCATCTGCTCTTTCTTCCTTCTCCCTCTGAAATATTCAATCCAAAGATTCAAAACCCACAACATACTCAACCAGATCGCACTCACAATCACCACCATCCAAGAAACCCAAACCCACTTCGGAATCACTCCTCCTCCTCCACTCCCCAAAAACCCAAATCCTATACACAAAAATGGGCCCAAACACGCCCCTAACAACAGAGTAAAACCCATAAAAACAGGGGACAACAACTCATACACCGCTCCTCCTCCGGCGGCGGCGGCACGGCGGCGACACGGCGGTTCTAGCTAACTTGGAGAGGCTCCAGGCGTTCTGACAGGCGCTGGTGACCTCAGCAAGAGCGAGGAGAAAGGATGGCGATGGCGCCGTGGCCAACGAGGAAGCGACAAGTGGCGAGGACGTAGAGGGTGGCTACGTGGTGGATTATGAAGAGGACATCTGTGGGGATGAAGAGGAGGTAGTGGAGGGTGTCTGTGATGAAGTAGGCTATGCTGTAGTTGAGGATTGTGTTTTGGAAGTGGGTGTTGGGGAGGCAAAGGTGGTGGTTGGGTGGTGGTGGAGAGAGAGGGTGGAGAGAAGGAAGGCTGGGGTGCCATGGGCTAGAGAGATGAGACAGTTTGAGGCTTCTGGTCTGCAAATACCAGTCCAGGCTTTGAAAATTTTGAAGTAGCCAAAGAGGTAGATGGTGATGAAGAATGAGAAGAACAGAGGGAGGGTTGGAAGAGAGAGAGTTTCCATGGAAACCCAGAGAGAGAGCGAGAGCGAGAGCGAGAGAGAGAGAGAAATTCTATGTATATGGTTACGATTTATTGTATCGGTAGTTCTTCTGACGCATCTTTTTGTATATCTATATATATATATATATATGAAAAATGATTTAGGCTTCTAAAAAAGAGTTCTAACATAGCTCTAATTTCTCTTTTTTTTTTTTCTCTTTTTTTGTCTTTTACTTTACCCCTTTTTTTTTTTTTTAAATTTATGAATAACTTATTAGAGTTGTACTGCAACAGTTCTAATTAGAGCTCTGCAGCAGTTCCGTATATATAATCGCTTAATTGCGTGAAATTCATTTTTTTTTTTTTTGTTCTTTTATTTTAGATAATTTATTAATGATGACTTATATATTCACTGAAAGTTTTTTTTTTTAATTATACAAATATTCTCAATCAATTATACAATAATTTTTTTTATATAATTACGTGAATATTCTTGGTTAATTCTGTGTAGGTGCTTGAGATTCGTCTTATCTTTTTTATTTTATCTTTTTATTTTGAATAATTTGCTAATAATGACCTATATATTGACTAAATGTTTTTTTTTTGTAATTACACAAACCTTCTTATTCAATTATGTAATAGATTTTTTCATAATTAAGTGGATATTTTTGGTTAATCATAAAACAAGATTTTTTTATAATTATACAAACATTCTTGATCAATTATAAAATATAATTTTTTTTATTTTTTAACAAATTACAAACACACTCATCAAGTTTGTTTAAAATAAAAATTAGTCCTACAATACTAAAAATTCTAACTACCGGTTGTTATAAATTTTCAGTTAGCAAAATACTAAAAAAAAAAAAAAAAAAATTTCCTATGCAATAATAAATTATCAAAAGTGTTTATTGAAAATTATTTCCTATATTATTAAAAACTATTAATTGACTTAATGATTTATTTATTAACAAAATAGTTAACTGAAAAATATTTTTAATCTCATTATAAATTATTATTTTACTTAATGATTTATTTATTAATAAAATTGGTCATTCCTTTTGTGAGTATAATTTATGTATTAATAAAATTAGTTATTTGTATATATATATATATATGTATTTTCTTTTATTTCTTTATTAGTTCAGTGAATTATCTTAATATTTTTTTTTTATAGATGAGAGAATTATCTTAGTATTTGTTTTATATTTATCTGTTGAGAAAAGCTACATACCAATTTTTTTTTTATAAATTCAGAAGAAATGTTAAAAACTTATAAATTCAGCCAAAATGATATGGTAATAAAATTGGAGTCTACATCATTAGCTATATAACAAATTAAAAAATGATATATATCATATTACATAATTCTATTACATATCTAATGATTTATTCTATTCAATTTCATAAACTAATATTTTAATTTTAAAAAAAATTATCAAAATATAAAATTTAAATATATTATAATAATAATCCGTACCTACATACAGGGTCTTCTTAAACTAATATATATATATATATATATATAATAGCGTTTTTAGCATAAGTTTTCTATTTATATAGACAGTTCTGTCGCTTTTATGTTATCTCTTTCTATTCTACCGAACTCACAAATTCATTACACTCATTAGTTTTATACGGACTAGAACTGAGAAATACTTATTTAACAAATTTAGGTTTGGTTTGGCATATTTTAAAAAGGCTAAAAGATTAAAAAATCGATATCCTATTTAAGTCACATCATCTTATTTAAGTTACATTACTTTTCTACCACATCACTTAAAACCTAATTTATATTTTATAAAAAGTCAAAAGTACACTTATTTAGAACATCCTAAACAATCTTTAATTTGAGTTTTGTATTAAATTTAATTACAAATTTTATATGGATTATATTTTAATTATACAATATCTTTCTTATATATTTTATATAATCACAACTTATAAGAAAAAATCGACAATAAATATATATTCAAAGATTGTTTCAGATTCTTATTAAGTTACTCCTTCAAACGTTGTAAGATTTTTTACATCCATTCTGATATTTGATTTTTTGTATTTGGTTTATCAAATATAAAGATTCTTAATTTTTTTATGTATACAAAAAATACTGTTTTACTTTTAAATTTTTTTTTCTCCTATGCGGTGCATCTCTCCCCTCTTCACTTAGTTTTATAACTATTATTTTTAATATTAAAATTAGTACTTAATTGGGTTTGGTTATGGTGTACACCTTACACCTTACACCTTACACTTACACCTTTTGTGAAAAATTAAACCTTACACTTACACATTTTTTGAGGTTGCACACCATATGCAACTCACTTACATCTTACACCTTACACTTACACCGTACACTTATACCTTATACTTATATTTACACCTTACACTTACACTTTTTGTGTAAGTGGCACATGATATGCAATTGCACACTTAAGAAAATTCCTAATTTTTAATATCATATAAAATCATTACATATATTTATTACATTTTTATAGTACAATAGAACTAAAATTATCAAAGTAAGTGTTTCTTTTATTAGGTTATAGTCTAATATCATGTAAAATTATTATATATTTATTTATTTAAGTTAGATTTTTATAGCACAATGGGGATAAATTATTAAAATACACATAAATAATTTATCTAAAACTATTATATATTTATTTAAATAACACTTTTTATAAAAGGATAGGGTTAAGATTATCAAAAGAAATAGTTAGAATTATTCTTTAATTTTAAATTATTACTTCTTTTTTTAATTTAATCATTATTTTTAATATTTTATATATAAACATATATATAAATAATTTAACTAATATATTATTTTGAAAAAACTATATTTTAGCCTGTGCATTGCATAGGTTAACTGCTTGTTGTGATATCAATTATGGTATTATTTTAGTTATAATCCAATAGTTATTCAATTATTCTATACTTCTCATATGATATTTGGTTATAATTTTTTTTTTGAATTATACCATTTGTAATAAAAATTATTTATATGGAGATCCCTTAAACTATAAAATCGTACAAATGAACCCTTAAATTATTGAAAAATATCACTTCGACCCCTTTCATTAGGAGGACCAGTTGATACAAATTTATAGTTTATTTGTGCGCATTTATAGTTTAAAGAAAAAAATTAGGGTAAATTACAAATACATTTCTTGAAATTTACTTGAAATACGAAGTGCCCCTATAGTTTGAAAAATTACAAATACCTCAATGTCAGAATTTTTTATTTAACAGAATTAACTGAAAAAATAAAATTTCTAACTATTCTCTTATAATACAATAATAAAATTATCTGAATTATTAATTAAAATAAAATTTTAAATTATTAAAAACTGTTAATTAACTTGATGATTTATTATTAAAAGGACTTATTTGTTATGAAATTAGAAACTTTAGAAGGCATATTGTAATTTCTAGAATTACAGGGAGTAATTCATAATTTGTAATTTAAATAAATCTCAGGGGGTGTATTTGTAATTTATCCAAAAAATTAATACTTCCCAATAGTTTATATGATCTATCTGTATACTTTTATAATTCAGAAAGTCAAAATGATACTTTCTAATAATTTAGAGGGTCTTTATATAAATAACCCTTGTAATAATTAAATTCACAAATAACATAATTTACATATAGCATTACCCAAAAAATATTGTTATTCAGGTCTAAAAATTAGACTCCCTTCCTAGACTCAATAATATGTCAAAAAGATGATTGAAATTAAATATTATCTAATTATTAACTAATAACACATAACTGAGTCTATAAAGTAAGTTTAAAAAGTGAATTTATATATATTTTTACGGAAGGATCCCCTCCGGTCTACATTTTATCGGAGGGCGCTATTTGATTATGGATCCTGTTTTAATAATCTGAACCGTTTATTTTATCAAGTACTTCACGTATTATATCTACAAAAAAAATTAAGTCAATTCGATAATTATAACTTATTTAATTTTTTATAAAAAAAAATTAATAACAATTATATTTTTAAAAATAAATTATATATTTTTTTAGTGACAAACATAATTATATAAATTATAATTATCGTATCTAAGTCATTTTTATTATAAACAAAACATACAAAATGTCTAATAACATACTCTATTTTTCTTTCCGAAAAGTAGATTAGATATACATCAAAGGCGTAAAGTTGATTGATGGAGCAATGACTTGACGTGTGGGAGTCACATTCGTTCCTTCATAATCATCCTAGTTAAAAACCAAAAGTCTTCTTTTTGTTTTGAACGCAACCAAAAGTCATTAATATAATTAAAATAAATTTAAAAATAGGGTTAAGGCCAAGTTTAGCATAACTTAAATAATACAAAAAGTCAAAAAGTTACTATTCTATTTAAGTCACATCATCTTATTTAAATCACATCACCTCTCTAACACATCACATCAAACCCAACCCATATAAGTCAATAAGTTAAAAAGTACACTTTTTTAGAACATCCCAAACCAACCTTAAATTTCTTTTATGTTGATATTTTAATAAAGGAAAATTTAAATGAGCCGTGAAATTTATTATAGATCTTATTTTAATAATTTGAATTGTTTATTTTTAATATTTGTTAAGTAGAATATTAATGTAAAAAATAGAATGATCAGATTTCGATAGTTATATATTTGAATCAAATCTATATTATAAAAAATTAATAGTTATTTTTAAAATTACATTTATTCTTTATTTTTTTCAAATAAATATAATTTAAACATATAACTATTGATGTCTAATAATCTTTATTTTTTATATGAATATTCTATTCAATGAATATAAAAAAGTAACGGTTCGGATTAGCGAAATCAATTTCAAAATAGGCCTAGTAAACCTAAACGCTCTCCCAAATTGAGATGACCCAAACCCAAAAAAAAAAATTAATTTCAAACAAAATGTTTTGAGAAAATTTCAAATCAGTATAAAATTTAAAAAATAATTATAGATTAATGATAAATTTTATAAATACTAATAATTAAAAGTATAAAATTTTTCCAAATGTAATAACTTTCTCATAATAGTTTGAATGGTAATTTTTCCAAATGTTTTTCCTAACAAAAAAAATCAAATTAAAATCTTATAGTATTACCATGTCTGAGAATAGATTATTTTAATAATTTTTAAATTTATTATGAAATTATATACTAAAAAAATAAAATATTGATGTGACAAATTATAATATATATATACTTTTACTTTTTGACATCAATACAAAAATATTATCCTTATTCCGCTAAAACAAACAAACAAAATAAAATTTAATAGTTGTTATAAATTATTGGAGCTGGTTTGGCATGTTATAAAAAAGGTAAAAATTAAAAAGTTATTAAAAAAGTAAAAAAATTATTACTATTCACAAATTAAAAATATAAAAAAAATTAATTTACATAAAAAAAGTTAAATCCAACTTTACACAGGTGATGGTACTAAAGTGATGGAGAAAATTATATACATACACTATGATAGTAGAAATTACAAATTAGATATATATTCATTAAGTTGGAGGGTATTGTTAGGTCCGTGGGGGCCCACCACGGATTCTATTTCAAAAATCCAATCCGAACCATTTAATCTGTAGAATTCGTCGAGTACTATGTACCTGTAAAAAATCACATTGATCGGATATGTGATCAAACCAGATTTTTGTTAGCCGTTTATTTTTCACTTTCCATTTTTTTCATACAAAACTGTTTTGATCACATAGTTATCGATATCTGATCAATGTGATTTTTTATAGGCATATAGTACTCGACGAGTTCTACACATTGATCGGTTCAAATTATCTAAACGGGACCCATGGTGGGCCTTCACGGGCCCAACAGTACCTGTGAAGCCTTATGCTATATATATATATGTTCTGAAGTTATCACCATTTGTAGAGCAATCCATACTGTCCTTCAATTAGTACTGTAACTAAGTTTAGGACATCTGGGTAATCATGTAATTTTACTATTTTATATAATATTTTAATACGCGTTTTTTTCATAAAAAAATAAAAAAAAAATTATCTCAAACACACATCTTTTTTCTGTCTACTTCTCTCACCAAAAAATTAAAAAATGTACTTATTTAGAACACTTCAAACGCCCCTTAGTCAGGAAAGGGGAAGTTGAAACCTACTACCGCTGCGAGGTATATGAATGAATTTAAAAGGAATTGTCAATGAGGAATTCATACTTTGTGGGGATGCTATATTGGGTTCAAGAATTCATCTATTTTGCTGATAAGAACACGTGAAAAAAGTTTTTAAAAAATCATTGATAATGACGGACAGTGGTGGCCGATAGAAATAAGGTGAATAAATAGCTAACAAATATACAAATAAATAAATAAATGACGTGCATGACACTTAGACAAATGGACAAATAAGTACCATTTGAATAAATTGACAAATAAATTTCCTTTTCTGGCCACAAAAAATTAAAAGTTTAGGTCTATTGGCCTACAAATTTCGAAAATGAACCTGTGACATGAACTCCCAATTTAAGAGGCAACATTGTTACTACATTTCTATACAATAATTTCTAAACTGTTTTGTACAAAAGTCCTATTTCTACAAAATTTTATGAGTAATGTTAAAAAAAAAATTATAATTTTTTTTTTTTTTGTTTAAGACAAAATTAAGTCTGGAGTTCAGACCGAAAAAAAAAATGACAGTTTTCGATGAAATTCGAATGAAAACATGAGGCCCACTGTTCAATGGATATTTTCACACCAGTAGGTGTGCCCGGTTCGGTCTAATACATCTGCCAACATATATCATTTTCTAAACATAAAAGAGAGCTATCATTTCAGTTTAAAGCATTACACACAAAATATAAAACAAATTAAAATTATAAATAAATAAAAAATTGTAATAAAACCCTAGCTTGGTCTCATTAACTTAACATGCTTACTACAATCCTATGAAAACTTTTTTTTTCGCTATCGCTATCTTAAAGAAAACCGGCCTGCATAAACCTCTATATTTTGGTAAGTTCGGTAGTGATCCGGCTTGAGACTTGGTTGACCTCCTACATCACCATTCCTCCATCAACGGTCAACACCTGCACAGACACCATCATCATCAAGAAGCTCATCAATATATGGAAAAAAAAAAATGCAGGAAAAAAGGCGAGCAACCACACAAACTTGGCTTGCTAATATGAAGGTCCTTAAGAGTAAAGCCAAGTTCATTGTCAGTGTCGCAAAAAGAAGATTTTATGGAATAGAATTTCAAAAACCTGTCCAGTAATGTAACTGGCGGCAGGACTGAGAGCCAAGAATTCCACTAGTCCAGCAACTTCTTCTGGTTGGCCGTACCTTCCTGAATTGACAATGAAAAAATAATGATCAGAATAGTGCAAACCAATTTAATTCATGTCCTTGAAAACTGATACAGATCGGCACTTTCACGAATCAGACAAACAAGCACCAAAAAACGAAACTAAGGATGATCAATCTCAGTGATACACCTTAATAGAAAAGATACAAGCTGCATAAAAGAGCTGAATGGCAGAGAGGTAGTCATGAAAGTAGGAGCTTTGCTGAGATAGAGTGGAGATTTGGGAAGAACTAATAAGAAGCCTTTTTGCTAAAGACAAATAACCTATTTGAGATGGCTTCTCCATAAAAAGACAATTTTTTAAGCAAAATTGTGAAGACAATTTTACCCTCAATACTTTCCGAAATTTCACCGTGTCCCTACAAGGGCTCCACAATAATATAAAGGTAATATGGTAATTTCCCACCAAAAAGCAACTTCCTTAGCAATTCCTAAACTCATTAGCTTTTTCAAATTTTAAAAAGCAAAAAAGCTTCATCTTACCCAAGGGGATGGTTGCCAAGATTTTCTTCTCAATGTCTCCCCCAAGCTTAGCAGTCATATCAGACGCAATGAACCCTGGGGCAACAGCATTAACCTGTTGAACCAAAAAAAAAAAAAAACTTCAATAAATTGGTTTCTATTTACTACTTACCTACTCACTAGTGTCAGGCATCTTGGCTTGTGTCTAATTACAAGAATGAAATGAAACAAATCTGGAAAACTCACATTAATATTCCTACTGATATTCCCTTGCCACGGTTTTTGTGAGGCCAAGTACCCCTGCTTTTGCAGCACTATAATTGGCTTGCCCAACGTTACCAACAAGACCAACAACTGATGCTATGTTGATTATCCTTCCCTGCCACATCAGCAATTAAAATAAATGCAAGATCGAAAAGCAAAAAGATATTAAATAGCTACCAAATAATTGAAATTTTTTTTCTCAATTGTTTCTCAAAATAACAAATTTCTTTCTCAATTGTAAGCAACTTGTGATGCATCATGAAAGAGCATAAAATGAGGAGAGAATTGAAATTTTTTTCCGAAAACTATTTCTGATGCAAATTTGAGAAACAAACTTTCAAGTGGAAATGCATCAAAAATAGGTTGAAAATAAAATCCCTACCCACCCCCCCTGCAGGTGGGAAAAAAAAAGGGTAATTGTCTGGCAAATACAGTTTTAATATAGATAAAATTGAGCCTCTGAGAAAGGAAAACCTTTTTCTTTTTCATCATAATTTTGGCTGCAGCCTGCAAAGAGTCGTAAAAAACCTTCTTAGATCCAACTAAGAGGAAAGCTATGACTGCCAAAACTGAGCTTAAAATCTACACACCTGTGTGCATAGGTATACACCAGTGAGATTTAGATCAATAACCTCCTTCCATTGAGCAGTCTTCATTCTCATCAATAAACCATCTCTAGTAATACCTGAAACCATTGTTGATCAGTTAGTGGACTATATCTGAAACTGTTAATGATGGAAGGGGAGGTGGAACATTCAAGAACCTGCATTGTTTATCAATATATCAACAGTTCCCCATGCATCAACCGCCTGTAGATGTGACAATTATGAAGCAAACTAAAAAATATCAGCATATTTAAAACTAAGACAATTACCAAGAATTGGCAACATTTACTCACAGTTTTGATCATTGATTCCACATCTGCTTCTTTTGAAACATCTCCTCCAAATGTAATAGCCTGACCACATCTCTCAATCTGCAAGAAATTGTCGTACGGGGACTATCGTCAATGATTTTCCATTTCATGGTATGCCCAAACAACACCTTTATTGTCCAGTGAATATGAGAGACCATGATGACAGCTACAGAAGTGATTAGTAGCCTAAGAACATGATTCAAGGGCATGGTTCCATAAAGTAATCTCTTTATCAACCTTCGCTTCTTGTTGTAATGAACAAGCATGATTTGAAATGAACATAATGTTGGGGAATTTTCAAAATGGTTTTCAAAATTTGTAGTTTAATTTTTGGGTGTTTTAAAAACCTTCCATGTTTTTTTTGGAAAGCATGAAATAAGCTTGAGGACTTTGTTCCACATTGGAAAGAGAGCAAAACATAGAGCACTTAATAAAGTGTTACATGGAATATTTTTTTGAATATGGAATTATGGGATGAAAGTTAGTGTGCATGCACCCACACCGCAATGATGGTGTTTCGCACCATACGCACGCACGCGTGGCGTGGGCAGTGGGCTGTGTGGCGTTTGATGGCACACTTAGCACAAACGCATCGGCATTGGCGCCATGAGGGCGCTTTCCTATTTGCATCGGACAGGTTGGAGAGATGATGTGGATCTGACGTGACATGGGTGACATGGAATACAGTCAGCTCCACGTGGCAATGACATGTCGTCCGTTGACGATGAGTCAACCAACCGATCAAACGGTTGTGTGTCCGATCTGGAGCGGGTTGATCATAGCCATTGATTGGAGATGCGCGCAATCGTGCGAATGAGATGGCACCCGATCGTGATCAGGTGTGATTAGTCAAGGCATCTATTCGGTGTGAGAGTGATCTGCACCATAGATCGTTGATCAAACGGTCAGATCTGATTGGATGCGATCAAGGGACATGACCATTCGATCATATCCATCAAAACCTATAAATAGGCTACGAAATCAGCCATTTCATTCCATCCAAAAATTCAAAATTCATTCCTGCAATTCTATCTCTCTTTCCCTCTTGATTTTGAGTTTTCAATCAAGAGTTTCTTAAGTAAATTTCTGCTTTTCTTACTGGTAATCAAGTTCTGCAAATTTGATTATCAGTGTCTTGGTTTTCTTGATTATATCAAGAGTATTCTAATCTACTATCGTCAGTGCAGACGCCGGTAGACTTGATCTTTAGATCAGGCTTCATTGTATCTTGGAGGCAAATTTGTTGTAACCCCCTGCACACCTTTTGGTGGGTACAAATATTGTCTTTAGGAAAGTGACTAAGTAACGCACCTTGAAGCACCAATTTTCTGTTCTATATAGACAAGATCATTGCCAAGTTTTGAAGACTCGAAGACCACAAATTGAAGAATTCTAGACGAATTGATCCAACAATCTAAAGACAATATTTGGATATGGTGATATCTATTCAGAAAATGACTTAAGATTTCATGAAACTTGACCGTTTTAATGGAGGAAATTTCCGACGCTGGCAAAAGAAGATGCACTTTTTACTCACCACTCTCAAAGTGGTCTATGTGCTAACTATCCTCTATCCAACGGAGCAAGAAGACGAGACTATGGAGCAAACCCGTGCTAGAACCAAATGGGAGAATGACAACTACATTTGCGGAGGACACATTCTGAATGCGCTGTCAGACTCTCTATTCGATGTGTGTCAACATCTGAAAACGGAAAAGCAACTCTGGGACTTATTACAGTCAAAGTACCTCACTGAGGATGCCAACAATAAGAAATTTCTTGTTAGTAATTTGATGCGTTTTACAATGATTGATACAAAGCCCATTATGGAACAATTCCATGAAATCCAACACATTCTGAGTCAATTTCGACAAAAGAATATGAACATGGATGAATCTATTATAGTTTCATTTATAATAGAGAAACTGCCATCTTCTTAGAAGGATTTTAAGAAAACTCTGAAACACAAAAAGGAAGATCTTACTTTAGAGGAATTGGCTCAACACCTCCGAGTTGAGGAAGAGTCAAGGTTACTTGAAATTAAAGATAACCAATTGGCTCAGACATCTAAGATCCACATGGTGGATGATGGTAAGAGGTTCAACAAAAAGAAGCGTAAGCATGAACCTTAACCCGAGAAAAATGCTAAGAAGCCAACAGGCGCTTGCTGGCACTGTGGCAAGCCAGGGCACTTCAAAAATGAATGCCGGTCATACAAGAAGAAGCTAGAAGCATCAAATGCCAAGAACAAGTTCGTGGCTGTTGTATCTGAGGTGAACATGCTCGAAGATGCTAGTGATTGGTGGATTGACTCAGGAGCAACAAGGCACGTCTGCAACAACAAGAGCCGTTTCACTACTTATGAACAAGTGAGTGATGGAACAGTTATCTACATGGGCAACTCTTCAACTGTTGCTATCAAAGGCAAAGGGACGGTGGATTTAGAGTTTACATCTAGAAAAGTCCCAAGTCTTAATGATGTTTATCATGTACCTGATGTCAGGAAAAACCTTGTATCTGAAAGCTTGCTTAATAAGCATGGTTTCAAGTTAGTATTGTTAGAATATAATATGTAAAGTGCTGCTAGTGCTGCTTTAATAATTAGGTTAGTATAATAATTAGTATGCTTTAATAATTCTGTTTTCTCTTTTGGCTTGTAAGCTTGTAACTTCTCCTATATAAGGAGCCCCTCACCATTTGGAATATTACATTCAATACATCAATAGATACATTATTCTCTCTGTATTTCTCTCTTTATACATTGAATTTGACATGGTATCAGAGCTAGGTTGAGAACCTAGTCATTCTGCTTCACCGGCGGGTGGGAACCTCGCCTTGGCCGCCCGCCGGACCTCTACACATACCTTGACTCCGCTGCTACTAAAACCAATTCAACATTCACTTTCAAGCTCAGAGCATCATCACCATCGTCCATCTTGGTCAGCTCCAACAGCTTCCTCATTATAGCCACTTTAGCCAACCTCTCCGCAGCTCTCCAAGCCGATGTCGGTGTAAGCGGCTCACCCTTGCAATGGCTGATGAAGCCACTACCTCCTTCTAGTCATATCACCTGTTCAAAGTACCACAACTGTACCCAATGATCCTGCTATCATTCAGTTTCATTATCCTTGCCTACCATCAGCATCTTCAAGCTTTCCACCTGATAGTGCTGTCCCTGCAACAAATATTAGTTCCAATACACGATTGGGACACCCATTCGGTCATGGTGCCAAAAGGTGGAGATCCATTCGGTCATGGCTGGGTCCCTGCCGAGTGTGACGCCTCCATCAGACCCGGTTGGTTTTGGCATGCATCTGAACCTTCCGAAGTCTGCACAGCCTATTCTCGACAGATACTACATGTCGACTGGTTCTCTATCTCACTCTCCCCGCAACTGCCACAGCAGTCGCCTCCGGCACCGACGCCGGCAGTACCACCACCAGTCTCGGTGGCACAAGCAACAAGGCCGACGGAATAAAGGCCCTAATGGCTCTTTACATATAGAGCTTCACGGCGGCCGATGCCTCCTCCAAACACTCCTCGTTTCATCACTCCGACCGCGAGACTTTCTGCAAAGTTGTTAGGAGCTGGGCTTCAAAACAGTTTTTGACTGGATGTGTCATCCCACTACCCCACTTTCTTTATTTTCTTTTACATCCTTTTTACTCCGCCACCCAACTTTCTTTTTATTTATATTATTTTCTTTTATCACACAGACAGCCCCATGTGAAGAGAGAGACCATTCACACAGCAGCAACCTTTCACAAATCACACCATTAGCACACTTTTTCTTTTATTTATTTCTTTTACTTTTTTTTTATTCTCTTTATCCCATACTCTCCCATTTCACTCACATGTTCCCCACTCTCTCAGTATATATATATATAAATCACTCCCACTCACAACCACTTGGTTCCCACTACCCCCGACAACTTTATTTTATTTTATTTTATTATACTCATCATTTATCTTCATTTTTTCACTTTCCAACCCACCAGCGCACATGCTTTTTCATTAATATATTATTATTATTAAAACCAAAAAAAAAAACCATTGCAGGTTTTAACAAAACTGTGTGCCAAGAAACCCACGTGAACCAATCTCCTTTTTCCCTCACTCTTTCGTTTTGATTTCAAATATATTATTATTATTTCTTTCTTTATTTATTTTTCTTTCACCTTATTTTTAATCTTTTTTTTCATTATTATTTATGCTTCGTATTGTGTCATTCTTGCCATACGATTTGCACACAAAAAATAAAAAAAACAAAAAACAAAATCATTTTATTCATAACAGGGATCAACCCCGATCACATTTATACAGCATTACACACACACACAAAAAAAAAAAAAAAACAAACAAACAAACAAACAAACCACAACAAATTCTCCAACAACAACCACCATCATAACAGCTTTTTTTGTCTCCTCCAGTCCCAGCCCGACAGCGACGCTTCCGCCCCACATTCATTTGCCACTAGCTTCGTCCCTCGCCTTCGCAGCTCTTGATGATTCTGCTTCCGCCTTGGCCGCACTTCCAAATGTAATTACTCCCCGCTGGCCATCAAATGCAGCGTATGAGGACACTTCGAATCGGGCCTTGGAGGTGACTTGTCGTTTCAGCTCTTTATTTTCCTTCTTCAGTGAGCTGATCTCTCCTCGAGCATCTTTATACATCCGTTGCAGCAGGGAGAGTTTGCTGACAGTTGATATGCTTCAAACGTTTTGTTCTACAGTCGCCGGGACAAGTTCGTGACCGCCGTCATAGTCTCCATACATGACTTCAGCGTATACGAGTTCGCCTCCATGTCCGATTGTGTAGCCATCATCTGCTCCACTGTCATTTCTGGATAGCTGCGCATCGGGGACGGCCGAAGGTTGTTTGGTTGAGGTTCAAGGACATTTGCCCCGGTTATCTCTCTTGTAGCCTCGTTCAGGTTTGGGAAGAGGGTGAGCGAACTACAGGAAGAAGAGGCCATGTTATGGGTTGCTGAGTGTTTCAGATTCAGACACACAGAGTGTTACAGAGTATTTCTCTCAGAGAACGAAGCGGTTTTCAGCCTGTTTTGTTTTCTGCAGCCTTAGCCTCAGCCTCAACCTTGGTTTAAATAGCCAAGGCAGACACGCGCCTCGCGCGCCGCTCGAAGCTAGACGACAAAATGGACACGCAAGCCAAGGCCGACATGCACATCGCACGCCGCTCGACACCATAATGTCGAGCACGCCTTTTGATGGATCGGGCACGCCTTTTGAGGGTGTGATATATATCTATATATGTATATCTTTTGGGCTCCCACGGTCTGACACGACTACACAGTGTCTGCTACATGAGTCCGACAAGACTCTGTAAACTGTCTCGACAATGATTTTGGTTAGCTTCTTCATGGGTCTGACAAGACTTTGTAAACTGTCCCGACATTGATTCCGGTTAGCTTCTACATGGGTCCGACAAGACTCCGTAAACTGTCCCGACATTGATTCCGGTTAGCTTCTACATGGGTCCGACAAGACTCCGTAAACTGTCCCGACATTGATTCCGGTTAGCTACTACAACGGTCCGACACAACCATGCAGTGTCTTCACCAACGGTCTGACACGACCATACAGTGTCTCCTATCCTATTTTATTTTATTTTATTTTTCCTGTTTTGTTACTCTCTCCAAACTCAAGTTGGTTGGTTCCTACCCTCCTTGAGTTTGAGGGGGGCTGTTAGAATATAATATGTAAAGTGCTGCTAATGCTGCTTTAATAATTAGGTTAGTATAATAATTAGTATGCTTTAATAATTTTGTTTTCTCTTTTGGCTTGTAAGCTTGTAATTTCTCCTATATAAGGAGCCCCTCACCATTTGTAATATTACATTCAATACATCAATAGATACATTATTCTCTCTGTATTTCTCTCTTTATACATTGAATTTGACAAGTATTTGAGTCGGACAAATTTGTCCTGTCTAAGGGTTGGATTTTTGTTGGGAAGGACTACATGTATCAAGAAATGTTCAAACTTAACGTTATCAATAATACATTTGTTTCTACTTATATTGTTGATTCTCTTTCTTTATGGCATGCTCGTTTAGGTCATGTTAATACTAGAAAAAGGCATGATATGGTTAATTTAGATTTAATTCCTAAGTGTGATATTGATATGTTTAAAAAATGCAAATTTTGTGTACAATATAAAATTACTTGCATTCCATTTCCTAAAGTAGATAAAACCACATCTCTACTTGAACTTGTGCATAGTGATGTATGTGACATGCATAGTACCCCCACTAGAGGTGGTAAGAAATATTTTGTAACATTTATTGATGATATTTTTAAGTACTGTCATATCTATCTTTTGCATTCAAAAGATGAGGTGCTTGATAAATTCAAGATTTTTAAAACAGAAGTAGAAAATCAATGTAATGTCAAAACAAAGAGACTTAGGTCTGATAGAGGCGGTGAATACCATTTTCCAGAATATTATGAAAATGTTAGTATTATTCATGAGAAGTCTGCACCCTACACACTACAACAAAATGGAGTAGCTGAAAGAAAGAATAGGACATTAACAGAAATGACTAATGCTATACTTTCTTATTCCAGTTTAAGTACTGGTTTTTGGAGTGAAGCCTTGCTCACTGCCTGTCACATACTCAATAGAATTCCTCTCAAGGGAAGAAATGTTACTTCTTATGAACTTTGGAAAAACAAGAAACCTAATCTTGGTTACTTGAAAACATGGGGCCGTAGAGCAATAGTCAGATTGCCTGAACCTAAAAGGAAGAAATTAGGCGAAAAAGGAATTGAATGCATATTCCTTGGCTATACTATACATAGCAAAGCATATCGGTTTCTGATAGTAGAGCCCAATAGTTCAATGGAAACAAATACCATCATTGAATCACGTGATGCGGTATTTTATAAGAATTGTTTCACAACCATTCCAAGGTTGGATTCTAATAAAGAAAATGAATCAACTCCTTTGATGTCTACAAAGGAAAGTGAACGACATGAACCTAATGGGCCTATTGAGCTAAGGAGGAGTAAGAGGGTTGAGACTGAGAAATCATTTGGCCCTGATTTCATTGTTTACCTTGTAGAAAGAACTAGAAAAGCTTATTGTAAGCAAACAATGATTTCTTTGAATATGGATTCAGATCCATTAACCTTTGAGGAAGCTATGAAGTCTTACGATATTGCTTTCTGGAAAGAAGCAATAAATGATGAGATAGATTCTATCATGGGTAACAATACTTAGATACTTGCTGATTTGCCACCTGGATCCAAATCCATTGGTTATAAATGGATTTTCAAAAGGAAAATGAAAGTTGATGGCACAATTGACAAGTTCAAAGCAAGATTAGTTGCTAAGGGTTTTATTCAAAAGGAGGGTATTGATTATTTTGATACATATGCCCCAGTGGCTAGAATCGCCACCATTCGAGTGTTGATTGCCTTAGCCTCAATCTATAAACTTGAAATCCATCAAATGGATGTTAAGACCATTTTCCTAAATGAAGAGTTAGATGAGGAAATCAACGTGCAACAACCGGAAGGATTTGTTGTACAGGGTTAAGAGCACAAAGTGTGTAAACTCGTGAAGTCACTATATGGACAGAAACAAGCTCCAAAACAGTGACATGAGAAATTTGACAAAGTAATAGTGTCAAATGGTTTCAGAATACATGAATCTGATAAGTGTGTGTACAGTAAGTTTACTGGAATTAAAGGTGTAATCATATGTCTATATATAGATGACATGCTTATTTTTTGTACTGACAATGATGTCATTGAAAGTACTAAAAATTTCTTGTCGTCTAGCTTTAGTATGAAAGACATGGAATTGACTAATTTAATTTTGGGTATTAAGATCAAACGAGAGGACAATAATTTGATTCTAACCCAGTCACACTATATTAAGAAAATTCTTAAGAAATTTAATCAATATAATTGTACACCCATGTCTACACCTTTTGATTCAAATTTGAAATTGTATCCTAATACTGGAAGAGCTATTGATCAACTAGAATACTCAAGAGTAATAGGTAGCCTGATGTATGCCATGACTTGCACTAGACCTGATATTGCTTTTGCAGTGACAAAACTTAGTAGATTCATTAGTAATCCCAGTAGTGTGCATTGGCATGCTGTTAACCGAGTACTTAGGTACTTGAGCAAAACAATAGACTATGGAATAGTCTATAATGGCTATCGGCGATCTTTGGAAGGATTCACGGATGCTAGTTGGATAACTGACCGCGAAGATCACTCGTCCACGAGTGGTTGGATTTTTACTCTTGGAGGAGGAGCTATCTCCTGGGGTTCTAAGAAGCAAACATGCATAACAGACTCAACCATGGCGTCAGAGTATGTAGCATTGGCTTCTTGTAGTAAAGAGGCAAAGTGGCTAAGGAATCTCTTGCTAGAGATTAAGATATGGTCAAAACCTATGCCACCAATATCTTTGCATTGTGATAGTGAAGCAACTCTATCATGGGCCTATAACCATGTCTATAATGGAAAGTCCAGGCATATAGGACTGAGACATAGCTGTGTCAGGCAATTAATCACAGAAGGTGTAATTACCATTAGTTATGTAAAGTCAAGTGAAAATATGGCTGACCCCTTAACAAAGGGACTTGCAAGGGATTTGGTGTGGAAAACATCAAAAGGGATAGGTCTCAAGCCTACTTAACATAATCACTCCTGGTGGAAACTCAACTCAACGCTTGAAGAAACATCAAGTCTTGAATTCAATGAGCCCAAGTACACTATATGTCGTGATTGTAAGTACTTAGTTTTATTTCATTTTCATCTTAAGGTTGAAGTGCTTGGTACCTGTAATGTGAAAAGAAGAGGATGAGTTAGCAAACTCTTAATAAGCTTACAACTGGGTTGTTAGGGTACTGTAAATTACAGGGATACTCTCAGTAAGCTTACCTATGTGAGTGTAGGAGGTGGTACCGCTTCCTATGAGTCCAAGGACTTGACTCTAGAGCGCTCATGAAACAGGATATAGACACAAGGCCAATCCACGTGTCGGTTTGTTTGAATACTTGAGGTAACCTGTACTGTGCATGAGTATGTTTGGTTAGTCGTACAAGATCGCTAGTTCAAAGACAAGTCTACTATACCATCTTGACTAACTTTGAGATGTTTTCACTAAGTGAATGATTCAAATCGTAAGATATTTTCACCTATGCATAAGGCTGCCAAGTGAACCAAGAGTCATTATCTGGTATTTTGAAAATGGTGGGGGAATGTTGGGGAATTTTCAAAATGGTTTTCAAAATTTATAGTTTAATTTTTGAGTATTTTCAAAACCTTCCATGTTTTCTTTGGAAAGCATGAAATAAGCTTAGGGACTTTCTCCCACATTGGAAAGAGAGCAAAACAAAGAGCAATTAATAAAATGTTACATGGAATATTCTTTTGAATATGGAATTATGGGATGAAAGTTAGTGTGCATGCACCCACACTGCAAGGATGGTGCTTCGCACCATCTGCACACGCACACATGCACATGCGCGCACGCGTGTGGCGTGGGCAATGGGTTGTGTGGCGTTTGATGGCGCACTTTGCACTTAGCACAGACGCATCGGCACCATGAGGGCGCTTTCCTATTTGCATCGGACAGGTTGGAGCGATGACGTAGATCTGATGTGGCATGGGTGACATGGAATACAGTCAGCTCCATGTAGCAATGACGTGTCGTTCGTTGGCGATGAGTTAACCAACCGATCAAACGGTTGTGTCCGATCTGGAGCGGGTTGATCATAGCCATTGATTGGAGATGCGCGTGATCGTGCGAATGAGATGGCACCCGATCGTGATCAGGTGTGATTAGTCAAGGCATCTATTCGGTGTAAGAATGATCTGCATCATAGATCGTCGATCCAACGGTCAGATCTGATCGGATGCAATCAAGGGACATGACCATTCGATCAGATTCATCAAGGCCTACAAATAGGCTACGAAATCAGCCATTTCATTCCATCCAAAAATTCAGAATTCATTCCTGCAATTCTCTCTCTCTTTCCCTCTTGATTTTGAGTTTTCAATCAAGAGTTTCTTAAGTAAATTTATGCTTTTCTTACTGGTAATCAAGTTTTGCAGATTTGATTATCAGTGTCTTGGTTTTCTTGATTATATCAAGAGTATTCTGATCTACTATCGTCAGTGCAGACGCCGGTAGACTTGATCATTAGATCAGGTTTCATTGTATCCTGGAGGTAAATTTGTTGTAACCCCCTGCACACCTTTTGGTGGGTACAAATATTGTCTTTAGGAAAGAGACTAAGTAACGCTACTTGAAGCACTAATTTTCTGTTCTATATAGACAAGATTATTGCCAAGTTTTGAAGACCCGAAGACCACAAATTGAAGAATTCTAGGCGAATTGTTCCAACATGTAACTCATAACATAGAAGTAAAAAAACTAAAATATAGTACACACCATGTGTATCCAGAATAAGAGAAAGATAAAGAAATGTCAAATCATACATGAATGAACAGCAACCAGTCAGAACAATCAGCCCTGTAGTCACATAAGGTATGCTTGAAGGTTTTTCATGTAGCAGTTTGTCAGTCTCATAGTAAACACATTCAAATTTGCAAATGGGATGCTTAATAAGGCAAGTGGGTGCTGGTTTTTTAGTGGTGGAGGCGGGTAAAACTTATTTTAAGTTCACACCTTTGCAGAGTAGCAACAACTAAACACTAGTTATACTAAGAACCTTCAAGTTCTGAATTTTAATTACGAAGAGATATAACACAAAAAAGTATATGCATCAGGCTAATAATAGTTTTACAATGAATCTAGCAGAGTTTATAACAGAGATAATTTGTGGAAATTCCAAACATTCTTCCAGGAGAGATCATAAATAAACATCACAATAGCAGTGGCACCCACATTTTGAGATTAAATTTTTTTTTAAATCTAAAAATAATAATAACTCTGCTCATATCAACCCACTAACCTCTTTACAAACTTCTTCTGCCTCCTTTGACGACCTAGCATAATTAACCAGAACCTGTCAAAGAAAGTCCATAATCAACATTTGGGAGGAAGGGAAGGTGAATGATAAATCACTAAACTCCATGTATTAAATTCATTATAGATCCACAGGGCTGTAGTGTCCTCCATGTGCCAGTTGGCAAGAAAATTTTAAGCAAAACAATCAAATCATTCAGAGAGCTAGAAGTACTGAAACCACAAAATTATTGAGATCTCATCATAGGAAATAAAGTTTGTGTTCCTTGAAATACAAATGAGTTAGTATTCAAAAAGAAACTCCACATTAACATAATTCAGTGACTAACATTTGAAATATACTTGCACAAAATTCTAGTAGAGGAGAATAATTTGTGCATTGTACATTTCCTAAAATGTCACGGCCAAAAAAAGTATAAAATTGCTTCATGCTAAGATCCTTTGAGATTCAAATGGATTGTAATCATTGAGATATCTACATGTAAACTAGTAAATGGCCATAGTATGACTGCCCACAAAACAAATGTTTGACAGGTCAAGATTCTAGGATGCATGATATGGCATTTGAACAAAAGAAAATAAAAAAGCAGTAGTTGGATTCTACTACTCATTGCATAGAATTATGAATTTAGTAAAATATCCTCACAATAGCAAAGCATAACAGATGCATTATATCTTAGAAGGTGACCATATTAAATGCTTAATACCATAAGCGTTGAGTAATCATCTGACCTTACAACCTGCTTTCCCCAAAGCCAACGCAATTGCTTTGCCAATTCCTCTAGAGGCTCCAGTAACCACAACAACAGGAGCTTCCACATTGTGAGTCATTCCAGTACTTGATTGGTCAACAGTGGCAACCTGTGCTTTTACACCTGCATGTACCATTACAATTAACAAGATCTGCATTTTAGGATATGAGATAATGAATAGGTAACTGAGACATGTATGTATAGGTGTCATCACCAGAAATGAAAGGCAAGAAAAGTCACTTATTTTAGCAAAAGAAATTGTTGAATGATTTTCAAAACCATGCAAGTAAAATTCCTCTATCTATATTTTTCCATTAAGTCACTGGTCAGCCCATGGAGATTGCATGTTATAGTTGATCTTACATGGGATTTAATTTTTAAACCAAGTCCATTGGCTTCTTACAAAATTGAAATAAATTTTAAGGAGACTTACATGTAAGTCCTAATAGGTGGACTTAGGCCTCGTTTGGGAACCCTCATTTTTAGCCAAAAAGCCAAAAAGTTACTAAATTAGCCAAAAAGCCAACAACCCATACCAAAAAGTCAAAGATTCTATTTTTTCACTATTTTTTGCACATCTTTTGATAAAAAGCCAAAAAGTCATCCCAAACATATTAGTTTTTTTTAACTCATATTTTAGCCAAATAGCTAAAAAGTTACTAAATTAGCCTGTTCCCAAACAGAGCCTTATTGTCCAATAAGTCCTATGATAATCAATGGCGTTTTCTATCAAATACTATTAAAAAATGTCACTAATTGTTAATTTTCAGCTTAAAATTTGTCACAAAAAATGTCACTAATTATAAGTTTTAGTGACAATTTAAAAAAATCATCAGAAAAAAACATTATTCAGTGTGTTTGTGTTTTGAGTTTTTTGAATTTAGTTTTTTGAAAATTGAGTTTTTTGTTTTTCGTACTTTTTTGTTTTTAGTAAATATTTTTAAAATTTTAACCATTTTTTAAACTTTTTTAGATGCACCTTACTTATATGCATCTAAAAAGTAAAATATCTGTGAAAAAAGATTTCAAAAAATTAATAAATACACAAAAATACAAAAAATATACTGAATTTTCACAATTTTTTTGTATTTTTGGTATTTAGTGAATTTTTTAAAGATTTTTTTCACACAATTATATTTTTTATGTGTATTTATATTAGGTGTGTCTAAAAATTTTAAAAATTGCTTAAAATATTAAAAAAAATTCAGTAAAAATTAAAAATTACGGAAAACAAAAGAGTAGAATTTTCTGAAAAGTATTTTTAGAAAACTCAAACCAAGCAAGGTAAATTTTCAACTTTCAGTGACAATTTGAAAAAATTGTCATAGAAACACATCACTAATTGTAACTTTTATCAACAATTTATAAAAACCATAACAAAAAAAGTCACTCCTTATCAATTTTTAGCGACATATGCAAAAAATGTCACAAAAAAGTATTTTTAGCTATGATTTTATTAGAACTTATTTTTAATAGGATTTGATGGGAATTAAGTCCAACTATTAGGAACTATTAGTAGTTTACTCTAAATTTTATATTTTTACAAAATATTTGTTTAATTTGAAATTCCTCAACTTAGGGGTTGTTTGGGATGTTCTAAATAAGTACACTTTTTGACTTTTTATGAAATATGAATTGGGTTTGAAGTGATGTGGTAGAAAGGTGATGTGACTTAAATAGGATGTTGTGATTTAAATAGGATAGTAACTTTTTGACTTTTTGGATTTTTTTGAAAATGCCAAACCTAGCCTTACTTTGATGAGTTTGGTATTCTATCTGTGTAAGACATGAATGAAACTCAAATTCACCACTATACGTAATCATTGCTGTGCAGACTGGTTTCCACAATAGAGAGAGAAGGAACTAGCTTAGCAAGAGGAAGGTCCCCACTCCAAAGTGGGCCCTTTCCCCCACTCTAAGGTGGGCTGAGCTAAGGGTTCAGCCTTGACCCATTCCCCACTCCGAAGTGGGGAAGGTCATTGGCCCAACCCAAGCTTCTTCCCCTACTCTGAAGTAGGCCGAGCTAAGGGTCGACTTGGCCCATTCCCCACTCTGAAGTGGACAAGTCCATGACTTAGACTCCATGGCCCTCACTTAATCCGAAGTGAGTTAGGCTAAGTTACGCTATAACAGAACAACCAACGCTATGCGGGTGAAGGGCACGTGGTGCCCGTGAATAACGAAACCGCCTAACAGAGTCTACGCTCTCCTCCAATGAGGAAGGACCTGGCATAACAACCGAGTGCCAGGTGGCCGAGAGAGGAACTTGGTGAACACGTCGAGTCTTCCCTATAAAAGGTAAACTCACTCTCTTTTGCAAGGGATTGATGACTTTGCACTCTATACACACTCGTCTTCTCTACTCTTTATTTACCAAACTCCGGTACTGAATCGACCATCGGAGGGGTTTCCAACAACACCCCGGTCAGGGAGCCTAACCATATGTTCCTTGTGCAGGCCTTCACCCAATAGTGCACCAGGGTTCATCCATGAAGTTCCTTCTCTCTGTTGCGGAAACCAGTCTGCACAATTGCCAAATTATTTCGAAATGTTTTTAATTTCCTGAATTATCTCAGATTTTATGGAATTTTAAGTGAGCGTCCCCTTTCATACAATTCATTCTTCATTTTGTCCAACAAATTCACATTATTTCTCATGACTTTGAATTTGACATGTTCTGAAGCCTACTCTCAAATCCTGGTACTGTACATAGAACTACACAACACAACCATATAAAACTTCAAGTTTTCAAATTTGATGAACAAAATTCTCAAATGCAAAGTGGCATTCGCTGGTGAACAATGTTCTCAAAGCTCAGTCTAAATAGCCAATTGATCCAAAATGCACAATAATTCCAGCTCAAAATAGGCCCTATAGTTAACACAACTAGATGTGCAGCAGAAATTACTAGTTGTAAAGCACTGAACTGATGCGATTCATATATGAGTAAAAGAACGACGACAAATCAAACGCATGTAATGAGATATGTATATGTATATGTATATACACAAAAAGCTCCAAAGAGGGAATGAAATCAATACCAGAGGTAGCAAAGGAGGTTCTCGATCCGCAATGCGAGTTAAGGCTATGTCGGAGCTGAATGGAACGAACTCGGCCGGTGATCGGAGAGAAATGAGAGGCTCTGAGGTCGCCGGAATGCGAACCAAATGCGGCGGATTTGAAGGCGATAACGGCCGATCCGGCGACGGAAGAAGCAGCCATGGAAGCTCCGAAGACGATTGAAAAGAGAGAGAGAGAGAGAGAGAGAGAGAGAAAGCGCGAAACAGAGAGAAAAGGAATGTTTATAGAGAGGAAGCTTTGGAAGATCCGAAGACCCTGACACTGTCTTTGATTGAGTGATTTAGAGAGAAAAGAAAAGAAATAGGGAGAATTGTATTTTTTTTTTTGTTTGATTATTTTAAGCGGAGAAAAATGGGGAGAAATTGAGAGAAACTCATTTTTCTCCTAACTCTTATTTTTAATCTTCTCAAAAGAGAAGAGATTGGGAGAGAAGAGAAATTTACAAATGTTTATATTTTTATAATATCAATTTTATCCCTATAAAAATAAAAAAAATAAAATGATTGAAAATATAAAAAGATTATTTTGGTAATATAACATAAAATAATTTTTTTTCTTTTCTCTTAATGAAATTTAACCAAACAAGAATGAAAGAAATCACAATCATTTCTTTTCTTTTATTTCTTACTTATCCAAATAAAAAAAGAGAAATTACAATCATTTCATTTTTTTTTTTCTTTTATCTTATTACTTAAGTAATCATTTTTTTTCTTTTCTCTCCTAACGTACCAAACATAGTGTGAGAGAGCCGTGGCGATGACTACAATGGGTTTTAGTTGAGACTTATATACACCTTTCTGTTGCGTGTTGTTAATCGATGTGTAAATCCAAAACAAAATATGATAAATTTAGGATTGGTATGTGATATTTTAAAAAAGTGTATTTTTTAATTTATTGTGATTTAAATAAGATGATGTGATTTAAATAGGATGTAACTTTTTGACTTTTTGTATTATTTAGTAGATGCCAAATTTGACCTTAGTTAGGGCAAATTACACTGAACTCCTGAGATTTTTTGTTTAATATAATTTTTTTTATGTTTAAAAAATTACATTTATTTATCTATCAAATTAAAATGATATATTTTTCATAGCTTTTATATATATAAAATAAATCCCCTAAATCTAAAGAAGGAGGAGGAGGAGGAGGAGGAAGAGGAGGAGGAGGGAGGAGGAGGAGGAGGGGGCAGGGGCCGGGGGGGGCTCGGGGTGCGGGCGGCGGAGGCGGGGCGCGGGCGAGCGGCGATCGGACGAGGCGGCAGCGGCGCTCAGCTCCGAGACTCTCGGGACACTCACGCTCCTCTCCCTCTGCTGGCTCCTCTTCGCGCCCTACTCTCTCTCCTCCTCCTCTCTCTCTCTCTCTCTCTCTCTCTCTCCTAGGGGAGGGGCTGAGGGGGGGGGGGGGGGGGGGGCGGCGGAGGCGTGGGCGGGGCGGGCGACGGCGGAGGCGACGGGCGACTCTCAGGAAGCCGAGGACACGCCGACGACGAGGGCGCCGGAGGCGACGGCGCTCCTCCTCCGGCTCCTCCTCCGGAGCTCGAGTCTCTCTCCTCTCCGACAGAGATCTTCCTCTCTCTCTCTCTCTCTCTCTCTCTCTCCCTCTCTCTCTCTCTCTTGCTCTTTCTCTCTCTCATTCTTATTATTCTAAAATAAAATAATATTGATATTTTGTTTATGTCATTTTAAGAGAAATAACAATTATCTTCTTTGGTTTATTTCTGACAAAAAAATTAATTTTTTTATTTTTCGTGTTGTTTTATTTTTACTGAATTTTTTAAATAAGATTAGGATATACTTAAAGAGTATAATATTTTGTGATCTTCTTTTTTTTTTTTTAAATTCACCAAATACAAAAAAAAAAAAAAAAACCAAAAATATAAAAATTTAGTAATATTGTAATAAATGTGAATGATGGTATTTGGTAATACTATAATAAATATAGGTAAATAGATGAGAAAGAAAAATGATGGTGCAAAAAAAAAATGAAAAATTATATTCATATATAAAATTTTATATAAAAAATATCATAAAAATATTGCAATAGTGATGTTGTAAATATAAATTATGTTTATGGGTTTTGTTTTGAAATGAAAGGTCAACATTAAGCTATAATATTGTGTTTTAAAATTTTATATAAAATTTATGTTCGCATATTATCACTCAATAAGAATATGTTCAGGTAAAATTTAATGATAGAAAGTTATAGAATATAGTCATAATGATAGGAAGAAGAAATGGTAGAAAAAAAGGCAAAATGGCCATTAAAAAAATTTTAGGGCATGCCATCAACAATCCATGAGGCAATTTGTAATGAGATTACAAACCTCAAAGAGGGAAATGTAATTTTTTAAATGTGATGGGGGAATCTGTATTAAACAGAAATCTCATGCGTTGTTAGTGTACTTTACCCATTTAGTTAAAATCTCTCATTTAGTAAAAAAGATAATACAATTTATTTTGTTTCATAAATCTTTTAAGGAAGAACTGTATAATTGAGTAAGAACCGAGTAAATTTTTTTTTTTGGACAATATTACCCATGTATATATATCTCACGAACTCTTCTGACAAGAAATACTTTTATTTTATTTTATACAAGTTTAAAAATGTTGTATATGTGTATTTTAGTTGGTTCATCTACTATGTATTCTGTTTTTGTAACAATAAAATGTTATTTTGAATCAAAGAAACATGTTACTGTTTACACCAATTTTTATGGTATTTTTTTATTTTTTATTTTTTAAGAATTTCATAATCAATATAGATTTTATTTGATAGATCTTGATGAGAGAATTCTAAAAATACTAATTTTATTAAAAACCAACATTTAGATTAAAAGTTATATTATTTTAAAGTTTAAAATATTAAATTGTTAACTGAGCATATTTTAGTAATAGTGGTATGTACTGAACTTTTAAGAAAAACTTTGTGTACTTATCTTTAATACATTAAAATTTTATTATGAGAGAATTTTGACCAAATCTCCCCAAAACTATTTGCTTATTTACATGTACAATATTGCTACACCTACCAAATTTTGCCCCATCCAAATTTCTCAAATGAATATCCTAAGTATATTCATTTTTACTCAATCGGATGTAAGATTTTCATTTGGACAATTTGGGTAGAGCAAAATTTTGTGGATCAAACAGTATTCTTATATGTAATTAGAATTGTGATCCTCTCTATTGTATATTTGTAATGAAGAAATCTATTATATCATCTAATGGTGAATGCAATAATATTTTTTAATTAAAATAATTATAATTTTACATTCATATTTTGTAACTATTAGATATGTAATGAAAATATTGCATTACATAAATGGAATAGAGATGATTAAAGTCCATGTAATTGCATTATAAATAAATAAATAAAAAAATTCATATGTAATTTTTATGGGAAAGACTATGAACACACCTTTAAAAAAGTATGTACTATATGTATCTTATAACAATATGCACCTTATAACAATTTCATACTTTATAATTTATAATTAAAATAAAAATAAATAAATAAATAAATAAGTCATAACCAAACACTATGTGGGTATAACCAAAAATTTCAAAATAATATCATAACTAAAGAATAAAAGTGGTCATAACTAAAGAAGAAAATGAAGTAACTAAAAGTGCATATGTTATGGAGTGTGTATTGTAGAATTCTCCAATTTTTATATAATGATTTAATTTATTATGGACATTTCCTTCAAAATAAAATACCATTAAAAATAAATTTATTTACAGTAATAGCTTATCATATCATTGTTGTCAAGTTTTTTATATGAATTTTACCCGACGTAGGTGAAGAAAAGCGCCTCTTCTTCTCAACTTTATTCCAACATACAAATCGACTTTACCCGACGTTCCGAGAACAAAGAAGAAAAGTCTTTCTCCACCTACTGCCACAACCCAAACCGCCTCTGTATCTCGAGCGGATCAAGGATCAACATCTGACCTAACTAATCAGCCATCTACTTCTACCTCTTACTTGATCCTGGTATAAGAACGAAAACGTCGGCGAAGACTTGTCCTTACATCCGAGATGGGTCGTGCAAAACCTATCGCCAAGGATCTTCTTGCCGATCTCCCTACTGATGTCGACGCTCAACCGACACAGAGCATGCCCCTAGCAAAGTTAAAAAGAACAAAAAATGCTCAGCCAAAGGCCAAAGCCACCGAAGTTGAAACTGAGGACACTCAGCCAATTTCACAATTGGCTGGGAGTGAGAAGACATCTTTCGTTCCTGCCAAAAGATCTGTTGAAGCCTAGCCCTCTGAGTCCTCCAAATCGAAGAGGCCGAAGTTGTCGTCTGGGACGACCTCGGGTTCTAAAAAACCAGATATCCCCTGGGCGCTTTGTCACAACCCAAACCCGGCCCTATGGGTTTAGCACCGTAACCGCCCAGTAATCTGAGATTACCGAAGGCCTGCTTAACAGTAGAACAGTAAAACAGAGTTTAGGGCTTGGCGGAAGCCAATACAGTAAATAACTAGTGTCCATTGAGCTGTGACAATCTGTATGCCAAAAACATTTTTCATGCTTTCAAACAGTTTAGAACAGTACAGTCTATACACAGTCTATATAATCATATGCAAACATTCGGTACGAGGATCTAATCCCTCGATAACAAAGACAAGAAAAAAAAGGATGATGATATAGAGTACAAAACAGTAAGGAGACCGATGGGGGACACAAAAAAAACACCCCAAGCCATAGCATGGCAACTCGGAACCTCGCAGTGAGGCACATAGGCTGGCTTGACAAAACTGGGGACCAACCTACGCTCCTAGCTCCGGTCTGGTGGCTGAGCACCTACATATATATATATAAACAGTGAGCTAAAGCCCAGTGAATAACATAAAGCGTAAAGAGGTTATGAATGAATGTCCTTCAAGAATGAAATCATTCATTAAACAGATATTTACTTTTCAAGATTTCATCAATCACCATATGTGGTACATCCATTAGCTTATCAAGGTCAAGAACAAGAGGTCTTAAAGACCAGGTCTTAACAGACCCAACGGTAGTGATGGCCATCAATCAATAAACAATATGGTTTCACAAGGGAACCGACAGAGATCTCTGTAACAGTAAACAGTAAGTGCTAAGGATGCCACAGTACAGTTCAGAATACAGGACATACATTCATTCAGTAAACAATATCAGTTCAATAAACAGTTCAGTTCAGTATTCAAAAGATAATCATTTTGAACATATCTTTACACAATCGTTACTCACAGAGATTGGGCTAATAACAGCTAGAGCGCATCCCCGAGAGCCAACCCTAAACAGTTAACAAATAGAACGCACATTAAGTTTCACAGTCGAGAAGGATGAAAATTAAATCCCTAAATTTCCTCAGTGTGGTTCTACATTTATATCCTCAATAAAATGTCTTAAACTAGGCCTACGAATATCTAGGATGAAATGAGGATGCAAAGATGTGCACAGAAATTAGTTTCAGAATTTTCAGTAAAACAGGGCCTCTGCCGGCGCAGTTTCCGCCGGCGGACAAGCAACAAAGGTCCCCGCCGAAGCAATATTCTGCCGGCGTGTCACACAATATTCCGCTCGAGCGTACATTCCTCCGCTCGGCGATCGATGAACAGATGCATCGGATGCTCGATTTTTGCTCAGCGCACTTCTCGCTCGGCGATCAGAAACAAGTTGAAGGAAATGCTGGGAGCATGATTTCCCGCCGGCGCATTTCGCCGGCGGACAACAAAAATCTGGAAAATCCAGGTTTGTGTTCCAAGTTCAAAACTCAAGTTTGATGCTCCAAACTCGATCCTCTTGGGCCCATTTTCTGGAAAACTCTTTCAAACACATAGAATAACACGTTTTAAAGCTCAATTTAAGGAAATCAAGGCCCAAGGGTGTTTCAATTAAGCTCAATTTCAAACTAATTTTCAAGAACAACATGCAAACATGATATGCATGCACTTTAAACAATTTTAAGCTTCAATTCTTGCTCAAATGAGCTCAATAGTTGGAAAACAAAATGAAAGCATGGACTTTGATAGAAACATGAGCATGCATGTACAATTCCAACATGAATTCAACTCAAAAATCACCAATTCAACCATGCATGGAACAATGGGGTTCCAATTCAACATATATGAGCAATTTCATGACTTAATTTCTCTATATCCATGATACATACAAGATGGAACTCTCGAAGACAACAAGAAGAAGATGGATTTTCTTACCTAAGTCTCAATTACAAGTCTTGCAAGCTCAATTTAGCAATCTATGTTACAAATCTTCAAGTCTTCAAGCAATTCCACAACAATGGCAAGATGAGCTCAAGTCTCTCTAAATTCTCTCTCACTCTCTCTATGTTTTGGTTGGTTAGAGGCAACAAGAAGGGCTGATCAATTGTTACATTAAGTGTAATAAGGCTCTCTAATAATAATAAACAAATGTCCACTAAGTGAGGCAAAGTTGTAATTAAGGCAATCTATGTGTATAGCTCATTTTAATCTAGTTTAATCATACCTAATCACAATTTAGATAAATATACCCTAAAATCACATAAATTACACTGATCATGAAGCACTAAACGGTTCTTAATTCGGCCGCCGATAAGGCCTTCAATTAGCAGTTTTAAATATATGAATTCAAACAGATAATCAATCAATCGAACAGATAGAAATGCAATATAATAGATAAACTTATTCAATTTCGATTTCAATCACCCATTCAAGATTTCCGATTAATTCAATTATCGGTCATTATCGGCTTTTAGCAAGAACGAGAGCTAATTCAGTAGTTTATCGGTAATCAGTACGAGGGTTTACACGCCATATCACTCTGAAGATAAACTGTCATGGCGATGTGATCTTGACGATATCAATATCGGTGTCGCCTCAAGATTGCTCTTCTTCCTGGTGATCTTGAAAAGAATGCCGAGTTGAGTGAGTACGAAAACTACGCTCTCATGCTTCAGCGTTGTGTTCAAGTAAGTTTCTCCACTTGGTAATCTGTCTTTCTTTATCCTTTCATACTTGTAAAAAATTTTGTAATAACTTTCGCTTTATGCTCTTTTGGGCTGTTCAGCATGCCCACTCCTTCTCCATACAATCTTTTGAGAATAGGGAGAAGTTGACCAACATGAAAAGGGAGTTTACTGCCCTTTAAAAGATTAACAAAAGTCTCTAATCAAAAATGAAGAAGTTGGAGGACCAGGCTGAGGCTGCTCTTAAAGCTCAGACTGAAGCCGAGAAGAAGGTTGATGCTGCTGAAGCTATTAAGAAAGTTGCTGAGGCTCAGAAAAAAAAAGGCCGAGGAAAAAATGGCCCAAGCTGAAATAGAGCTTCAGGAGGCCCTGGCCACTAAAGAGGTCGAAATCAAGGCGGCCGACGAAAAGGCTTACTTTCAAGGTATGGCTGACGTCACTGAGGAATATAAACTACAAGTTAGGCAGGCATGCAACAGGGGCTTTTCCCTTGGTTGGATGTCCTTGGCAAAGAAGCTTAATATTCCTGATGATTCACCATTGCGTAAAGCCGACGCGATTCCTCTTCCATTCCCTCCATCTCCACCTCCAAGTCAAGCTGAAGACGATTCTGAATCCGAAGCTGAGGATGAGGATAAGGACGATGATGAGGCTTTAGTAAGGAAACCCAAAGATGCCGATGAGACCAAGTCTCTTCTTCAGGATGATCAAGTCCTTGACTTGACTCATGAGGAGGAGGATGAGGAGGCTGTCAAAGGGGCTACTCCTGAACAAGCATCATCTGATGTTCTTTCAGTTGAAAAAAGTCTTGATCAAACACTTGCCGAAATTAATGCCGAGAACGTGGCAGAAAAGGCAGCCGAAGTAGTTCTCCAAGAATCTGTCGAGGTCCAGACTCAAATTGTGCCTGAAGTTGAAGAATCACAACCTTGATGTCTTTTGTACTTTTTTGTTTTTTGGATAATATAAGTTTCTTGTATGGTCGATGTGCCTCCAGTTTATGTTGAATGTTTTAATATAACTTTCTTTGAATGTCTGCACTCTTTTGCCTTTTCTTTGACTGCCTCTATATGATTCTATACTTAGAATATTTTGCATGCCTTTCAAACTTTGCCTTCTTTGTGCAATTTTCTCGGGGTTACATACCTCGAGTATAATAACTACAAACTTTACTTCGGCAAGATACTGACCTGCAAACTTTTTCATAAATTTCAACAAGTGTAAAACATATGTTATAAACTTTTCTCAAGTTATAACAAGTGCTAAACAATGATCTACTTGTAAATTGCAACAAATTTCAACAAGTGTTTAAACAATATACTTAGCTTTTACTTTAACCTGTAAATTGCTGCAAGTTTCAACAGATGATCATATGTCAGCTTAACGTCATCTTGTAAATTGCTACAAATTTCAACAAGTGTTAAGCATCTTCTTTTGGTTTAACTAACCTGTAGATTGCTACAAGTGTTTAAGCAATAACCTCGGCTTCACTTCGACTTGTAAATTGCTACAAATTTCAACAAGTGAAGGGAAACAGTAATCTCGGCTTAACTCCAACTTGTAAATTGCTACAAATTTTAACAAGTGAAGATAAGGAACCATCTCAGCTTAACTTCAACTTGTAAATTACTACAAATTTCAACAAGTGAAGATAAGGAACCATCTCAGCTTCAACTTGTCAATTGCTACAAATTTCAACAAGTGAAGATAAGGAACCATCTCAGCTTAACTTCAACTTGTAAATTGCTACAAATTTCAACAAGTGAAGATAAGGAACCATCTCAGCTTAACTTCAACTTGTAAATTCCTACAAGTTTCAACAAGTGAAGATAAGGAACCATCTCGGCTTAACTTCAACTTGTAAATTGCTACAAATTTCAACAAGTGTTAAGTGTCATTGTCTTCTCTCTGCCCCCAATATGAACCTGAGTTCCACTTGGGTTCTCATTATTCATGTCTCTCAGAAACAACATTATATGTTTTTAACAATCATTTACAAGTGTTCCAAGGTCTGGGTAATGCTTTGCCCTCATTATCTTCAAGCCGATAAGCTCTATTGCCTAACACCGAAGTAATTCTGTAGGGTCCTTCCCAGTTTGGGCCAAGCTTGCCCTCTCTGGGATCTTTCTTGTTGCCGACGACTTTTCTCAAGACTAGGTCGCCTACTTGAAAATCTCTTGGATTGACCTTCTTGTTGTAAGCTCTGGCAAGCTGTTGCTGGTATACTGCGAGTTGAATTGCAGCTTTCTCTCTTCGTTCTTCTAAAAGATCCAGATCTCGGGCTAAGAGTATATCATTAGTCCCATTCTCAACTCCCTGTGTTCGGATCTCTGGGATGTCGACTTCCAGTGGAATGATTGCTTCTGTACCATAAGCCGTGGCAAAGGAGGATTCCCCTGTTGATCTTCTCGGCGTAGTTCGATATGCCCAAAGTACATTGGGCAATTCGTCTACCCACTTTTCTTTTGCTGCCTGCAGCCTTTTCTTTATTCCATCTAAAATTACTTTGTTGGATGCTTCTGCTTGTCCATTACTTTGGGGAAAACTTGGTGTTGAAAAGTAATTCTTGATCTTGAATTTCGCACAAAAGTTCTTGATGAGTTTGCTGTCAAACTGCGTTCCGTTGTTGGCAACTATGGCTCTTGGAATGCCAAATCTGGTGACGATATTTTTCCATATAAAGTTCTTGACGTCCACATCTCGGATTTTGGCAAGAGGTTCTGCCTCTATCCACTTCGTGAAGTAATCCGTCGCTACCAGCAAGTATTTTCTCTACCCAGTTGCCTGGGGAACTTTTCCAACAAGATCCATGCCCCACTGGGCAAACGGCCAAGGGCTGGATACTGGATTCAGGTCAGCAGCTGGCTAGTGTATCAAAGGTACAAACCTTTGGCATTGTTCGCACTTCTTCACGTACGCTTCTACATCTTTTTGTATGTAGGGCCACAAATACCCCTGGGTAATGGCCCTATGAGCTAGTGATCTGCCCCCAGCATGGCTTCCACAAACTCCTTCATGAATTTCATATAAAAAATCTTCAATCTGCAAAGGGTATGACACCTAAAAGGGTCCGATGAAGGACCTTTTGTAGAGATGTCCGTCATGATCGGTCAATCTTGTCGACTTCAATCTGACTTTGTGTGCCTCCTTGCGGTCTTCTGGCAGCTTTTCTTCTTTCAGGAATGCAACAATTGAATCCATCCAGCTTGGCCCCATGTCCACACACATTGCTTCCTGCTCTGTGTTCTGTGGTTCTATGTTCGGGCCCGACATATAGTCAATCATAATTGTCCTTGTCTTTCCGGTCTGTATCGAACTTGCCAGGTTGGCCAACGCGTCGGCGTGGCTGTTATCATCTCGGCTTACTTGGATTAGTCGGCAGTTCTGAATTAAGTTTGCCAATTTGATGACCTCTTTTGCATATGCCGACATCCTTTCGTCTCTGGCTACAAATTCTCTTGTTGACTGGTTAACAACAAGCTGTGAATCACAAAAAACTATTACCTCATCTGCTTCTGCTGCTACTGCTAGTTTTAGCCCTGCAATTAATGTCTCGTATTCTGCTTCATTGTTTGAGGCCTTGAACCCCAAACGGATGGACTGTTTTATTATTTCTTCATCTGGAGATATCAGTAGTACTCCTGCCCCCGCTCCTTGTCGGTTTGAACTTCCATCGACAAACAGTCTGAAGGAATCACCGATGTAGATGCTGCAGGGTCTGAGTTTTTCCTTCCTTTGCTCTCTTGCCTTAGGTTGGGATTCTCCTTGTTTGCTGGGACAATGTTTATCTAGGCTCAACGGAGCTTGATGTTCGATGGATTCAGGCGTGAATTCTGCCACGAAGTCGGCCAAAACTTGGCCCTTGATTGCTGTTCTGGGCCTGAACTCCAGGTCATATTGGCCCAAGGCCATTGCCCATCTTGCAATTCTTCTTGTTAAGTCTCCTTGTTGTAATAAGGACTTTAGTGGGTGCTCTGTTAGTACCACAATCTTGTGCGCCTGAAAGTAATGGTTCAACTTTTCTGAGGCCATCACTAAGGCTAGCATTAATTTCTCTAGTGGTAGATACCTTGTTTCTGCGTCGGTCAAGGTTTTACTTACATAGTGTAAAATGTACATTCTCCTTTTTCTTCTCGGATTAGTATCAAGACTTATCGCATGTTCTGACACGGCTAAGTACAAGAACAGCTCTTCCCCAGGTTCAGGTGTTGAGAGGACTGGAGTCGTGGTCAGATACTTCTTTAGGTCGGCCAAAGCGGCCTCACATTCTTCAATCCATAGGAAGTTTGTGGTCTTTTTCACCAGGTTGAAGAAGGGTTTACACTTGTCTGAGCTTCGGCTTATGAACCTGTTTAGGGCTGCGGCCCTTCTAGTAAGCATTTGTACCTGTTTTGCCGATGTTGGGCTTTGTAGATCCAGGATGGCCTTGATCTGATCTGGGCTGGCCTCTATTCCCTTTCTTGTTACCAGGTACCCCAGAAACTTTCCAGATCCAACTCCAAACGCGTACTTTGATGCGTTGAGTCGGAGCCGATATGTTTTGAGGATCTCAAATACCTCTTTTAGGTCAGCAAGATGACTCCTGGGCTCCTTGGTCTTTACGACCATGTCATCGATGTAGACTTCTACTGTTTGGCCGATCAAGTGCTTGAACATTTTGGTTACCAGCCTTTGGTAGGTTGCTCCTGCGTTTTTCAACCCAAAAGGCATTACTCTGTAACAGTACAGGCCTTTTGGGGTGATGAACGCTGTCTTCTCTTTGTCTGGGCGGTACATGGCTATCTGGTGGTACCCCCTATAAGCATCCAGGAAGCTCATCATTCCATGTCCAGATGTGGCATCCACCAGCTGGTTAATTTTGGGCAGAGGAAGTTCGTCTTTGGGATGAGCTTTGTTCAGCTTGTAAAATCTACGATACCCTCCATTTACCGTTCTTCTTCTTTACTACCACGGTGTTTGATAGCCATGTCGATAATTGACTTCTCGATGGCCCCGCCTCTAGAAGTCTATCTACTCTCCTCATCGCTTCGACGCATCAACGCCGGTCTTCGCTCGTTGTATTACAGTGTTTGGCCGACTAGTCAACGCTCACCAGGACATGTGATCTCGGTCAATGCAGCATTTCATAAGATGTCCAGCGAACACCTCTATGTTTGTTCTCAAAAGGCTTCCAGCCTTTTCTTCTTCTTCACTAAGCTGGCCGAGAAGAAAGAAGCGCTCTTCATCGCCCTCCTGGATGAGGATTTTCTTTAGTGTTTCCTCACTCTTCTTGGCCGGCTCCTTACTGACATCATCTAGGACCTCCATGTCCTCATCTTCAATCTCTGCCTTCCCTAGTTCTTGTATGTTGCAAGTTGTTTTCATTGCTGCCATGGAGCAATTTTTTGCCTGCAGCTGGTCTCCTCTGACTTCTTCAATTCCATGTTCTGTTGGGAACCGCAATAGTTGATGCAACGTTGAGGGAACTGCCCCAATTGCGTGCAACCATGGCCTTCTCAAGATGATGTTGTATGGTGAAGGTGTGTCAATCACGATGAACTTTGTCCTGATCTTCTTAGTGCCGGCTTGTACTTCCAAGTTTGTAGCACCCAATGGCCACGTCGGCGTTCCATTAAAGCCGACCATCGGGCCATTCGATTGCTCCATGTCATCTGGGTGAAGGCCCAGCTCCTTGTAACATCTAACATACGTGATGTCACAAGAGCTGCCTTGATCTATCAGGATGCGTTTCACTTGGTACTCCCCAACCTGGAGGGATACTTCCAAGGCATCATTATACGGGTGCTGGACCATCTCTAGGTCGGCTTCGGTGAAGGCTATCATCGAACTGGGTACTCTTTCAAAGCGAGGTCTTTTCGTCCGACCGGTTCACGTCTTTGCAGTGTTTTACTCTTTGGGTTTCAGATGTCGCTTTTCATTCACCTTGGAGTGAATTACGTTAACCATCCTAGGTCCCCCTCCCTATGGTTGCTGTGCTAGGGGAGGCGGGGCTGCTGGTGCTTGAGGTAACCTTGCCTGCTCTTCTCTGGTCCTGGCTTCGTCGACAAGATCCCTCAGATGGCCTTGTCTTACTAAGTCCTCTAAGTATGCTTTTAGGGCTCTGCAGCCCTGAGTTGGGTGCCCTTCTTCATTGTGGTAAGCACAACGCCTACCAACGTTCCTGCCCATGTATTTCCCTAGGGCCTTTGCTGGTGCTTTGGAATAGGGTTGATTTCGGATTTGATCCAGGACTTTGTGGACCGGGATTCGGAACACAGTCGTCACTGCCTGTTTGCCCCTCAATTCTATCTTTGCTTTGCTAAATCCGTTGTTACTTCGGCCTCGCTTCGGCGAGCCGTTCCCTTTTTCCTGTTTTACCTCCTTATTCCCCGATGTATCCTCCTCGGCTCTGGTATACTTCTCGATTCTTGCCATGAGCTCTTCCATGCTCTTCGGCAATGTCTTTGCCAAAGATTTTCGCAGTGAACAATCATCTTTTAGGCCGTTCTTGAAAGACACAACCGCCACTTCTTGGTTGCATTCGGGTATTCGATTGAACACCTCATAGTATCTTTTTGCATAGGCCCTAAGGCCTTCATCCTTGCTAATCTTCAGAGCCATTAATGCGTCCACCCTTAATGGTCAGAGCTTATTTGTCACTTAACTCGCCACAAACATCTCGCCAGCCTTCCCAAGTCTTCACACTTCCTTTGGCGGTTAGGAACCAATCTGATGCAATCTCTCCAAAGGATGAGGGGAACACTTTGCAGAACAACGGCTCGTTTCCACTGTATAGTGCCATTGAGTTCAAGAATAATCCAATGTGGAAGTTAGGATCTGACTTACCATCGTATATTTGAAACCTCGGCATACTAAATCTCTTCGGTGCCTCAAATTTGTCCAGCTCTACCGAGAATGGTGTCCTCGGCTTGTTGGGTGAGGTAATCTCGGCTTCAGCATTATGTTCCTTCCTCTTGAGGTAATTTCTCAAGTCTTCTTTACTCCTCCCTGGAGCTCGGCTATCTTTTGACTTCAGCCTTTTTGGCACACTACTTTCGGCCTCGTGGGGGGCCTGCTTTGATCTTTCTCCATGGGTTGTGTCAAAGCAGAGCGCCTGCCTTTGGACATGCCGATGTTCTCTGGGCTCTGGGTCGTTCGTGTGATATGTCCTTTGGGACTTCTCTTGTCTCGGCTCTTCTTGTCCGATTTCCCTGGAAGGCGGGTGAGAGAGCCTTCCGCTCTTGGTGTGCTGAGGTGCTTCGGGAATTATTTTCCTTCCTCCCTTTTGGGTATTAATTGCTGGGATCAGCGTGTCCTGCAGCGGGTATGGTGGCTGCATGACATTGTTTTGCATCATGAAGTTAACGACCGACTGCAGGTTTGCCAACTTATCTGCCAATTCTTTCACTTCCTCATCCCTCCGTAGGCACCTATCCCTCCATACCTGGAGGTTATCTTCGTTATAGTACCTGCTTTGGTCTATCTTCTTTGAAGTGTCGCCCTCCTGGCCGACGTCTTTTCCTTCGTGTCCCTGGTTACGAGTTTCTGCATTGTGGTTGTCCCCTTCGATGTCAAGGTCGATATGTCTATTACTTCCAGTAGGAACGTCGTCCCCAATCTTTTCTTTTTGTGCGTTACTGGCCATCTATTCGTCTTTCTTTCCCACAGACGGCGCCAAATTGTGTGAGTAATTTTCTGATCACACTGCCTACCTTAGTAATTCAGCTGTAGAACACAGGCAGAATAGATGGCACCCTGTTGTCCTACACAAAAAGAGAAGGCTCCGGCGGTGGTTCTTCCACCCGGGGGCACTCCGACGATCAAGTCAGTATATCTCTCAAAGATAATCAATAGTGCTGAAGACAATGCTCAAAGTATAAGATTGCGTATCTTAGACCCACGGGGGTACCTCTCTTTTATAGACAACTTAATCCCAACCCCACTAGAAGCCTGACTTCTATGGATTCCTATTTGGTGCTTACTTTGGATTCCTCAAGAGATAAAGATAAACTCCCTAAGAGTTTTATCCTTATCTTGGCCAAGTCTCCTCTTTATCCTAGGACTCTTGTCCCCTATCCGCGAATCTCGGATTCCGACATCTTTGGAGACAACCTCGGCCTAGTCGAGATAACCTCGGCGTTATTATCAGGACATGTGGTACCTCGACTGACACGTCGGCTTCACCTTGCCACGTGTTGATACTCTGAAAATATATCCCCACAGTAGAATTCTCCAATTTTTATATATAATGATTTAATTTATTATGGACATTTCCTTCAAAACAAAATACCATTAAAAATAAATTTATTTACAATAATAGCTTATCATATCATTGTTGTCAAGTTTTTTATATGAATTTTATATAATAATAAATTTTTTCATCAATCAAATCAACTATATTTGGATTATATGCAAAATGCATGTTAAATTGTAAGTGAATTTAGTATAAATATTTAATTATTTCAATAATTACGTGATTATATGGAGTTGTCTTCTTTGGTAGAATAAATATTCAATGTTATTAACGTCAATATCATGTCCAATGCAGATATTTAAATTACTCATTTTGTATGAAGTTTAATTTTTGTTGGGACAATTACCAGACAATGGTGTTAAAAAAAAAGTATAAATTAATAAAAAAAATTATAATATTAATTATTAACATTTATAATATTTTTTGTTTGTAAATATATTTTATCGACATCATGTCAATATAATTCTCTCATTTTTGTTCACTAAGATAATTGGTCATACAACATATAATTCTTCCACCATTGGGAGGGGGGGTGGTCTCATGAACAACGCATTGTGTTTTCACAAGAGTGAGTCAAGTTCGAATCCTGAAGGCACGCTCTCCTTAGGAGACTATGTATTATACTCCAATAAAAGCTTGACATCTTTTATGGCACATGACAAGGTTTATTGGGTACTTTGGTGGCGAGTCATTTTCTATGAGTTAGGTTAAATGTAACTGACAAACAATTACCCTATAAACAAGATCCACGGATACTATAATGCCTGACGGAGTAACTTTGTTTTTGGAGTTTAAAAAAAAAACAATTCCGCTACGTAGCTCGAATCCACATTGGCTCCAGTGACCCGAATTTCTTTTCTCACCCAACTTTCTACTGCTGTGCTCAATACACCCACACATTCCATTTTCTCTCTCTCTCTCTCTCTCTCATATCGTTGTCTTTTTCCTTCATGTAAGGTTGTAATTTTGGCCCGGCCAGGCCCATGTCCAGGCCTAGGGGTATTCAGGCTTTGGGGTAGCCAGCGGGGCGGGCCCCTAGGCTTGGACCTGGGCTCGGGCTTTGGGCAGGCTTGGACAGGCCTAAACAATTTTTTTAAATTTTTTTATTTTTTCCACTAAAATTTTATTATTTTTCATTAAAAATAACATAGGGCCTCGAGTGGATCGGGCCTCAGGCCAGGCTTTTTGGCGGGTCTTCAGCGGGTCGATGGATCGGGCCACAGGTCGGGCTGGACTTCAAAACGATGGCCCAGGCCCAAGGCCTTGGGCTTGGGCCTTAACGGGCCAGGCCCATCTTGGGCAGCGGACGAGTTTCGGGCCGCCTGCGGGCCACGGGTCAAAATTACACCCATACCTTTATGTTCTTCATTTTCTTCCTTTGTTCTCTCTCTCTCTCTCTCTCTCTCTCTCTCTCATCACTCTCTTCAATCTTCTTTATCTTCATTGTAATGAGTAGCAAGTGTTCCATCAAGACAATCACGAAGGCCGTGAACTCGAGTCAGAACATGAGATGCCATGTCTTCTTCACTACGAAAATCAAGGTATTCTCAGATAAAACTAAACCTACAGTGCATACATATACATATACATACAATTAATGGGTACATATATATATGGATTATCCAAAGTCTAGTGTGAAGATTAATAAAAAGTAGAGAGAGAGAGAAATTGACCATAAAATCAAACATCCACCTAATTAATAAAGAAGATTGATCCAGAATGTGAGAAGTCTACAATTTTCAAAACCCACCAACCCACGCAATATATAAAAACACATACATATATACATACTCAAATAAAATCAAATATATGTAAAATAAGTTGGAAATTCTCCAAAATTAAGCATCAAAAATCCCAAACCAAACCCTACTCACAAATCCCATTTCCCATTTCATTCCAGAAATCTCGTCATTGCACAAAATCAAGGTATTCTCAGACAAAACTAAACCTGCAGTGCATACATATGCATAGGGGTGTGCGCGGTGCGGGTCGGTGCGGTTTGAGAGAAAAATAGAAACCGTATGGCGGGTGGCGGATTGATAAAAGTGTTACTAGAATTTGCCATTTTCCTTATCAAAAACCGGCGGTTCGGTTAGCAAATAATGGCGAATTTGCCTTGGCGGTTCGGGCGGATTGGCGGTTTATAAAAAATATAATTCAAATTACAAAACTTAAATCAAAGAGTAAAAAAAAGACGAGAGATACTGTGATATTAAGCATCTTGAATTGGAATCCAACTTTATTTTGGATTACTGACATCTTGAATTTCTCTCGAGCAGTAATATAATACTATATTCTAAGGTATAGAACAACAAGCAAACTTAAGTAAAAAAGAATTTTTAGAATCTTATAAAACATGATTTAATAAAAGGCGGTCTTGAAATTAGTGGTTTGGAAGAAAAATAGAAACCGGCGGATTGATAAAAGTGTCACCAGAATTTGCCATTTTTCTTACCAAAAACCGGCGGTTCGATTGGCAAATAATAATGAATTTGCCTTGGCGGTGCGGTTCGGTGCGGTTTTGGTGGTTTCGGCGGTTTCGGCGGTATTATGCACACCCCTACATATGCATATACATACAATTAATGGGTACATATATATATGGATTATCCAAAGTCTAGTGTGAAGATTAATAAAAAGCAGAGAGAGAGAGAGAGAAATTGACCATAAAATCAAACATCCACCTAATTAATAAAGAAAATTGATCCAGAATGTGAGAAGTCTACAATTTTTAAAACTCACCAAACCACGCAATATATAAACACACATACATATATACATACTCAAATAAAGTCAAATATATGTAGAATAAGTTGGAAATTCTCCAAAATTAAGCATCAAAAATCCCAAACCAAACCCTACTCACAAATCCCATTTCCCATTTCATTCCAGAAATCTCATCATTGCACAAAATCAGCAAACACAGAGAGAGAAAGAGAGAAAGAGAGAGAGGAAGAGAGAATAACAAGCCATTGAAGTCAATATCTGAAAAGACCCATTGAAGTCCAGATCTGAGGGTATGCATAGATCTATCATAAATCTGTTCCCTCTCTCTCATTTTCTCCTTCTCTCATTTTCTCCTTTTCTTCTTCTTCTTTTGTCAGTTTTAGAGAAAAACAGATGGGGCAGAGAAAAAAAGAAAAAAAAAATGCTCAAAACGACGTTGTTTTTAGTAGTCGAGCCATTCGGGCCGAAATACGAGCTATGAAACATTTCTCAAAAAAACAAACAAACAAACATATAATTCTTCCATTTTTGTTTATTAACACAATCGATCATACAACATAAGATGGCGTGGGGTTGCTCTCTCGTTGAAAAGACAATCGCTTATGCGTATGCAATGAAATATTTGAGATTTCAATTTTATTATCATTTTTTTGAAATCATTGTCAATTAAGGAAAATTAATAACAGCCATTTGAATTAAGAATAAAAAATGATTCTTTCAACCCACTGAGTTCGATCAAGAAGTTAACATATCGCCTATGAATATCTGAGGACTATAAATTTAGCAATCTTCCATGACAAATCTCATGGTAATTACAAAAAAAATAAAATAAAAATGGTGTCCCATTAAAGCCATAGAGTTGAACATACCATAATAATAATTAACAAATAAGTGAAATGATCTAAACAATCCTAAGTAACATTACAAAGCAAGTTTGACTTCTTCATTCCAATTACAACCTTCACAACTCATGTTGTCACCCTCTGCTTCTCGGCCTCTTTTTCATGTTTCTCCTACTTCTGGCAGTATTGATTATTGTCTATATGTTGCACTTTGTTCATCTATTTTTATTTTAAGACTTATTTTGGACAATAAGTTACTGTCCAAAATAGGTCTTGGAATAAAGTCAAAAAATCAATAAACTAACTTTTAACCTAATTACCAAAATAGACCTATATTTGATTTCTGGATTTATATAACACAACTTTTGTAAATAATCTAAACACTCCTACCCAATAACATGTTACAAAACAAGTTGACTTCTTTATCCCATTTACAAGCTTCACAGCTCGTGTTGTCATCCTCTTCTTCGCGGCCTCTCCATGTCTCTCTCACTCTGATGCTTCGAGTTTTTCCATGGCAGCAGAAATTTGTTTGTTGGCTGACCATATGATTGTTGATCCACATTGTGTGAATAATGGCTTTGATTCTTTCTCTGCACTCTTGGATCCTCAAGCTCTTTGAATTTGAACAAGTATTGTTCATGGCATTTAGAAGCTTTAGGCCTTGTTTGGTTGATTGCCCACCTCTAGAGAGGAGGATCATACCGTACACGTATGAGGCCTCCACGTGTCCTTTCTCTGCTGCTCTCTTCAAATGTTCTAGTCCTGATTCCATTCTCATGTGGCTGAAGTATTCAACCTATAATATTGCAATTGCAGAAATTAAACACAAACGAGATGTTTAAAAAAATATTAGATGATTTTATTTCAACTGTGAGGCTAACTATACATAATTGAATTTAATATTATGAATAAATTTCTGAATAATCTAATTTTCTAATTTTTCTATTGCATATATGAATGTTTGTTTTCTTTTCACAACTTAAAATATATAAATTTCAGTTGAACGGTCAATTCAAAATAGACTGACATGACTACTTTCTATTATATAGAGACAGAATCTAATATATTATTTGAATCATTTTTCAATATGAAAAATTATTCTACATACTCATAATTTAATCATAAAATACACGATAGCTTGACAGGGCCCATAAGGCCTAAGAAATAGCTTTATTTGTTAGTATCTCACATTTTTTTTCAGTAGAAGTGGACCACTATATATGTTGACCTGTACATATTTTTTTTAATTTGTTTCTAGTTTAACTTTATATTTGTTATGTTGACTTGTATATGTTTAATATTTTTTTTTGGGTAAATTACAAACACCCCCTCAAGGTTTAGTGAAAATACAGATTCTCCTCTGAGGTTTGAGAAATTACAAATTTCTCCCTGAGGGTCAAATTTTCATAATAAATTAGGAAAAATTAGGGGAGAATCTGTATGAAAATAAAAACCCTAGGGGGCAATTTGTTATGAAAATGTAAACCTCAGGGGGCGGGATGTAATTTCTCAAACCTCAGGGGGGAATCTGTATTTTTACCAAACCTCAAGGGGGGGTGTTTGTAATTTGTCCTTTTTTTTTTGAGCAATGGTAGAGGGTCACAAAAAGTGTGGCTCAAATGGCTCAAAATTGCCAAAACGACATCGTTTTGGGCGTAAAACGACGCAAAACGACGTCGTTTTGACAGTTTTGAGCCATTTGAACCACACTTTTTGTGGTCCTCAAACATTTTTCTTTCTTTTTTTTATAATTTAATTATGTACGAGTAGGTTGAGTGGAAGACAAATGGAAACTCAATGATACCACTTTGCAACTTAGGTCCTATGGCCTTGGATATAAACAAAGGTCCTGTTATGGTGTGCAACCCTTTAAGGTTACACACCATATGCAACCAACACAAAAGGCATAAGTGGAAGGCATAAACATGAAATAGGACAGCAAACACAAAAGGCGTAAATGTAAGGTGTAAGTTGCACACTTAAGAAAAGTCCTATAAACAAGTGGTTGGATTGGATATCATATATTTTGGGCGTCACATATCTTTTATTTGTAATTTTTTTTTTTTATAAAGAGTATATAATATATCATGAGATTGTATATCTCTAAATTGGTAGATATATAATATCAGTCTCCTTTTGTTATATCATATCCTATAGGATGGAATAAGAATTAAAAAGTCAAATTTATCCTTCTTATCTACTTACCCTTCTAAACCCTTTCCATTGTTTATGTTAAGTCTTTGATTTCATTTCTTTATATTTTTTTTATAAATGCTTTTTGTTGTATCCAAATGATCCTTCCTTTTCAATGCTTTTTGTTTTAGGGGTACTTACCAATTAGTCCTACTAACTAGACTTATTTATCTACAGGTCCTAACTAATAAATTTAACACTATAAAAATAAGAGAGTGATAAATTTATCACTAAAAATTTATTCATAAAAACAAAGAGACTGATAAATTTATTATTATAAATTTATTCATAAAAATAAAAGACTGATAAATTTATTTTTATCACTTAATAAATTTATCAATAGGACTTAATGGGTAATAAGTCTCCAAAGTAGGACCTATTAGGTAATAAGTCTCAAAAGTAGGACCTATTGATAATTTACACTTTGTTTTATATGTTGCTGATCTGGAAATCAATGAAGCCTCTATAAACAAACAAAAATGATTTATTTATTATTTTTTCATAAATAATGATAAATCTGATATGATTGTATGTGTATGATAAAAAAATTATTTCTCAGAGTTTTTTACTTTTTCATTTTTATAGTTGGTTGATGTTGTAGATGAATGGCTTGAGACATTTGTTTGTTTAGGTGAAGAGTTTGATTTTTTTTTTTTTTTTACATAAACCAAATATATATATATACAAAATAAGACTCTTCACTTAAAAAAAACTGATTGTTTACAAAAAGCTGTTATTTTTATAATCAAAATACTTGTTTAAAATGGGTTATTTTATTTTATTTTTATTATCAAGTTCCATTGGAGTATAACATATCCAAAACATTTGCAAGAGATACATATTTAAGCAACCAAATTATGTAATGACTTGTGGCATGAAATATCTTAGAACCAAAAAAAAAAAAAACCTCATTGCTTGAGTGAAAGATTCACGCAAAGATTAGTCAACAATGACAACTATATATATATATATATTATTGGAGTTTTGTCACGTTTTTTTTTTATGTAATATTATTAACTCTTTCAATAAATAATTGTTCATAGTTTTTAATCAAGAGTTATCATAGATATGCTCTGATACTAATTGTATGGAAATTGAGGGGCTCACCATTACATAGCGACACCGGTCTAATTCTTTGAAGAAAAACTTTAAAACCACAAGTATAACATTATGAGCTAACAAATATTGTTTGAAATTTATACTAATTTAAAATTTTTTATTTGATCGAGTAGGACTCTTTCTTCACATATACTCTAATAATCAAATTATCAAATTTTTTTTCCACTAAAATTATGTTTAGTTTATGAATTTGATGAGAGAAATGAAAAAGGTAAATAAAATATGAATGAAATATAAATACATGTCACATAATTTTTTTTTATTTATTTTTTAAAATTCCTTCTCAAATTCATAAAATAAAGATAGCCTAACCTACCATATAATGTTGGAGGTGATCATGGAATGTAATCACATGGCAATCACGTGTAAGTTAGACTAGAACAGCTTGGGGGGTCATGAATGAAACAGAGAGAGACAAAGTCATATAATGAGGAGCAAGAGCATTAATTCTAAGGTAAGCAACCTAATAATATACAGTGGTGTTACATGTATAATATATTAATTAGTATATTAATGTCTATTATTTTATTATTATTTTAAAATTATGATTTCACTCATTATATAAATTACAAATACCTAAAACGTCTAAAATTATATCACGTCATTTATTAATATATTAATTGATATATCAATTGATACATAATATAACATGAAAACATGTGAGAAGCGAAGAGTGGGTTAAGAAAGAGTACCATTCCTTTTCTGTACAATGCTTCTGGGTTTCCACTTTGTATGCACCGATTTAAGAACAAACTCACTTCTTCACGTTTCAGCCATTGATGAATCACTGGGAATTTCTCTATTGACACGTGTTGTAGTATGTACTTCTCCTCTGCTACTCCCAGAAATTCTCTGCAACTGTCATTACATTACTTAGTTAAATACGGGTTAGAACCAAGATAATAAAATAGATATCACATATAACTATGTGATTAGTAAGTGAAAAACAAAGAATGTACCTAATCTCACTCGGCATTTTCTAGGTGACCTTTTAGTTTTTTATAAATAAAAAAAAAATGTGTAAAAAAATAGATAAAATAATTTTTCGACAAAAATATTTTGTTCCCAATAATTGCATAATTTATGGTTCATATTCAACACATGTGCAATGAGACTTACACTATGAATAATTTTAAACCACACATTATTATTTTTCTTGATTTTTTTTATTTTTTTATTTTTTTGTTATGAATTCTTGGTTTTAACACTATTCTCCATATTTATCGTCGTTAGTTGTGAGCAATTTTTGCATGCATTGAAAATATTGTCACGAGCTTTTCTCATTGACTTAAGACAGTAAAATTTTTATTATATTTGTCTCGATATTTTTAAGATAAAATCAAGTATTTATGATTGGTGAAAAATACCACATATGCCAACTTGCAATAATTTTTTCATTTTTTTCAATCAATTTTTATTCATTGTATGTGAGACTAATCATCATTGTACTAGAGATTAACAATTTAGACAAAGGAAAATATTTATAAAAAAAAATAGTATGTCTTCAAGATTCACAACTTTTATATAGTAAGTTTTACATTTAAATCACATATTTTTCTTATATTTTTCTCCATATTCTTAAATCTTTAACTTTCAAGAATTTATAAAATTTAACGTTTAATAAATAGTCTACCCTTTGAAGTCATACAAAAACGTCAGAAACAATACAGTTGAATATAAAATTGATGACATATTAAACTTACAAAATATCATCATTTACCAATATATTAATTTCGGAAACCGTTATTTGGAAAGAGGAGGAGGCGGTAGAAGAAGAAGAAAGACTAACCATAGTTTGGAATTGAAGAGGTCGGTGAAGGAAGAGGAGGCAACCAGAGCTAGAACTTCAACCAACAACTCCACCGGCAGAGATTCGATCCCACCACTTCCGACGCCGACGACGATCTTTTCTTGTTTTTCTTCTTCAATTGATGATGACGATGATGGAATAAGAAACATGGTTTCTTGCTTTCTTTCTTTCTTTCCAAACAATTAAAAGTCAAACTGGTATAGAGTAATCAAATTTAGAAGGTGGGGATTGAAGGATTGATGGTTGGTTGATGAAAAAAACAGAGGTGAATGAAAAACCTCCAATCTCAACCTCTCAGAAGTAGCAGAGACAACGCTTTACCATCTCTCTCTCTCTATATATATATATGTAAAATAGAGGTTGAGTGAGAAAAGCTTTCAAGTATGTATGGCGGCTTTGGAAATCCAAACACGAGTTGGAAAGGGAAACAGAGTATTTTACAACTTGCTAATCAACCAATTACCTTAATTAATAGTAGGAGGATCTCCTCTGCTCTGTTTGGGTAACGAGGTTTATTACGAGTACTGTTTTAATAATTTAAATATTTTATTTTGTCTCACCTTTTATATATTTTATTTATAAAAAAAATTAAGTTAATTTAATAGTTGTAACTTGTTAATGTATTACTTTTTTAACCAAAAACATTTATGACTTATTTTTAAAAGTATAAATTTTTTTGATTAAAAATACAATAAATTGAATGAATTACCGTTATCAAATCGATCTAATTTTTTGTGTGTGTTCGACAAAATAAACAGTTTAAATAATTAAAACAATACTCATGGTGAGCTTTACGAGTCTAAATAGCGCCATCCAATCTAAAATCTGGACCGGAGGAGATCCTCTTCCTAATTAATACTGCTTGTTATTTTCATACTCTTGCAAAAAATAATATAAAAAATAAAAATATTTATAAAAAAAAGTAAATTATAAATACTTGAGATTTACGTAAAATACATTTTGGTTCATATGATTTAAAAAATTACAAATATCTCATTGTTAGAATTTTTTATTTAACATAATTAACTCAAAAAATAAAATGCTTAACTCTATCCTATACAATAATAAAATTACTTGAATTATTAATTGAAATAAAATTTTGAAATCATTAAAAATTATTAATTGACTTGATGGTTTATTAATTAAAGAGTTGTTTGCTATAAAATTAGAAACTTCAAGAGAAGTATGTAATTTCTAAAACTATAAGAGACAATTTATATTAAATTTTATATTTCGGGTGGGCCACTTTCTAGTATTTTTTATGAATCCTAAATAATCTATCAAATTTTTTAAAAAACCTCTTACATGAATGTGAGACTCATACAAATTCATATATATATATATATAAAAATCTTACACCCATATAAAAAATTTAATAAAACATTTAATAAATTATTTAAAATCCCTGACCTAATCAAATTCATGTGATGAAACGGAAAAGGAAACAAAGCAGTTACTATTACTAGGACCATCAATTTCTTATAACCGACATAGTTTGACCGGTAATTGTTGAGGAGTGACGGGGACTCCCTTCAATCATTACCCCCACCACTCTATACATACGTGACGGGTGGTGATTGGAGGACAAAGGAAATAAAAAAAGAAAAGAAAATCCAACCAATGAGAGAGAGGAGGGGTCAAAGAGAGTGGGAAAAAAAAGAAAATCTTACACATTTTTGTTATTTACAAAGGAACTTTTTCCTTGGAAGCTGTCTTTGTCGATTTAAATATGAATTTAGAAAGTTATAAAAAACAAAATTAAAAATTAAAAAAAAAAGTAAGAAAAATTTAAATAAAATAATATATATATATATATATTTTTACTTCCTTCTCTTTTTTAAATTTTTATTTAAATTCACAACTTAAACAAAGTATTTAATTCATCGATTTTGGATTCGCTTGTGTTCTGAATCGTTTATTTTTAGTGTTTACAGATAAATTATGAGTGAAAAAATAAATTGATTTGATATCTATAATTATGTAATTAAATCACATTTTGTTTTAAAATACTAAATACTAGTGTCTATTTTCTTATTTAATTATATCACTATCAATATTTGATCAACTTAAATTTTATATAAATAAAAAAATGTTAAAAAATTAAACAATTGATATTATCAATATAAATTTAGAGTGGGTACACAAACCATGAACTGAACTCTTTAGTTCAGAGTTCAATAGTCAAGAAAAACTGATTCCAATTATTTAGTAGTGTCATAATATCATATATATTGATTATATGATGTAACCGTTCAAAGTTGAAAAGTTTACTGATGAGACTATATCAACATAATTTTGTTGTTTAACTCACTTTTAGAAAATTGTATTTTTTTAATATTTTATTTAATTTTTTTTTTATTTTTTAAATACACTTTAAAAGTACAATATTTATGAGAGAAAAAAAAAAACTTCAAAAAATTTATCATAAACAAAAAATTAAAAAAAATATTTTTAAAAACTCTAAACCAAGCCAAGTGAATAATTTTCGTAATGTATTTTAAGATTTTTTTAAAACACAAGACGACATAAGCACCATCCAACAATTTACCTATGTTTTTTTGCATAGGAATATGGGATGTGAGGTCTCATGATCCAAACACAGATGTATCATCAATCTCTAAAATTGGGCCATTAGATGAATTTCATAACTAATTTAGAACCCACCAAACCCAGTTTTTGGCCTTTTTAGTATAATGGGTAGAATAATCATATATGTAAGGAGGGCTAATTATGATTTTCAATACAACTAAAAAACGTCAATATCAAACCCAATAATTGTTTTTCATCTCATAATAAAATTAAGAAGCTAAAAAAAAGCAACTAAAAGAATTAATTTCAAAATGAGGCTTAAAGATTTGAGTCAAACTTGTGAAAATGAAAAAAACGGAAGAAGAAGAAATCTTCTATTCCTAATTACCTCTCAAATCCTTAATCAAAACACAATTTAAAGAATCCTTAATCAAAACCCAATTTAAAGAAAAGACAAAATAAAATAAGAGGAATTTATGTGTAAGTCCTACTAAGTGAATTTATTATTCAATAGGTTAATTAATGGTATTTTTATCATACACTATTATAAAATGTCATTAATTGTTAATTTTTAACGACAGTTTAAAAATTTTATCAGAAAAATGTTACTAATTATAAGTTTTAGCAACAGTTTAAAAAAATCATCACAAAAAAGTCACTAATTTTTAACTTTCAACGACAGTTTAAAAAATTTGTCACAAAAAAGTCACAAATTGTAAGTTTTAACAACAATTTATAAAAATCGTGATAAAAAAAAAGTTAGTAATTGTTAATTTTTAGCGACATATATAAAAAAGCGTCACAAAAATTATTTTTAACGAAGATTATGTTAAGACTTATTTTCAACAAAATTTGATGAAAATTAAGTATAAATTTTTTTTTTTTTATATTAAAAACATGATAAATTGAATAAGTTATAGTTATCGAATTGTTCTAATTTTTTGTGTGTGTTTGACAAAATGAATAGTTTAAATTATTGAAATGGTGCTCATGGTGGGCCTTACGGGTCCAAACAGTGCCGTCTAATCCAAAATCTGGACTGAAGGAGATCCTCTTCCCAATTAATATTACTTGATATTTTTGTACTCTTGTAAAAAATATGTATAAAATAAAAATATTTATAAAAAAATAAATTATAAATACTTGAGATTTACTTAAAATACATATTTTGTTTCATCTGGTTTAGAAAATTAAAAATATCTCATCGTTAGAATTTTTTATTTAATAGAATTAACTCAAAAAATAAAATTATTAACTTTCTCTTATACAATAATAAAATTTCTTGAATTATTAATTGAAATAAAAATTTGAGATCATTAAAAATTATTAATTAATTTGATGATTTATTAGTCAAAGAGTTATTTGTAATAAAATTAAAAACTCTAAGAGGAGTATGCAATTTCTAAAACTATAGGAGGTAATTAATATTTAAGTAAATCTCAAATTTTATATTTATAATTAATATTAGACGGTTAGGTGGCTAGTTTCTGGTATTTTCTATGAACCCTAAATAATATGTCAAATTTTTTTATAAGTCTCTCACATAACTGTAGTATCTATATAAATTTACATGCGTATAAATTTTACATCTATATAAAAAATTTAATAAATTATTTGAAACGCCTAATTAACTCAAATTCATGTGATGAAACGGAAAAGAAAACAAAAACCGGAATTCGGAACATCAAGTTCTTACAACCGACATAGTTTGACCGGTAATTATTTACAAAGGAACTTTTTCCTTCGATGCTGTCTTTGTCGATTTAAATATGAATTTAGAAAGTTATAAAAAAAATAAAAAATAAAAAGTGAGGAAAATTTAAATAAAATAAAATAAAAAATATATATAATTTTACTTCCTTCTCTTTTTTAAATTTTTATTTAAATTCATAACTTAAACAAAGTATTTAATTCATGGGTTTTGGGCTCACTTATTTTTAGTGTTTACAAGTAAATTATGAGTGAAAAAATAAATTGATCTGATATCTATAACTATGTAATTGAATTACATATTGTTTTAAAATACTAAATACTAGTGTCTATTTTCTTATTTAATTATATCACTATTAATATTTGATCAACTTAAGTTTTATATGAATAAAAAAAAATATTAAAAATTAAATAGTTGAGATTATCAATATAAATAGAGTGGGTTCACAAACCATGAACTGAACTCTTTAGTTCAGAGTTCAATTAGGAGTAATGTTAGGAATCATAAAAAAAATATCATGAAAATGATCATGAAAGATTTTTTACCTTTAGATTACACATACAATAAAACACTGCACACTAATTAAAGGATGATGAAAAAATTTTCATGATACATTTCATGATATTTTTTTCATGTTCCTTAGTATTATTCTTCAATTAGTCAACTAAAGGAACACTGATTCCAATTATTTAGTAGTGTCACAATATCATGTATATTGATTATATGACATAATCAATCAAAGTTGAAAATTTTACTGATGAGACTATATCAACATAATTTTGTTGTTTAACTCACTTTTAGAAAATTGAATTTTTTAAATTTACTTAAAAAGTACAATATTTATGAGAAGGAAAAAAATTTAAAAATTTATCATAAAACTTTTTTTTAATTTTTTTAAAAAAATTCTAAACTAAGCAAAGTGAATAATTTTTGTAATGTATTTTAACATTTTTCATTTGTTTAAAACACAAGACGACGCAAGCACTATCCAACAAGGGTACATTCCAAATACACCTCTTGAGATTTGTTTAAAATATAGATTGCTCTTTGCGGTTTGAAAAATTACAAATACCCTCTTATTATAATTTTTTATTTAACAGAATTAACTAAAAAAATTGAAATTCATAATTGCTTTCCGATACAATAATAAAATTATCTAAATTATTAATTGAAATATATTTTTAACATCATTAAAAACTATTAATTGATTTGATGATTTATTAATAAAAGAGACGATTTGTTATGAAATTAGAAATTTCAGGGGATGGAATGTAATTTCAAAATTACAAAGGGCGATTCGTATTTTAATCATATTTTAAAGGGTGTATTTGTAATTTATCCATCCAAGAATTTTCCTAGTTTTTTTTTTTGCATAGGAATATGGGGGATTTGAGGTCTCATGATCCAAACACAGATGCATCATCAATCTCTAAAATTGGGCCATTTGATGAATTTCATAACTAATTTAGAACCCACCAAACCCAGTTTTTGGCCTTTTTAGTATAATGGGTAGAATAATCATATATGTAAGGAGGGCTAATTAAAAGACATCATATAGGTATAGATAGAATTTTTTTTTCAAATTTTTTTAAAAGTTGTGTTTGGATTAAAGCCCCTTTGGAATTTAATTTTTTTTTAATTAGAATAGTTAAAAAGTCTCAGAAAAAAAAAATTTAACATCTCAATAATTTATGATTTTCAATACAACTAAAAAACGTCAATATCAAACGCAATAATTGTTTTTCATCTCATAAAAAGATTAAGAAGCTAAAAAAAAAAAATACTAAAAAAATTTATTGCAAAATGAGGCTTAAAGATTTTAGTAAAAACTTGTGAAAAGGAAAAAAACGGAAGAAGAAGAAGAAATCTTCTCTTCCTTAAAAACACGCGCACACACACACCCTCTCTCTACAAATTGCTTCTCAAATCCTTAATTAAAACACAATTTAAAGAATCCTTAATCAAAACACAATTTAAAGAAAAGACAAAATAAAATAAGAGGAACTTGCGTGTTGGTCCTACTAAAAGAACTAATTGTCCAATAGGTTAATTAATGGTATTTTATTTTATTTATTTATTTATTTATTTTTATTTTTTGATCACTGAGTATCCGGGCCAGCACCCCTTCGGAGTGACGCACCTCGACTAATCTCGGAGGTAAGTAGTCTGGGGAAAGCCGTGTACCCTTTTCAAACTGCTGCGAGAGTGTGCCCCTCCTGAGAGTCGAACCTGAGACGTGCGCCTAACCCACACATCCCAGGCTTGACCCAAACTCCTTGTGGTTACCCACTGGGCTACACCCCCGCCCCCCAATTAATGGTATTTTTATCATACAATATGAAGAAATGTCATTAATTATTAATTTTCAGTGACAGTTTAAAAATTTTATCATAAAAAATGTCATTAATTATAAATTTTAGCAACAGTTTAAAAAAATCATTATAAAAAAGTAACTAATTTTCAACTTTCAACGACTGTTTAAAAAATTCGTCACAAAAAAATCACAAATTATAAGTTTTAATGATAATTTATAAAAATCGTGACAAAAAAAAATAGTAATCGTTAATTTTTAACGATATATATAAAAAAGTGTCACAAAAATTATTTTTAACGACCAATATGTTAAGACTTATTTTCAATTAAATTTGATAAAAATTAAGTTAAACTACTAAAATTTATTAATAGTTTATCCATAAAATAAAGAACAGGAAACCAAGATGCTATGAAGTTAGTACACGTCACTTTCAAAGAGTTTGCTTTGCCTTTAACCAGCAATAATATAATTTTGAGTAAATTTAAATGTGAATACAATTTTTACAAAAGTGAAATAAAAGATAGTCTCATATATATAGTGAACTAGACTATCACTCGTGCTATGTACGGAATAATTATAGATTTTTTATATTTATTTTAGATTTTTTTTAATATATAAATTATGTTTTTTAAGATTTTTTATAAAAATAATTTAACAATCTTATCACTAACCATAGTGTATGGAAGAAGCTGAAAAGGGTACTGTAGTAACTATACATGGATTGTATCTATAATTATTTGTATGATAGGATTTTAAATGTTGATTAAGAGATTTTGACCAAATCAATAAATGCAGGCATGTGGAAAGACATGTAGATTGAAAAAATTTAATAAATGCTGATCAGGAGATTTTGATCAAATTAATAAATACTGAGATTTTTTTAAAATAAAAAATAAAAAATATAAAAAATCCAGATTGAGATATTGAAACTTTTACAGACCTTAAGGGTTAAAAACCATTGTTTACTTAATATATAATATAGATTCAACGTGTGAAATTTATCATTTATTTTACATTTACGTATTACTTAGAATAATTCCAAGAGAGGAAGCAAATTTTAACACCAAATATGTACTTAGGTGACCCAATATAATTTTTAATTCTTTCTTTGACTTTCCTTTCTTTTTTTTTTTCTTTTAACTTTTGCTTTAAAATACTATAATTTGATGAATTTCTTTTACACAATTATCAGATTTTATTTATTTATTTATATAATATGGTTTGGGAGAATTGCATATCAATGATTTTCAACAAAAATATTAAATATTTAAATATTAATAATTAAAATTATTAATTTTTTTACTGATGTATAATAGTTTTTTTTTCGCATATAATTTCCCTTCAAAGTCAGCTGACATGTCAATTTGAAGAGAGAGAAACCAAAACCAACATGGTTTCCGACGATTACTCGTTTGCTTGGGGAGGATTTTGCTGACTTGTCAAATTTGATGCAAATTTGGTTTTGCTTTCTTCGTTCGAATTGCTCTAATATGGATTGGTATAGGGTTGTTTTAAAAAGTTAGTTAAAAATTAATTTTTTATTTTTTTTTTAGAAGAAATATGTAAAAAATTAAAGAGATAATGTGATTCAAAATAAGTTAAAAATCAAAAATTGACTTTTAACTAAGTTGCCAAATTAGGGCATAGTCTTCTTCTTTATATTTTTTAAATTATGTTTCATTCATAAATTTGAAAAAAAGGAAAAAAATATGAAATATAAGTGAAATATAATTATATTTTATTTATATTTTACCTATTTTTTTTTTTTTTTTTTTTCACACTCTTACCTAAATTTATGTACCAAATATAATGTAAAAAAATTTGGTTAACATTAGAAAATGGCATACATCAGACTGAGATATGTATCCCATTTAACATCATTAAAAGTTGATGATTAATATTTAATACGTATAAAAGAACTAAAACCTTGTTTGTTTTCAGATGTAGGCCTCGAGACTAGATTTGCTAGTGTGTTGGGTTTGCTAATATATATCATGTTTGTTTTCAAATTATAGCAATAGACTCATAGTCCCAATACCATATATAATGAGTCTGGATCCTCTGTTGTGTTCTCCTATGATGGTTTTTGCGGTGCTCTAAGATGACGTTATTTTGAGGCAAAATTTCACCACAAAAAAAAAAAAAAAAATAGTGAAGAGAAAGATGGGAAGAAGAAAGAAGCATAGAGGAGGAGAAATAGGAGAAGAAGAAAGAAGACATCTCAAAGGCGACAACCTCTGGCCTCCCTTCACCCACGGCGCCACCATCTCCCCGTCATCGCCTCCGCAACCCATCTTTCCTTCCTCTTCTTCTTCTTCCTCATCTTTTCTCTCACTAAAACTACCAACCCACCAACAACCCACCATTGCCACCCCTATAGCCGCGAGCCCCATTCTCTCTCTCTCTCTCTCTCTCTCTCTCTCTCTCACAATCTCGATGGCCTGCAACCATCTTGATCTTTTCTCTTCTTTTTTTTGTCGCTGGTGTACCGAAGGGAGTTCGTCTATCATCTTCGTCACCGTTCGTCGATTTTCCTCCTGATTTTTACCTAGATTTGAAATGCAGAAAGATGAGTATATGAAGAAAAACAAAGTTTCAAAATCTCTATGAAAGATTTGAGATCCAAAATCAAAGAGGAGGAGAGGAAAAAAATTTGACTGTTTGGTCTTTGCTTTTGTTTGTATTGATCTAATTTTTAGTCAATTTTGATTTATCATTTGGGATGTTCAAAGTGTTAATATATATATATATCTCATATTTTTTAACCTCCAACTTTTGTTTGAATGGTTCTTAATACGTGTGAGATCATGAAATATCCTCTCACATGGATTGTAGAGATCCAACGAAAAGATCGACTTTGTCCCTGTATACCTGTAAAGATAAGCGTGATCGGCGCCACTCAACCGGGCTTGCCGCCTGGAGACACTCCGATGATGAAGTCAGTCACTTGATTGACAAAATGAAGGTATAGAAAATGGAAAGTGTTGGTGTGTAATGTAGAGAGAGAGAGAGAGAGAGAGAGAGAGAACATACATTTCGTCTGGGATGCCCCTCCTATATATAGATGGGGGGTGTGATAAATGTTTGGGCTGGACCCATTGTAGGCCTTGTTTGGGTTAACCCCAATAAGCGGATATATATATATTTAATTCTGGTTCCCATAATTGTCCCAAAACTTTCATTGTCTGCGATAGAAGGAATGAGAGTTTTTCTTGCTGAGTTACGCTGTTCAAATATCTGTTAGGTTTTTTGATAAAGAACACTTTGGATAAATAAATAAAATATATGAATGAATGACTGCATGTATGCTTGAATGTATGCATGTGCGTATGTCTTGAATGTATGTATAAATATACATGTGTCTATCACAGGATGAAATTATATCACATGAGTTCCAAACAAATCATAATGATAAGCCTGCGGTATTATTACCCCCGAACGAGGGTGTAGGCCTGCGGTATTATTACCCCCGGGCGAGGGTGTAGGCCTTTGCTGATGGCGCTCCGTGCCGAATGCGAAGATTACGCTGTACTTGGGCCATTAGTGGCGATCAAGCGCTAATATTGCAAGGATTTTGAATAATGCATTCTGTGCCAGCGATGGCCTGTACCGAATGAGATAAACGTGGTAAACACAAATAATATTTCACAAATAATATTGCTCCACTTGTAAGGCATTGCCAAGTAGATATCCAACTATTTAATTGTCGAGAATTTTGGGCCAATTAGCATTGCTCGGTTTGCATTTAGTCCAGTGTAGACTTGCCCCATTGCTGTATGTTACGAGGCAGATTCGGCTTTGGTAAAATGACGGCACGCAAAAATATGTGAACTGCCGACTGCCAAATGCGTAATGTATTGCCCCAAAACTAACGTTTTCTTGGAGTGGTGTGAAAAGGAGCGAGAGTCTGTAACTCAAGTAAATTTGGTTGTAATGTGTACCAAGTTAGCCGAGTATAGCAGAGGTGCCGAAATCTTGATCGGCTGATATGCCCCAAATGGAGAGCGAAAAAGTGACTAAGATACCTCAGTGGGCAATAAATGGCCAAGGTAACGAAATGACTGATCGGGGAAGACGGAGGATTATTTCCTATCCCCAAGATCCTGCTACTAAAATTGTATGCCGATCGGATATGATTTGACCGTTGATTTTGCATTTAATGTTCCCGATTGGCCGATGTATTGATTGCAATATACGACTTAGAGTTTGCAAAATTAGATCGTACGGATGTGTTCAGAAGGCTCCAAATAGTTGGAAATGACCATTGGATCATTGTAATTGGACTCCTGATGGCATAGTTGTAGCCAAAATAGAGTTGATGGTTCAAATCGGTTGAGAATTGTGTGCCACAAAGCACTGGATAACTTCCCTTGCATGGCTTGCTGGTTCGTCGTCCTCAGCATATTCGTTGATTCTGGGCAAACTTTGATCGGCCCGTACGGCGTCGTTTTAGCTCCGATTTCGACGTGGTTTGTTGCATTAGACTCGTCTCAATGAGTATTTCACATTGGTATGGTCAAAACTTGAGTTTGATAACTTTGAAATTTCAATTTTCGGCACGTTTGATCCATTTCACAACTTTCGGCGGACTTAGGTTGCTTCTTGGCTCCTTGGGTTGGTGGATTTGGACTCTTTGAGCCGATACGAATCCTGTGGTATGTTCAAATATAGATTTCAGCAAGCCGAGATGCTAGTGTTATGCCAAGATAATAGCGCCAAGCAAGATTGAGTAGTTTGTAGCTGATAATATACGCGTGTTAAATTGATAGTGGAATAAAAAGTCGAATTGCAGAGTTGAACAACGTTGCAGCATAATGCGTTGCCGAATAAATTGCCAAAGCCGAATAATGTTAATGAGTTAATAATGGTGAATGCACTTGAGCTTTGTGCTCGGGAAAAATGTAGTCGGTGAAAGAATTTGTATGGGGGAATGTATTCGGCAAAAGAGTTTGGTGCACGGGGTTATAGAGTTATGTATTTGGCGGTGAGAAATCGAAGCCATTCTCATGAGCAAAGAATAGAGCTCAGGGTTAAAGCTACCGAGTAGCTTTGTAGCTTTGTAGAGCAGTGTGCTATGAGCCACGACAGTGCCGAAATGCAAATACATGTTCTCACTGTAACGCTGCCGTGTGGCCTCGTTGAATTGCCAAATAGCTCTATTGTTCATAACTTATGATCAGCAAGTCTGTAATGGCATTTGTGCGAATTCAACATGTTGGTAGCTATTTGGCATGATCGTGGCATTGCTGAATAATCAATGTGTTGCCGAGGGCGATGAATGAGCTTCAATGAACTGGCAAGCCGATGGGCCAATGGCATTTTGCTGAGTAATGTTGCTAAATTACCAAAACTCATATGTAGACTCACTCACCAAACAACATCTAGAGAATATCAAACATGAAATCATGAAGAATTGAGTGAAGTAATTCGCTAAGGTAGGAATTTAGGAATCCCTCCCAGAATTCTTAAGAACAAAACAGGTCATGCAACTCTTTCAAACACTTCCGCAGTTCTTTATTCTGAACACTATTTTTTTTCTTCTCTAGAAACAACATCAATCGTTGAATGTGATTTTACAACTTTAGCAACAGATTGTGTGAAGCAAGATCTCAAAAAGCATATATCAGTTTTAAGTTTTTGCAGTTGATTAGGTTTTTTATGAATGAATCAAGAAAGTTTCCAAAGCAAATTTTGAAAATAGTTTGTCAAACAAGTTTTTCATGTCAATTTCCTTTTTTTTTTTTGGTGAAACAGAGAACAAAAACCACACAAAACTACAATGACTTTACTGGCTTACTAGTTGCTCTAGCCGACTGAATGATTTGCTTCATTCACAAAAACGATCTGTTGGATTCAAAACCTAGAAGTACAACCTGAAAATAATCATTTACTATTGACAATTAAAACTAAAAGGAATCAAGGAATGATTCTGCAGAAGAATCTGATGAATATCAGTAACTGCCTAAAGCAAGTAGTGAAGCCACACCACCAGAGTGCTAATTTGACAACCTTCGTGTCCATTGTGCCTTCAGAGAATGTAAACACAACACAATTCTTGTGCGAAGTGCAAAATTATAGGAATGAAACCATGAAAAAACTTCAGAGTACAAAATGTATGCATGAATTAGCTTTGAAGAAGGAAGAAGTCCAATCGCTACCCTAATTTGGATGCTTAAAGACTAAATGGTTTATGCTTGCATTTTATTAGAGAGAGAGAGAGAGAGCTTGAACCGAACAAGTTTTTAACTCATTGAAGTTTAAGACCCCACAGTGGCTGAAGCTTCGTGCACTACCCTTTTTTTTTTTTTTTTTATTGAAGCGCCAGAATTAGCCTGAATATTAAGATAATTACACGCTGGGAAGTCTTGCCGAGTAAGCAATGTTAGCTGAATAATGATACCGAGTCGATTCAATGTTGGGAATCGAGAGATTTGGTGGTGAGAAATTTGATGCTTCCATGAATGGGTGTGCTGAACAACTTGGTATCCTCACGGCTGCTTTATTGTATTTTATTTATTTATTTTTATGTTGATTTGTATTCATTTTTAAAAAAATAAATAAATATAAGCAACAATATACATATGCACATATATCTATAAACTTGGTCAAGTTATTCAATAAAAGTTGGACACCACTTGCGAGTCTAAATGTATATAGATAAATGAATTGAGTTTGGCCGAACAACCTTATTGAATCGTCGAAAAGAGGCTCTCTTTAAGAAAAATGAAACCCATTTGTAGAGAGAGAAAATGGAAATGCACAAGTAGACTATGAATTCTATGTTGTTTTAAAACTTTTTACTGAGATTCATGGTGAACAAAAAGCTCTATTTTGAAAGCACAAACATATGTACCTCTAATCCAAGAACCAATCTTAAACTAATTTATAGAGAGCAAGATCAATCAGTGTTGTTAAATTTTTACTTACAAGAACATGTTTGCTCCTCTCTTTATTGAACTCTTGCAGACGTTTCCCAAAGACAGCGCCAATTATGAGATCATGAAATATCCTCTCACATGGATTGTAGAGATCGAACGAAGAGATCGACTTTCTCCCTGTATACCTACAAAGATGAGCGTGATCGGCGCCACCCAACCAAGGTTGCCGGCCGGAGACACTCCGATGATGAAGTCAGTCACTTGATTGACAGAATGAAGGTATATAAAATGAAAAGTGTTGGTGTGTAGTGTAGAGAGAGAGAGAGAGAGAGAGAACATACATTTCTTCTAGAATGCCCCCCCTTTATATAGATGGGGAGTGTGATAAATGTTTGGGCTGGACCCATTGTAGGCCTTGTTTGGATTAACCCCAATAAGCGGATATATATATTTAATTCTGGCTCCCACAATATTGGTGTTCTTCTGGGTGTTTGAATGGTTGTTAATATTAGTGAACTTGATTGATTTTCTACACGAAACATGATCGCAAATATTGGTGTTCTTCTGAGTGTTCTTCTATTGGTGCTTCTTCCTTTTTCCCCTCTTTCTCTTCTTTGGTTCTATGTTTTTTTGCCCAAAATGACATCGTTTTGGGGCACCGCAAGAACCACTGCAGGGAGTACGACAGAGCATCCGGGCTCCATATATGATGAGTCTTTCATCATGGGATTAGTAATGAGGTAGGGGAGATGAAATTAGAAAATGAAACCTTGAGATTGGCTTGGAAATGAATATTTTGCCCTCTCTTATTGTCCAAAAAAATAATATATAAAAATAATAAATTAAAAAGTTAGCTTATAAGTCACTTCTCAAAACAAGCTATAGTACCAAAAAAATATATATATTTATGAAATATAATTTGTAATATTAAAATATAATTTTAATATTTATAAAATATTAAAAATACCAAGAGTATTAATGGAATTTCATATAATTAATCTTATTATAGAATGACAAAACAAATATGAATTGTTACTAGTCCAGTGGTCATCAAACAAACATAATTTTTCTTAATCCCCTCAATAATAATCTCCACACTAAGAATCTCCTCATTAACAATCCCACCCAACCTACATTTGTTCACTTATTTTATTTGTCAGTAATATGTAATGAAATAAGAGTAATTTAAACAATTTAATCATGAGTTAATTACATTTTACCCCTTTGTAATTTAGTTCAGAAACACATTACGCCCTCTAGGTTTAAACATCTACACATAACCTCCTTGTGTTTTGAGGTGAATTGCAAACTTCAACTCTATTAATGATTTTGACAAAAAAAAAATCAATTTTACCCTTATTTTTTTCTTCAAATTTCTTATGAATGCCATTTTACTACCATAACTTTCTCTCTCTTAAATTGGGCTACCCAACCACTCTCCCAATGGCACTATATCTTTTCCACACAACCACTACAAGGCACCATTTTCTCCACACAGAGTCCGAATTCTCTCCTTGAAGCTCTCTACAATGCTCCCTACGGGGGATGGCTGAGATGGGGCCACGTCTCTCTATCCTATTTTCTTCAACTTTCCTCAGTCTTTAATGGTTGCCCCACACATAGCCTCCTCTAATAAAGCACTCTCCACTGCTTCTGTAAATAAAGAAACTAGAAAAACAAAAACAAAAAACAAATGTATAGATCAAGTATCATCTGCTTTAGAAATAAACAAACAAAACCCAATTATTTTGAAAGAAAAAAGGGCTTATAGAGAAGGAAAAAATGAGTGGGGTTTGATTTATTAATTGGATTTGTTCTCTTTTCTTCTACTATCTATGTCTTCTTCTTTTAAAGTTCAATTTCTTTGTTTCTTTGCTCATTTTTCAAACTCACCGTCTTCTTCCTATCTTCCCCTTATTTAATATTCTTCTAATTTTGTTTGTTTTAAAAAAAGAAGAAGATAAATTTCGACAATTAGATATCCTCTTTTCCATTAGAAATAGCTTTCTGGTGTCTCCGATTTCTCAGTATTGTTTCTGATTTGCAAGAGAGAGAGAGAGAGAGAGAGAGAATACTTTGAAGATCAAGTTTTGCAAGTATCTCTGTTTCTTAGAAAGCAATCATGGCTTCATGTTCTTCAGATAGATTTGAAAATGGTGTCTTTATTTTCATTTTAGGAGAGAGAGTATTAATCTTGAAACCAAAACACAAAATAGAAGATAGTGGTGAAGAAGAAGAAAGGCTAGATGAGTCTGGTAAAGGAAAACAAGTTGTGGAATACATTTTAAATTCAACAGATCTCAACTGTCCATCTCTAAGTGAGTGATGTGGCTCCATCTCAGTCATCCCCCATAGAGAGCATTGTAAAGAGCTCAAGGAGAGGATCTGGACTCCTCCACACAACCCTTTCCACCCAAGGCATCCACTTCATGGCTACCCAAAACAACCATTACTACCTTTCTTCAAATATCCTTCAACAACGAAGATGGTGAATTTGCTTCACAAGGCAATGCAAATTTTGAAGAAGTTTATTCACCTAAAATAATTTTTGAGAAAGACAAGAAGCACATTGCTATGTTACATATACGCAAGCCTTGATCACTGGTAGACAAGGACATATTACTCTTTTTGTTTCTTTATTGTATCAAATAATCATGAGTACCGTTGTAGGTCAATGGTAGACAAATTCTCATTTTGCAACCCTTATCAACGGTAGACAAATCACTATAACAAAAAGAGTCTTTGGAGACGAAAACTAATGATGAAAATAAATTGTTACCAAAGACTTACCTTTTAGTGAAGAAAATAATATTTCGTCTCCAAATGTACCATTTTTAGAGAGAAAAATAATATTTCGTCACCAATGTACATACATAATAAAAAATTAGGTGACAAAATTATTTTTTGTCATTATTTTTACTTTTTTCATCACCAAAATTTTTTCCCACCATTAAAAAATTTGGGGGGAATTATGCCGCCAAATTAGTGACAAAAAATTTCGATTCCATTAAAAATATTATTAATGAGGATAAATATTTTGTCACCAAATATTTCAATATACAAAATTACATAGCTTTGTGTTTTGGAGAGAAAATCTATTCCTTACCAAATCCATTCACTTAACCCAAATATAGCACTCATTCACAAATCTGAGGGCTACGAACAGAAGGGTTTTCTTTCAGCTCTTCTCTCTCTCTCTCTCTCTCTCTTTTGGGTGTCGCTGGTTTTGGCATCTTTTAGACTCTCTCTATCCAATAGTCGTAGTGGTGAACGATGGAGGACACAAATCTGGTGAGTATTTCCTCAGACTCTCTCTCTCTCCTACTTCTCTGTTTGTTTCTCTGCTACTATTCTCTTTCTCTTCCCTTTTTCTTCCTCTTCTGCTGCGGTGGCGAAGATGGATCTCCCAAAATGTTGAATTTTTTTTGCTGTGTATGAAACTAGAAAGAAACCCAGAGAGAGAGAGAGAGAGAGAGAAAGGATGGGGGTTATGGATTTGGTGGAAATGGGTTGAGTTTTAAATAGGGTTTTGGAATTGTGATGATCTACTTGTTATGTTTTCAATTAACTGAATAATAATGTTGTTAATTGTTATGGTAAAACTATAATGGTTGATATATATACTTTGGTCAAATCATGTTCCTAAGATTGGAAAAACAGAGCAATTACATTGAAAGCAGCTAGCTTCCAATTTTAATTGAGAAAAATAGAGCAATATATATTCTTTTTGTTTCCGGATTCTTTGAAAACATGGAGATCATCTGTTTTGAATGGACCAATTATATCCTCTCTCTCTCTCTCTCTCTCTCTCTCTCTCCTGCTTTGTTTTGAATGGACCAAATCATATATTGGAGTTGGTATGTCAACATGGAGATCACCTAGAAGCCCTTGAGAACACCAACTTAATATATTAAGAAGCTCTAAATACAAAACTTCTTCAACTTGCAAAGAAGTGGAACTGAAATAAAAGAGTTCCAATGAGGGAGTCATGTTTTGTATTCTTTGTTGTCAATCAAAAAGATAAGTTTTAATGGGTATATTGTTTGTTTAAATGAGATACAAAAGTGAATTGAATTGGATTTTCTATTTGTTACTAGGATAAAAACCATAAGTTCCATGAATTTATGTATATTTATTTGTTAAGCAAATTTGAAAATTAATTGAATTGGGTTTTGGATTCTTTGCTGGGGACATATGTATTATATGTATATATATATATATGTAAATCATTTGAATTGGGTTTTGTTTATTTGCTAAAAATAAAAATAAGAAAGTTGAAGTATGTAATGAATTTTGAATTTTTTTTTCTTTTCATTTGTTTTCTCAACAACTTAATGCTTTCTTATTTATTAGTTTCTATTCAACTTTGAATGTACAGTGAACGATGAGAGGGTGAGATGGAATTGTGTAGGGATCTAGTGTTTTGGTGGTGAACAAAACATACTTTGTAATTGATTCAAATAGTGGGATTTCTTATTTAAATCAATCTATTACACTTTAAATAGGACCTAATGTTTAAACATGCGCTATTTCAATCAATCACAGAGTGTGTTTTTGTTCACCTACTAGCTCGAATTAATTGTCTGTCAGATGGGTGGGGCAAAATGTTGCTATGCCTAGTCAAATTGACCATTGCTAGGGAACCTAAAATATGATTTTGTCAATATGTTATAAATCAAATATAATGATGGGTCAAGTGGTTAGTGATCAATAGGAGAGTTGGTGTTTAATTTTGATTCATCTAATATTTTTGTTTTTGTTTTGTCTTATTTTGTTTGTTTGTTTTTGTTTTTGTTTTTGTTTTTGTTTTGTTTTGTTTTGTTTGTTTGTTTTTTTTTTTTTTTGTGTGGTTGGTTTTGTTGAAATATTGGTATTTATCTTGTGTACACATTAGTTTGTATGGACACTATGTCCAACCTTTACAATTGAAATAAATTTCACTTTTTGTTGATTTCTTTTAAACAAAAAAAAAATAAAATATTAAAGATGTGTAGACATGTGTTGATTTTTAATGATCTTTTTTGTTAAAGATGTATTAAAATTATTAATGACCATTTTTGTAAGTTTTTATTCCTTGCTTGCATATAACCTTAGAACTTATATAAGAATCTTTATTAAAGATCTGTACATATATTTGGTGAAGCTCTTATTGAATTTTTTAATTTAAATAGTGAAAAATCTAATGATTCGTGATTAGATCAAGATTAATTGTATCAATTCCCAAACGATTTAAAATTAATAATTTAAATCATCTAGCACATACGAAAGTGATTTCGATTGTCGCTTCTAAAATAATAAATTGACACAAATGATTTTTACGTGGAAAACCCACAATTGGAGCACCTCCAATTGTGATTAAAAAACCACGGGCAAAACACCACTAATCAATCCACTATGAAAGGAAGAAAGAATATAAATTTTACCAAAACAAATTACCCAAACTCAATCAATTTGTCTTCAACAATCTGTATTTCTTTCACAGTAGCCTTTGTCTCGGAATTGATCACTTTGATGTTGAATCCACAACATCCATGTCGAATCAACAACTGCGCACAGCATCAAACTCCTTCAGATACTCCACGCTTGAATTTTCGAATTCCACCGAAGAAGAACACTCATATTGTTGAATAACCAAACAATCCTTTGATGTATGCTTGTCAAATCATGAGTTTAATACTCAATCAAACACCAAAGAAAACTAGCAAAATAGCCTCAACAGAAAACTCTAGAACCCTCAAAGAAACTCTTGAAGCCGTACCCTAGATTTGGAGCAACTTGTAGTTTTATAGCTGTTGAAAATACGAAGTCCGCTTGAGCGTAGGAATTGACGCTTGAGTGGGGACGCTAAAACGCGTGTTCCAATCCAAGATTCATGCTCGAGCGTAAAATCACACTTCATAGTATTTTTGTAGACAAGCCAAAGTACTGCAAAAGTAGAAACGCCGCTCGAGAACAATTTTCCCCGCTCGAGCGGGAAGACCAAAAACAGAGGAACACAAACAACTTAATTAACCCAAGTTTGTTTGCGGAATTGGCAATAAGTAGGGTCCTAACAATCTTCCCCTTTGTCAATTCCTGGAGAAAACTTATCTAACAATTGTTCCTAACAAACACATGCACTAGACATACTAAAAAAACACAATCAAAAGCATCGACCTAACAAAAACACAAATACCAAGTTGATTGAGACACACTTAGAAACATTATGAACCATCCACCTATGGAAAATACCATGCAAACCAAAACTTGTGGAACCAAATAAGATCGAAATAAGCACACAATAATATATATCCAAAGTGATCTCTGTCAAAACAACCCAATAGCCACGCATCAACTTCCCAATATCCATGCATCCCAGCTGTGTAGAAACCATAGAAACCAAAACTACTCCCCCTTTTTTGTCTGGGAGACAAAGCAGAAAAAACTTTAAAAAACAGAAGAAGAAAAAAGAAAACTGTGCAGAGAAAAAATACTCTGTCCAAAACACGGGAAGATAGAACCAAGTATCACTAATCCGGCAATGGTAGAGACTGTGGCAGCTGAAGCAGAAACAAGATCTGATCAAGAGACTGCCCGACTTGGTCAGCAGAGGCCTCCAAGGCAGTGAGACAGGTATCGATGGTGGTCTCAAGATCACTAAGCCGAGCTTCAAAGATATCCATCCAACCCTCCAAGCGATCAAAACGAGAAACCATGGCCTGCTTAAACTGACGCAACTGGCCTTTGATAGAACGAGTCAGAGGAAGCTGCTCCTCTTCACCTGTAGCCTCAGTGTCATATTCTACCTCCTCGGCGAGAAGACCATCTTCTGCACCTGCACCAAAACTACCTAGACTTGAAAGAACCCCCTTGACATGAGACTAACTTTGAGAGACGGTCTTTTTGGTGAATGGGTGGGTAAGAAAAGCAAATTCATCCTTGTCAAAAGATGGAACCTCAAATTAGTGAGAAGACGGTTAGTAAGGCAACCATAAGGAAGACCTAAGTTGTTGCACTCAAAAGGGGCTACCATTTTTTGAATAATGAGAGTGGCAAGATTGATAGAATGGTGTTGATCAATGAAAAATAGAACAAAGCCTTGTTCTTGATTGATTTTGGAGCTATGAGTCGTGACTATGATGTTGGCACAAACAATGAGATTTAGCAAACGAAACTGGAGAAAAAGCTCATGTTGTTTTATCAAGGCACCCTTGAACCAAGTCCAGGGTGTGCCATACAATGCAGTGGCCACCTCGTCAAACTCACAAGTGGGTCGGACAGGGAATGGATAGTGACACGGAAAGACCTTGCTTATGTCTAAAAGCTCACGAATAAGATCAGGGGTAATGGTGATAGACTTAGACCTAACCCAGGTCTTGAAGGAAGGACTGATATCATCAATACCATCGATGTTACAATAAAACTCTCGAACCAAATCAAGGTTTTGATGACTCGAGAAAGAAAGAACCAAGTCACCTCCTAATGGATCAAACAATGGGCGAATGGGAATGGACTCAAAGCTGTTGGGCTGTACATTACGCTCTAAATGAACTGTCTTAGACGTGTAAGACTCTCTAAACGACTTGGCTTTTTCTGCCGAGGGAAACCGATCGGTGTTATAAGAAGGGCGAGTGGCAGTAGACTTCTTATGTTTAGAGGTGGACATGACTGACCCAAGGACAACCAATGAAGACAAACACAAACCCTCCAACCCAAAACAAGAACCAAAACCATAAACACAAATAACCATTAGTAGCAAAGTCCAAATACATAAGATTCAAATAGCTAAGAGCAGTAATCAAACCAGTAGGATCAAACCTCAAATAAAACACAATATAACATGATCCAGTAGAAAATCAAACAATTATGGAGATCATAGTTCACAATAAGATCATAATAAAATGCAACCCAAAAATCTATGAAGTACCAACATCTTAAAATATCATGAGGCATAGGACCAGAGATAGAACACAATAAAACCAACACGCACTCCAAATAAGACCCAAGCAAAACAAAGAACAACACGAAAAAACAATGCAGACCTACGGTGGAAGTATGTGACCAAGGGACAACCAAAAACAAACGTAACCCAAGCTACCCTTCCCAAGTCATAAGGCAGAGAAGAACAGACAGAGACAGAGACAGAGAGAAAAAAAAAACACAAACCAAAAAAACAATAAAAAAAAAATAGAAACATACCTGAGGCTAAATGGACAACTAAGGGAAGAGAAGAGCACCGACTGAATAGAGAGACCAAGAGGAGATCGCGAAAGATGAGAGTGCACGAGAAGCCCTAGAAAAGGAGAAAATGGACTGAAAGGTCAAGGTCTGGGATTTAAAACATTGTAGTCCGTTCGAGCGAGGGTTTTGACGCTTGAGCATGAGAACTTACGCGCGTGGCTTCGCACGAGCCAAGAACCTAGCGCTCGAGCGCAAAAAATAACCCCTCAAAAGTTTTGGTGCCTCTGTAAAAGTGCTGGAAGAGAGAAAAATACGCTTGAGCGCGAAAGTTGCCGCTCGAGCGGAAAAGAAAAACAAGAAAGGTAAAACTGCACCTCTTCTGAACTGTTAAAATCAACTCATACTAGCAAGTGGGACCTGAAACAAGAGGAAGTGAGCACAATAGCAAAAATATGACACTAAGATAGGATAATCCACAAACCATGAAGCCAACAAACTCACAATTTTGACAATATAAAGCACAATATCATGAGCAAATAAGATAAATATTGATCTAGGAGCATAAGCTACATGGGAATGCACAACTCAAAGACAAACATGAGAGCTCACATAAAGGTGTGTGTATGCAATCCTTGAGAGGCCACAGAGCTAGAGTTAATCCTCGTAGTGATTGGATGGCTGGACCTCCTGCAAGAGTAACTAAACACCACTGAGAAAAGTCAAACCACAAGTAATTATAGGGTATTTGTTGAGTAAAGGCGGAGGCTCCCCCTCAATCAATGAGTCCATTTTTTTTTTTTTTTTTTTTTTGACTTTTCTTGCTTGTGAGCACTCATTGGTGGCCTGAACGCTCAAGAGTATGGAGACCAAACCAGAGAAGCATGAAATCAATAAGGATGGCCTGGTTGGTGCCTTTGGGGTAGCCTTTTCCTAATGCTCGAACTTCAAGAAACTAAGAGAGGAACTGTGAAAGTGAAAAATGATGATAGATGGTTAAGAGACTCAACATCACCAATGATATGCCAGTATAGGTCAATTCCTCTAAAAATGTATAAGAGACACTGTTAGTGGTCCATAGAGAACTTTGATCACTTGGGCGGAAACCCTTGAACAGTTTATCTCAAGGATGTGTACAGAATGAGATAATGAAGTCAATGAGCATGGGCATTCAGAATGAGCTATGAATAAAGAAGAATGAAATCTTGCAAGCAGCATGAGAAGTGTTTAAATGAGTCCAAATGCTAAGATGACATGAATTAATGACAATGAGATTATAACATCCAAGAACACATAAAGCCAATCACGCTCACCTACTCAAGTAACAAGACACACCCTAGTGACTGAGCACTACACCCAAAGTCTTTCTAAGGAACTCAAACCTAAGAAGATCAAAGGGCTTTGTAAAAATATCATCATTTTGATGCTCAATGGGTACATGTTCAAGAACAACAAGGCCATTTGCCACTAACTCTCGAATGAAATGATGACAAATGTCAATGTGTTTGGTGCGAGAGTATTGGACAAGATTTTTAGAAATATTAATGGAACTTGTATTATCATAGAAAAGGGTGAGAGTGTTCTGGTCAATACCATAATCATGAAGCATTTGCTTCATCCACATCATTTAGGCACAATAACTCCCTACAGTAATGTACTTAGCCTCAGCGGTCAAAAGAGAGATGGCATTTTGCTTTTTGCTATGCCAGGCAACCAAATTATTCCCAAGGTAAAAACACCCTCTAGATGTGCTCTTACGATCATCAGCACACCCTGCCTGGTAGGCATCCGAAAAACCAGTGATTTTAGCCGTAGTGTCGGTCGAGAACCAAATCCATAACCCAATGTCCCATTAACATACTTAATGATGCGTTTGACTGCAAGAAGATGAGACTCTGTAGGATAGGCTTGGTAACGAGCACAAACACCTACACTAAATGCAATGTTAGGATGACTGGCTGTGATGTACAAGAGACTTCGTATCATACTCTTATAAAGGGTAGGATCAACATCAGTACCAAAGGAATCTTTGGAAAGGTGAAGACTGGTGCTTATGGGAGTATGTTCATGTTTGGCCGACTTGAGACCGAACTTAGACACAAAATTTTTGGCATACTTGGTCTGAGAGACAAACATACCCGAAGGAGACTGTTTAATTTGAAGACCCAAGAAATAAGACTACTCTCCCATTATGCTCATCTCAAACTCATGTGTCATGCAATTCGAGAAATATTTCACAAGATGATCAGCAGTGGATCCAAACACAATATCATCAACATAAATACGAGCAACAAGTATATGAGACTTAGTATGTTTCACAAATAAAGTCTTGTCCACACTACCCTTTTGAAAATCATTATCAAGCAGAAAGGTAGTAAGTCTATCATACCATGCCAGCGGGGCTTATTTCAACCCATATAAAGCCTTATGTAACTTGTAGACATAGTGTGGACATTTTGGGTCCTCAAACCCTTTTGGTTGCTCAACGTAAGCCTTTTCTTTCAAATACCCATTCAGAAAGGCACTTTTCACATCCATTTGGAACAATTTGAACCCAAGAAAGCATGCAACACCAAGTAAAATACGAATAGATTCGAGACGTGCAATAGGGGTAAACGTCTCATCATAGTCAACATTCTCTACTTGGGTATAGCCTTGAGCAACCAACCTAGCTTTATTTCTAACCACAGTACCATTCTCATCAGATTTATTTTTAAAGATCCACTTGGTACCTATCACATTCATGTCTCTAAGTCTGGGAACAAGAGTCCAAACATTGTTACGTTCAAATTGACCTAACTCTTTATGCATAACATTGACCCAACTATCATCTAGTAAGGCCTCTTTTATATTCTTAGGTTCAATTAACGAGACATAGCACATGTGAGTTACCTTTTTCTGAACTTGTCTTCGGGTTTTCATTATGTCTGAAACACTGCCGATTACCTGTTGAACTGGATGGTTTAGTTTTACTCTTGCAAATGGTTTGAACTCTGGACTAGTAGTGATAGGAATATCTGAGGTGAAGTCTCTTTGGACTCAGACTTACCATTGAAGATGATGCTGGCTTTCCTTCTTGAGCATGACCCTCTGTTTCTCCTTGACTTTGTGGTTCAATATCGAAGCTTGGAGACTCACCATTATCTTCCTCATGTATCACTGGAGTAGGAGAGCCTGTGTCATCTATAACCATATTGATTGATTCCATTAAGGATAAAGTACGTAAGTTATAGACACGAAAAGCTCTACTAGAGGTGGAATACCCTAGAAAAATGTTTTCATCACTTCGGGAGTCAAATTTTCCCAAAGGCTCTCTATCTTTGAAGATATAACATTTACTCCCAAAAGTTTTGAAGTATTTTACGTTAGGTTTCAACCCTTTCCACAATTCATATGGAGTTTGTAAAGTGTCGAGCCTTAAATACACACGATTTACAACATAAACAACAATATTTAAGGCTTCAGCCCAGAACTTAGGAGAAACTTTCTTACTAAGGAGCATGACCCTAGCCATCTTTTGAACAACCTTGTCCTTCCTCTCAACAATTCAATTTTGTTATGGAGTAATCGGTGTAGAAAACTCCTGCTTAATACCATGTATATCATAAAAATCCAAAAACAAACTATTTTCAAACTCACAACCATGACCAATTCGGATTCTTATGATACACCCAATAGAAACACCCTGTTCATTTTGGATTTTAAGGACTAAGGCCTGAAAAACATCAAATGTATCAAATTTTTCTCTTAAAAAATTAATCCATGGCAAATGAGTATAATCATCAACAATTAAAAAAATGTATCTTTTACTTCCAATGCTTTTAGTGCGAGTGGGTCCCATAAGATCCATATGAACCAATTCAAGAGGACGTTTGGTTGTGAAGCTGTTCACCTTTTTATGAGGGGCACGGGTTTGCTTTCCAAGTTGACATGGTCCACACACATAGTTCACATTCTTACCCATTTTGTGTACACCTCTCACAAGTTCTTTGTTGGCTATCTTGGTTAGGTCTTTGAAATTCATGTGACTTAATCTTTGATGTCACAAGTCAAGGTTACTTATGACGGCCGAGTGGCAAGTGAGATCATTAGTAGTAACAATCCCATAGCAGTTATCAGATGTGCGAACCCTATGCATGACAGTATTTTCCTTTTTATCTAAATTTGTACATTTATTTTTTGAAAATAATACTTCATGATGGGAATCACACATTTGACTAATGCTCAAAAGATTAGCTTTAAGGCCATCCACAAGTAAGGCATTTTTGAGCTTGGGAAGACCAGCCACACTTATAGAGCCCTTACCAATGACTCTAGAAGTGCCACCATCTCTAAAGGTAACAATTCCTCCTTCATATTTTTCAAGAGAAGTGAAGTAGAATTTGTCACCAGACATGTGACGAGAGCACCCACTATCGAGATACCACATGTGTGAGTCACGTACTTTCAGTGCAGTGTGAACAACAAAACAATTTAAGTCACTCTTTCTAACCCATATCTTTTTGGTCTTGACAGAAGTAGGACTGGCAGTCTTGGTAAACGTCTTAGCATTGTGAACACTTTCATGAATCTTGGTGTTCTGCCTAGACATGTAAGGTTGTCTCCTAACCCAAAAAGTATTAGAATTTCTACCCTTTTGAGACACCTTACCAAATAACTTAGAACAGTAAGGACGAATGTGGCCATACCTACCATAATGATGACAAACAAAATTAGGTTTTACCTCCCTTTGGTTGCTCTTACCTCTTTTAAGTTGATGAAGAGATCGATCATCCCGTTGAACCTTCAGTTTTCCCTTTTTTTGTGTCTTGATGTTATGTGATGTAGATGTCTGTCCCTTGTGAACTGTTGCATTACCATAGCCTAGCCCACTTTTGTCACAACTCATTTGTTGAGACCCAAGGATGTCTTCCAATGTCTTTGATCCCTTGTTCCACATAGCAATTGTGGCTCTAGCATCTCTGAGTTCTTCATCTTTCTGACAAACCATCTCTTCTAGTGCAGGTTGTGACATCTCAAGGATTTCAATCATCTCTTCATATGTGGCATATATTTCCAGAAATTCATTCCTTTCGGTCTCACAAGCTAGAAGTTTTCCACATAGGTCTTGCCTATCAGTAGAGATCTTGATGACATCCTGCTTTGCTGTTGCAATCTCTCTCTTTAGCTTGACATTCTCGCTTTCACATGCTTTGAACTTAAAAGTCAATTTGTCATTGATCTTGGACAAGTTCAGAGATTCATTTTAAAGCTTTTCATAAGCTTGTTGTAGATCATCACCATCGATCTCATCATTATCGTCCAAGGTTTCATCATCTTTATCTTCTTTTTGCTTCTCTTTCTCTTTGACCTCATCTAGTAGAGCAACCAAGGCATGAAAGTTAGTGAATGGTGGTGACGATGACTCTCTTCTTTTATAGAATTGACTTAGACTGTCCTATGGATCTTTGGCCTTTGTGCAGTGAGCAATCCGTTGTTGTTCTTCTTCAGAAATTGCTTAAGTCAGAACTCTTTGATTGATTGGATTGTTAGCATTTTCAACATCCTCTTCAATGGCTTGCCAACCTTTAGGTTCATGAGCTCTAAGAAACATCCTCATTCGGATCTTCCAAAATAAGTAGTTACTCTCATCAAAGGTAGGAGTGCAGATTCTGACCACGAGCAAACTTCACTGGCTTTGAAAAAGGTTGAGTGACGGTAGACCAGAATGCCATATAAGTGCTGTCTCCGTCTTCACAGGATTCGGTTTCTTCGGGTTTTTGCTCTGACCCGCTTTTATCATCCCAAGTCATTGTATAGACTTTCTTTCGGTTCTTTTTTGATGGACATTCAAGAGCAATATGTCTAAACTCTTAACATTCGTAACACTTGACACCTTGCCCCTTCACAGTCTTCTTTTCAGTTTTTGGAGCAATTTTTAGTGGAAAAGTTTTGGATTTTTCATTACTCTTATCTTTTGAAATAGGCTCCTTGAAATCAGGCTTCTTTTTCTTTAAATTTTTTTTGAATTGTTTAGTAAACATAGCCATCATTTCGGACTCTAGATCAAACTCAATCTTAGGGGTCTTAGCAGTCTCATGAGCACTAGTAAAAGCCACACTATCTTTTTGTTTTTTCTTAGAAATCTAGTGGGCTTCATAAGTCTGTAAGTTTCTAACCAATTGATCAAACTTGAGAGTATCAACATTCTGAGCCCCCTCAATAGCTGTAACTTTTGATTGGAACCTCTTGGGTAATGAACTCAAAATTTTTCCAACAACCTTAACTTCAGGGATTTTTTTACCGAGTGTAAAACAAGAATTCACGATGTCACTAAGTTTAGCATAAAAATCATAAAACGTCTCATCATCACGCATAAAAAAGAGTTTCAAAAGAAGATGTGAAACATTGAAGTTTTGACCTTTTAATAGAAGTAGTACCCTCATGGATAGTTTCAAGAATGTCCCAAGCCTCTTTTGCTACTTCACACATACAAATACGATGAAACTCTTCAGGTGTGACGGAGCAAAAGAGGGAATTGAGAGCCTTACTATTCCAAATCGAATTTTGATAGTCAAATGCGTACCATTTATCAAGAGGTTTGGGGATATCAACACCATCAATGGTGAAAACAGGTTCACTCTACCCATAGATCACACAGTGCCAAACTTTCTCATCGATAGATTTTAAAAATGCTCTCATATGAGCTTTCCAATAAGAATAGTTTGTACCATCAAGTAATGGAGGTATGTGGGTCGAGTTATCTTTGCGAATTGAATTCATATCACTAATCATACAAAATCACACTCCTCTAGTTTTGATAAAAACAAAGAGTGACATGCTTTGATACCAATTGAAAAACCTAAGTGATTCATGATTAAATCAAGATTAATTGTACCAATTCCCAAACGACTTAAAACTAACAATCTAAATCATCTAGCACATACGAAAGTGATTTAGATTGTCGCTTCTAAAATAATAAATCGACATAAATGATTTTTACGTGGAAAAACCATAATTGGAGCATCTCAAATTGTGATTAAAAAACCACAGGCGAAACACCTCTAATCAATCCATTATGAAAGGAAGAAAGAATACAAATTTTACCAAAACAAATTACCAAAACTCAATCAATTTGTCTTCAACAATCTATATTTCTTTCACAGCAGCCTTTGTCTTGGAATTGATCACTTTGATGTTGAATCCACAACATCCATGTTGAATCAACGACTGCACACATCATCAAACTCCTTTGGATACTCTACACTTGAATCTCCGGATTCCACCGAAGAAAAACACTCTTGTTGTTGAATAACCAAACAATCCTTTGATGTATGCTTGTCAAATCATGAATTCAATACTCAATCAAACACCAAAGAAAACTAGAAAAATAGCCCCAAAAGAAAATCCTAGAACCCTCAAAGAAACTTTGGAAGCCGTGCTGTAGATTCGGAGCAACCTGCAGTTTTATAGTTATTGAAAACGTGAAGTCCGCTTGAGCGTAGAAATGGACACTTGAGCGGGGACGCTAAAACACGTCTTCCAAACCAGGATTCATGCTCGAGCGTAGGAACTTATGCTCGAGGGTAAAATCACACTTCACAGTATTTTTGCGGACAAGCCAAAGTACTGCAAAAGTGGAAATGCCGCTCGAGCGCAGCTTTCCCTGCTCGAGCGGGAAGACCAAAAACAGAGGAACATAAACAACTCAATTAACCCAAATTTGTTCGCAAAATTGGCAATAAGTAGGATCCTAACAAATAGTTCATAAATACACAAGTCTATATTTTACTATTGTAACAACCCCGACCCATGATTAGCGCTAATTCATGTTTAAGTATGCTAAATAAGTAATTAAGAAGAAATCCTAGGTTAATTATATGTGCATTGCATCATTTTGTGTTTATATCTGTTTGACGTAGAAAGATCTGTTTATGTTTTAGTTTCGATTTGCAAATTGAAGGCCTTATCGGCATCCGATTCAGAAATTGACTTGATTTATATGTTAATTAGGATTTATAGGATTTTATGGTAAGTTTAATTAAATTTTGAATTGGAACGATTAAATTGGATTAAATTAACGTCCATTTATTTAACCTTAATTAATTACACTTTTATCCAAGCCTATTTAAGGCACTACTTGAGCTTTCATCCATCTCTTTTCCTTCATCTCAATACTTTTTGAGCTTATCCTAGAAAAAGTGAGAGAGGGAGTGTTGGGAGTAATTGAGCTCAAACAAAGGATTTGCTAGGAAGGTTGTGAGATTGAAAAGAATTTGGGAGTTCCAACTTCAACCTTTGTGAGTCCAAGTCTCTAGGTAAGGAATCAAACTCTTAATTGTGTAATTGAAGTAGACTTTACAAGACTTCAAGTGAATTAGGTGAATTCATGAAGGAGTTGCATTAGAATGGAGTAGAATTGAGTCATACCATGCATGCATGTTCTTTTCTTCACAAATTGAGCATGGTTTCAAAGAATTCTTTCATGCATGTGTTCATTTCAATCATATTTTGAGGACTCACCATGTTTTCTACCAATTTGTCTAAATTGATCATGCTTTGGGGGTGACTGAGTTTAAGGAAATGCATGCATGTCATGTTTTAGAGCATTCATGAAGTTTAAGTTGGATTTGTGACCAATTGCTATCTTTTGGGGCCTTAATTTCATGAAATAATCTTTAAAGCATGATGTTTTGTGAGTCTCTAAGTGTTTTCCAGAATTTTGGCCTAAGATGATGAGTTTTGGAGTGTTTGGTTTGAGTTTGAAGCTTGGAGATCAAATTTGAAAATTCCAGAATTTGAATCCACGCTTGAGCGTAGGAGTTCATGCTCGAGCAAGCACTCTAAATGCGTGCACTTTCGCTCGAGCGACATGATACCCGCTCGAGCGTGAAATGCATGTATCTAGAAGTTCATATGTTTTACAACACGCTCGAGTGACGAAGGTCACACTCGAGCGAAGGTCTAAGCCTTACGCTCAAGCGTGGATCGAGCGTCCGTCGAGCATGAAAAGCAAGAACCCAGTACTTTTTCTGAGTTTACAGTCTGCTCGAGTGAGGGAAGTTACGCGCGAGCGAACCCTTACTTTATGCACGTTTACTCGAGCGAGAAAAGGCACACTCGAGCGTGGACCTTGTTTTCAGCAAAATTTGAAAAATGTTTTCAAGTGTATTATTGCATCCTCATTCCATCCTAGGCATTCCTAGGCCATGTTTAAGACACTATAATGAGGATAAAGGCTAGAAACACACTTAGGGCAAGAACATGTGTTATGTGAAATTTGAGCGTGTGTTTCAATGTATGTCACTGTCATGTGGTGTAAGTCACGCGCTTCAGGATAAGTGAGTTGCCTACTCTACTTGTTTACTTGGAGCCATCTGTTAACTGTGAGTAATAACTTTGTAAAGCTATGTTTAATTACAAGTATTTTCTGTCTGGTATGATATGATCTGTTTTTTGAAATGCTATTTTATGAATTATGAATGACTGTCCATTTTTTTTTTGAAATGCATTTGTGGCATCCTTAGCTCAGGTGGCCCTCACCCGGGGGTAACAATACCGTGGTCAATATGCACGTGGCCCTCACCTAGGGGTAACAATACTGCGGCTTATATTCACGTGGCCCTTGCCCGGGGGTAACAATACCGAGGCCTATATTTACGTGGCCCTTGCCTGGTGGTAACAATACCATGGCTACTTGCGCGTAAGATAAGGACCTTCATGGTCGTCGATACTGACTATACATATGGGTCTCAGGACCAAGTTGGTATGATAGCTAATGGGTGTACCACATATGATCTTATGTAAAATATGAATATGAATATGAATATGAACATGTATTTGAATTTATTTCTGATTTGAAATCTGAATATGCATAAGACTCGGTTTTCAATAAGAATATATTTCTCATATAAACTCTGATTTCTAACTCTGTGTTGGACATCATTCATTAAAATCCTTTACCTAGTTATTATTCACTGGGCTCTAGCTCACTGTATTATTTGTATGTATGTAAGTGAGCAGGTACGTGACCAGGCCTGAGATGTTGCCTGGCGAGTTTTGGTGTCAACTAGCCATCACGCCTCCCGTGGAGGTTCCCTTTTGAGGTCTACCCAAGTTTTTGTGTCCTTGGAACTTTTGTACTTTCCAAATGTTTATGTCTGGTCTGAACACGTTTGAAAGCTTGTGTAAGTGGCTTGGGTGATGTAAGGCTACTGCATTTTCGATGCCACATCTGTATGTATTTATATATGTATATGAAAAGTTTAAATTTCCTATCCCATGTATGTCTGCTGGCTCTATGGACTATGTAGGTTTGTATATTTGCTTCCGCAGCCCCTGTTATATATATTATTCTGTTCAGAGGCCTTCGGTAATCTATGGATTACTGGCCGGTTACGATACTAAACCCATAGGGGTGGGTTTGGGTCGTGACAACTATATTGTTCCTAATCTTTCATTTGTGATCAAACATGGATAAAAGTTGGATTGCAGAAGCTTGATGGAAAGATGAGTAAACTATATTGTAAAGGTAGGACGGTTGATGGAAGGATGAGTAAACTATATAATGTTGGGGTCAAGTTATTTCTTCAATTTGCAATAGGGGTTTTTTTTTTCCCAGAATGGTAATATTTTGTGCCCATGTATAAAGTGTGTGGATGTTTGTAGACAAAATCTTCAAAATGTGGAAATTCATTTGCTCCAATATGGGATTATGCAAACTTACACTGTATGCCACCAGAACGGGGAACCCTGTGTTTCAAACGAGGCTTATCATGATGATGAGATGCGACTTGATGGTGATGAAATTTTAGATGGTATTGATGCCTTAGTGGAAGATCGAATAAGAGGGGAATCGACCAATACAACCCAAGGGGAGGAAGTGAGAACTTTTGATAAGTTGTTGACTGATGCCAAGCGTGAGGTGTTCCCGAATTTCACAAATTATACTTTGTTGAAGTTTGTGATCGAGGTGCTTAATATGAAGGTAACAAATCATTGGAGCAATAAGTCAGTTGACATGATGCTAGAGTTTTTAACTAGACTTTTACCAAAAGAAAATATGGTTCCAAAGTCAACTTATGAAGCTAAGAAAATACTACATGACTTAGGCTTGTCATATGAGCTCATTGATGCTTTCATAAATGATTGTGTATTATTTTGGAAGGAGAATACAACACTAGATAAATGTCCGACTTGTAAGACATCTAGATACAAGATCAATCGTGAAAGGGGTAAGAAGATCCCCCATAAAATATTCCGGTACTTTCCTTTGACACCAAGGTTGAAAAGATTGTACATGTCAAGGAAGAGGGCTGAGGACATGAGATGGTACAAAGACAAATGAGTGGACGATGAGATATTGAGGCATCCCGCTAATAGTGACGAGTGTAAGGAATTCAATGCACAACATCTTGAGTTTGTCTTGGAGCCTCGAAATGTGAGGCTAGGGTTGGTCGTTGATGGGTTTAACCCTTTTGGGAACATGAACAACTCTTACAGTTTGTGGCCCGTCATACTCATTTCATACAACTTGCCATCTTGGTTGGTTATGAAGGATCCATTTTGTTTGATGCCATTGCTTATTCCTGGAGAATCGTAACTAGTAGGGATGGCAATTTGAAACGGACGATGGGACCGACCCGACCGACCGAAGTTTTTTTGAGCGGTTTTCGATGGGATAGGGTAGATGGGGCGGGGAAAATCCTCGATCGATCCTCGGTAGAGGGGATATGGGGGGATGCCCTCAGTCCAGGTCCCACCCGATCCCGGTTTATCCTCGATGTTAAATTACCATTTTACCCCTATATATATAAAGAGAAGATAGCCTACTTCCTCACTCCATTTCACTGATACAAGCCCCTTTTCATTTTTTTCTCTTTCTCTCCCTCCCTACAACTCTTTTTCTTTTCTCCCTTACAAACCCACTTCTCTCTCTCTCTCTCTTCCTTCTTCCGACGCCGACGTTGTCCGTGTGCTGTTCTCCATCGGCGCCGAGCCCTCTTGTCCTTCCAGACGCTGCCCGCTCCCACGCTCGCCGCGGGTCGTCATTCCTCACTTGATCTTCGCCATTGCAGATTAACTCCAGGGATTACAGATCGATCGAGCATGGTGCAAATCTTGATTAACTCGAGGATTCTGAGATCCCGATCATGGTGCAATTACTCAAGATCTTGGTCACACGGACGATCGCTGCTTTGATGGATCGATTAGATTGCATCTAGTTTCTCTACTGTCTCTCTCTCTCCCAGATTCAGACACCGGTGTCTTATGTTATCATTTTTTTTATGTGTAGTTGATCTGTTAATGATTTGTTGTTGTTGATGTTGAAAATGTTAATGATTTGTTGTTGATCTGTTAAAGAGATCTGTGTTAATGATCTATGTTGTTGTTGATCTATTTGATGATATTGACGGTTTTGTGCGTGTCTTAGTCTCAGATCTGTGTTTCTGTTGTTGAAAATGTATGTGTAATGTTGTTATTGATGATGTTGAAACAAATTTAGGCCGGGGAATTTTGGGGGGTCGGAACTCCGATCCCTCGACGTGACCTGGACTGAGAGAAAGGGTTCTGCCGAGGATCGAGATCGAGGTCGGCCGGGATATGCACAGCTCATCATCGATCGGGGCAGGAGTGTGATCCCCTACCATTTCCCCGCTGGGGTTTGAAACCTGATCCCCCGATCGGACGACGAGACTGAGAGAGTTCCCTCGAGGATCGAGGATAGATCGGCAGAGGATCGGCGTGTAAGCTCGGGAATCGGGATCGGGGACCTTGAGTGCCGCGCCCCGCCCCCTGCCCTCGCCATTCTTAGTAACTAGGGATTGATATTGGCATCTATATGCGACCATTGGTGGATGAGTTAAATGAGTTATGGACAAATGATGCACTAACTTACGATGCCTCCACCAATGAGACTTTTCGAATGCATGCAGCTTTGTTGTAGACAATACACGATTGGCCTACATTTGGTGACATATCTGGGTGGAGAACAAAGGGTCATTATTCTTGTTACACTTGCAATGATGAACCGTATTTTGAATCTATGACAAGTAAGACTGAGTACACTAACCATCGATGTTACTTGCCTGAGGACCACCCAGAAAGGCGAAAGAGTAGGGCTTACAATGGTAAAATTGAGAAACGGAAGAGATCTTTGGAGTTGCTGGTGGAAAAGATACAAGAGTAGTTGGACAACGTAACATGTGTCATATATGGAAACCATCCAAGTAATAGAAAAATGCCCCGTCAAGCACCTAATTGGACAAAGGTAAGTATCTTGTATGAGATACCCTATTGGAAGAAGCGAAAACTTCGACACAACATTGATGTTATGCATGTGGAGAAAAATTTTAGTGAAAATGTTTTCAGAACTATGTTAGGCATTGATGGAAATAACAAGAACAGAGGCAAGGCATGGTTAGACTTGGAAGATATGGGTATAAGGAAAGAGCTATAAGTATAAGGAAAGATATGACTGTTCATTTCTTGATTTATAAAAGTTTGAACATATTGTTTTGGATGATTAGATATGGCCACCTTGAATCAGATAAACATCTCTATCTTTCCCTTTTTAATGAATTAATTAGTTATGGTTTTCATGTTTACATGTTGTGCTGGTTCATTTATCTTTTTATGTTTTGTCTCTTTTCTTTTAATTGTTTTATAATGAGCTATGTGTGTGTTCAAGGTGTTACTATAATCAGCTTTCTTACTTAAGAATTCACAGTTTTGGAAGGTTAACCTTGTAGATATAAGAGGGACTCCCAAACACTTAATAGAGAAATGCCCTTAAGGAATTGGTAAAATAGTTTTTAAATTAACATTTGTAGTCTCAGACTTCTGTAGGTTAGGCTTCCACCCTGCTAGCTGCAGCCAATGCTGATTGCTGTATTCTTTCACATCTGTTGTGATTCTTTTTTGCAACAGCAGTGTGGTTAGTTGTTGTCTTTTATTGTTATAGGTGGCGGATCTAGTTAGTTTGGTAATGCAAACTGTGTTTGCTTTTTGTGGGCCCTATTTTAAGCTGCACCTACTGGTTTTTTAGTTTGTATTTCTTTAATGTCTAATTTGTATTAGCTTCCTTTTGGTTGGTGGACAGTGTTGTTTAGTTGTTAGGCTTTGGTTTTTTTTTTTTTTTTTGCAGGATTAGTTTGATCTACAAGGCAATCAGAGTGATGTAGCAAAGGCTTTAAACACATAGTTTGGTCGGCGATTGAGTGGCTTCACCTATAAGTTGCACAAAAAATACAAGCAACTTAAAGATGCAAGAGGGGAGGAGTAAGCAAGAAGCCACCCACATGCAAGTGTTACTCTTAATCAGTGAACATCTCTAATTGACAAGTGGAATAGTAAAAAATTAAAGGTAAAATGTTTTATGTTAATTGTCAAAAATTAAGTTTCTTCTAACTAATGTTAAGTTTTCTTGTTTTTATTGGTGTTTTAATTATGTAAGAACAATCACTAACTAATGTGAATAATAGGATGCAAATGAAAACAAAATATCGATGTGGATCAAAATCAATCTCGGTACGGGTATACAGCTCGGTGCATTCTACTAATTTATTTTATTGGATTAGTAGGCTTTGTTATTTAAATATTTGAAATAACATTCAAAAACAAATGAATCAGATAATTGCAAATGGAAAAGTGCCCGATTTGGTAGAATTTTACAAGTCCAGCCACTATAATTCGGATGCGCATGAAAGGATTTTTTCGAAGAGCTAAGTTAATTATGTATGTACAAGGCAATGCATATTAATTTGATAAAATTATTTATTTTGCTGTGTATGGTAGAATAACTAATAATTGTTTGATTTATTTCAAATTAATAGGACAACATGATACAGACACAAGCAGAACACCTCTCGCAGACTGGTGCAATCCCCTTGACCCTAGGGGAGTTGTTGGCTAAGGTCCGGTTATGTGAAAGGACTTGGCATGAGGCCTTCTTCTTCTATGAATACAACTGTTGCACCTGTTGAAAATAATGACTATGTTCAACCCCTTGAGATGCAAATACCATAGCAAAATAAACAAATTGCAAGGTTTCAAAAGTTAGAGAAGAAACAAAGCAAGATGATACAAAGTATCATAGAGTGTTTGAGCCAGAAAGGTATCACATGAAATTTTGAGAGTGGAGAAAGTTCAGATTCTGATAGACAATCTTCTTGGTTAGTATATTATGTTTCTATGCTAATTTAGTAGAAAATTTCTTCTTCAACTAAGGTAGAATAAAAAACTACTTTGACATTTAGGCGCGAAAGGTCCCGGGAAAATAGTGAAATATGCACGTAAAGGCCCGAGAAACATCACAAACACCTTGAGACGAAGCAACATAAGTTGAGCAAACTTATGAAACAAGCACATGGCTCCCGATTTGAAAACTACTTTGAAATTTGCATTATTCCAACACTTAGGAATGAAACTAAGTCAAAAAATATACTTTTCCAACACTTAGGCTTGAAAATAGGCTATTGGGGGCCAAAATCGTGAAACAACCATGAGAAGGAATAGGGAACACCCCAAACACCTTGAAAGGGACTATTATAAGTTGTGAAAACTTACAAAACTAGCACGGGACTCCCAGTTTGAAAACCAAGTCAAAAAATGCACTTTTCCAACACTTAGGCTTAAAAATAGGCCATCGAGGGCCAAAATCGTGTAATAGTCGCAAGAAGGCCTAGGGAAAGCCCTAAACACCTTAGGAGAGACCAATGTAAGTTGTGAAAACTTATGAAACTAGCATGGAACTCTTGGCTTGAAAAATGCACTTTTCCAACACTTAGGCTTGAAAATAGGCCATTGGGGGCAAAAATTGTGAAACAGCCACAAGAAGGCTCAGGGAACACCCCAAACACCTCAGGAGAAACCAATGTAAGTTGTGAAAACTTACGGAACTAGCATGGGACTCCCAGTTTGAAAACTAAGTTTAAAAATGCACTTTTCTAACACTTAGGCTTGAAAGTAGGCCATCAGGGGCCAAAATCATAAAATAGTCTCGAGAAAGCCCGGGGAACACCTCGAGAGGGACCAATATAAGTTTTGGAAACTTACGGAACTAGCATGGGACTACCAGTTTGAAAACTAAGTCGAAAAATATATTTTTCCAACACTTAATGTAGAGACCTTAATTTTTGTAATTACCATTAAATCCTAACCTTAAGCTTATTTCAATAAAGCCCTTGAATTTTTCCTTAATTGTGTTTTAAACCCTAGAATTAGGAAGCATCGCGGATTAATTCGAGTAAACCCTAATTGATCTTGGTAGATTAATAATCACCTTTAAAACTTTATTATTAATTATTAGACCTTGTAATTATAGATTAATCACTTTAAAATCTTAATTCCCGGTAATATTGTTTTCGCTCTGTTTCTCACCTTTCTTTGTGCTTTAATTTAATGAGACCCGAATTTATTATTTTAACTATTTTCTAATGTTAGTATATTAATAATAAATATCAAGGTTTCATAAATTTAGGCTTGGTCCCTATATACTTCTATTTTATTTCATTCCAAACCTTAATTGTAATATTTTATTAATTAATGTTCTTGTGCCTATTATTTTATATTTGTAAATACAAATATCTCATATATATATATATATATTTCTTGGAGCCCAAGTAGCTAGCCATGTGATGGATGAAAGGGCTTTGATGGCACTTTGACAAATTTGCATTTAGGGAACTTAGTCCCTAAGAAACCTCCCAATCCTTTCTCTATATATATGCACACTTCTCCCCCTCATTTTACACAATTTTCAACCATGCACTAGAGAGAAAGAGAGAGAGAGAGAGAGAGAGAGAGAGAGAGAGAGAGAAGAGATGAAGAAAAAGAAGAATTGTGTGGAGTCTTGTACAACAAAGGTAAACCTACTTCACCTCTTCTCTCAAGTTCTTTTACCACTTGTTTTTCTCCTCCTAATACATGCTATTTGTATATATATATATGTTGTAGTCTAGGCCTACACTCTTGTATAAATGTGTATTAATCAATAAATGGTGTGCTTCTCTTTTAAGCTTGAAGCTGCTTATTCATATGTTGTTATCTTGTTATTGCTTATTGCATATGTTATTGCTTATTGCATCATCTTGCATGATCATAAGTTTTCAAAATAGTCGGCTTCGCGAAGCATATGAGTCCAGCTTCAAAGTATCTTTGTGCATATCATTTGCATTCTGCCCCAGAACTATGCTAGTTTGATTCCTTGCAAAGGGATACGTAAGCAACTTGCGAGTGCAACCATTTAATTTATGTCTTGATTGCTTGCCCAAGTCTTACGACCTTGTCAAAATGGGTCGTCTTTGGGCTTTGACATTCACTCATGACTTTGAGTTCTATCAAGGAAAGGCAACTGTAGACACCCCATTTTTGACAGCCCTTATGACTTGGGTACCACCACTTGCGCACCAAATGATGAATTTGCATATGCTTGTCAATTGCTCGAAGTCCTCAACCGAATGCCACAACTTTGAGCCTTCAAAACCTACACACCTTGTGACTTATGTTGGACCAAAAACTACAGTTTTTCAAGCCTAAAAACCCTTTGGGCTGCCGGCCATTTGCGTGGCTTGCCAGCCACTTATGTGTTTTTACAGATATTTTGGCCAGCTATTTTCACAGATACATGCACTTAACTACACGTGTATATATGGATATTTCTAAGGGAATTTCATGTTTTTCTATAAATAGAAGACCTTCCCTTCCATTTTTTAGGGTTGGAAAATTTAAAGCAAAATTATTTCTCTCTCTTGCAAATTCTTAAGCCTTTGCCTGTACACTCTAAACCAAACCTTGTAGTATCTGACTTAAGTCTATTTTGAGCATACTTTGAGCTCTTGAGGGTGTGTAAGTGTTGGTTTAACACCTAGAAAGGGTTCTTCTCTTCAAGAGGTATAAGTCTTGGCTTATTTCTTTGCTTTATTTGCTATTTTGCATACTATTTTTAGACTATTTTTGGGCTGTTTATACTCTAAATTTTTGGCCTGAAACTTGTAGTTTAAGGCCATTAGGGGTGTAGGGGTGGATCACCCTTCTTTCTACCTCATTTGTTAAGCCTTTGCCCTTGTGTTTCCCACCTCTTTGTCAACTTTTTTTGAGTTTTTTAATATTGAATCTCAGAGGTTTCTCAGTGGCTAAAATCATTTTTTGAAGTCCCAAAAATGGAGGGGGTAGCCTCCCCTCCTTGTGTTTGTTTACTAGCTTAACTTGCTCCACGTTGTAGCTTTTCATTTTAACTATTTTTGTCTTAATTCTAGCATGTTTTAGGACTATTTTAGAACTTTTTTAGGACTGTTTTTGGTTGTTCATTGCATTTGAGCCTTATATTGCATACTTGTAGTGTAATTGTCCTCATAGGCTTGGTAATTTAGGCCTTAGCTGCCAACCTATTTGAGTAGCTAGTGTTTATTTCCAACCTATTTGAGTTGATAGTATTTATTTCAAGCTTTCCATACTTGTTTTCATCTCTAATCACCTTTGCAACCTCCCTCATTTCTTGGTTTTTTCTTTACTTTGAAAGTTGTTTCAAACTAGTTACTTGTTTAAGCATGAGATTGAGGTATTGTGCTTAATGGTTTAATCTCTTTGGGGATTCATTAGTAACGGCATGACACTTCTCTCATGCCTAAAACAACACTTGGTTTGGTGCTCATTTCCATTAGAGGACTTAAAGCTCACTTTTGGACTCAATTAACTAAGGAATGGTTGGTAATTAAAATGAATGTAATAAAATTGGGATTAAAAATGATGCAAGATAATAAAATCAATTGGGGGTTCAATCGGACGTTAATTGAATCAATTGAGTGATGAAAACGATTCAAGAGTCAATGTCAACCACTTCCCATGATTAATCCATGATAGGGGGAGGTTTGGGAGTCTTTATTTGTGCATTTATTGAAATTGTACACCTTGGTTCATAGGCCATCATGCAATAAAATTGCATCGATTGATGGCTTGTGAATTGAGCTTGTCACTCCTTTGAGCTGTTTAATGATAAGAAGGGGTAAGATGTACAAACATACCTTAAGAATACCCTGTTTGTGCTCTGTATGCTTTCTGTTATAGCAGGAGGAAGCAAGCTTCAGTGGCCGGCAGGCTATTATTTATGGCCAGTTAGCCACTACTTCTGGCCTGCCTGCCACTTTTGTCAAATTGAGCAGCAACTTTTTGGAACAGAATAGAGCAAAGGCTGAGGTGAAAAGATGTTCTAACTGTGAAACAAAAGTATTCTGACAGCAGAACAGTGAGCTTTTCGAGTGAAAATCCATGCATGCATGAGCATTCCTCACTTCCCGGGGCTGATTAGTTAGCGTAGTTACTTATTTCATGTTATATTCATGTTGTAATTAATTAGTTGATTCTAATTTATAATTAATTAATTAGTTAGCTCCTTAGAATAGTTAATTAATTAATTGGTTTTATAATAACTAGCTAGCATAGTTAGTTTATTCGGCTTGTAATAATTAATTAATTTGTTTTGTGATAACTAGTTAATTAGCTTAGCTGGTTAGTTTATTCAGACCCTTCTACGCGAGGGCACAGTTGTAATAATGTGCATGTCTTCCAACCCCACGTCTTTCTCCTTTTTATTTACCTACTTATGATGGTTAGTTTAGGGCATCATGTTTCTTTTAGCATCTTTCATGCCTTGCATCCATTGTCTTGCACGCATTGAGCTCGGCGCATCATTCTAACTTGCATTGTTAGTTAAACATTCTTTGAATACGTGCTTAGATCGCATGCTATCAAATTGATTCATATGCCATATTAGTAGCCGAGCCTAGTAATTGCATATCGCATGTGTTACATTAGTTATATTGCATAGTTAGGATCATGCATTATTCTAACTTTGTCATCTTTTTTTGGCTTAGTGTACTAACTGAGCTTTTATTTGTTTTAGCATATCGCATAGATGTGGTTGTTACCATGTCAAAGCATGTTCATCATGAGGCTAATTGCTTAAGTGATAAACTGTTTGAATGCCTGTGGATGAAGGCTGATTGCTTGAAATGGAATAATTTGAGTAATGTATAGTGGCACATTCACAAACTCTTTTCAAAAACAAACACGAAATCAAATGTTCCAATTCTTGCAAATTAGTCTATATCTTGTGTGCGCATCACATAGTAAGTTAGCCTAATAAATCAAAATAAGAGCATATAATGTAAATAAGATTCACATCATGATTAGTAGAGGCCGATCTTTGATCGGGTGAGCGGGGGTGCTCAATTCATGACCTTCCTCTCTCGTACCTAAGTTCCTAAGCCGAGACAATCTTGGTGATGATGGACACGTGGCCTTTGGCACGAGTCATAGGTTTCCTAAATTTTTCAAAAATATTTAGGTGGCGACTCTGTATCTGGCAAAACAGTCCATTTTTGGCAATTTGATTCAAAATTGATTTTCCAAAAGATTTGTCGGATGTGGATTTTTTGGTGTTTATCTATTTCACATTGCACTTGTGAGATCAGATTCAGAACCGCAGGAGTCCGATACTGTAGGGTTTATCGTCTTCTGAAAGGAGTACGAAAAGTCGAGCTACAGTTTCTGTCGACTCTACTAGGGAAAAGGAGAACTTGACTTGAACTTCATGATATAAAATTTTATCTACATTTATATGTTTCTTTGCATTTGCATTTGCATTGGTATGCTTAAGTCACTATGTTTGCCATCTGCTGTTCTTGGACGGTTTGCCGGAAGCTTGCACAAAAGCTTACCAAAAGGCTGACCGATCGTAGGCTCTGCCATGATGGGAACACAACCCTTGGATCTGGACTATCGCTGTACCGTTTGATCCTTCTTTCACTTCTCGGTGTTAGGTGCGAGAGGTATATTAGGTAGTCTTGCTAAGGTACCCTCTTTGACCATTTGGCCTAGCTACATATAGTAAAGCCTTAGTGACTGATCCAAACTAGGATAGGATGCTCACCCAAAAATACAAGATTACGTAAAAATCGCATGATTGATTAGTGAAACCCTAGTTCCTGACGAAACTAGGACAGGGTAACCCTACCCCCTCATAGGGGTGTTTTTGGCTCTTCCTTAACTGATATATGCTTTATAGTCAAACTGTACAAGAATGTGCATAGCAGTTGCAAATTTGGTATCTGATTTATGGGGCAGAAATCAGTGTGGAGTATAGTCCTACAGCTTTGATCATGTCTGTGTTGATAATGCCTTAACTGAGGTGCTGTGCAGTTTCTGATTACTGTTTTCTTTTTTGCTTTATCTCTTTTGCTAGGTAGTTTACAACTATAGCTTCAGAAAGTTCGGATATCCCCCAAGTACTCTAGACCTGAGTCAGAAGACTTTGTAAAGCCAGGGATTTTGTTCGAGGACAACCCGTGTTTACCTCACTCCCACTGGTTATAAGACGGAGGAGAATCAGGCAAAGTTCACCGGTTTAGTTTTTATAGTAGTCACCCCTCAACTCACCTGTGTCCAGTCCGATCCGGGGACAGTCATCTACCTCTAGCCCAACACGAGATCGATCGCCTATTCCGATGACACAGTATGCCCTAGTCAGTATGGAAGAATTGATACATCATCTGCAATAGACATTGAAACCCTATAGCAAGATGCGACCTATCAAGTCGAAGTCACAGCCTGTCAGACCGAGGTTATAACCAGGCTACAACAACAGCAACCATAGCTGGCTGCGGCCTCTGCATCCCACGTACCTCCCGCAGGTATCCCAACATCTGGAACCACCGCTCATATTGCCAATGTCTAAGAAAACTAGGGCAATCCAGCAGAGCCAATCCCAGTACAAGCCTCCAAAACCCTTGTTTATCAGACCGAGGCTCTGTTCGAGTTTGAGGTTAACCCAACCGTACTCAAGGTCCATAATCTGGAAAAGTTATTCAAGAGAGCACAAGGGGTTAACTTCATCCCGAACATGGAGGACGGGTATATTGGTTCTATACTAACATTGCCAGATCGGTTTAAAATGCCGCACAATGACCGTTTTGACGATTCTGGAGATCCGATGGTTCACCTACGGTTGTTTTCGGGCATCTTGCAGCCGATGGGCCTAACTAGACTACAGAAGCTGTCTCTCTTTGGCCGTGCCATGTCAGGTATAGCGGCCATATAGTATGCTAAGTTGGAAGACTCTATTAAGTAGAATTTGGAGGAGATGGCTGAGGCCTTCATTGTGTAGTATTCGTACAATACTCAAATCGAGGTCACAACTCATGATCTCGAGGCAACACACTAAGAGCTGAATGAGGGCTTCTCTGAATTTATGATAAGGTGAAGAGCTAAAGCCTCGATGATGACCACGAGGCCTTCTAAGAAGGATCAGATTAGGATGGTTTTCCGGAATCTACACGGCAAGTTACTACAAAAGATGATCATCCTACCTCTGTTCACATTTACAGAGCTTCATGAAATAGGAGTGCAAATCGAAGATGCCATGAAACAAGGGCTTATTATAGATGAGAAGGAGCCGGCAAAAAGGCCGTTGTTCGTAGTTCCAATGCTACCAGTGGTAGCACAACTGTGAGGCCGTCAGATGTAAGTGTTGTCACCACAGCCAAGACTGTCGATCCCTTTGCCAACATAAGCTCACAAACACCGTCCAACCTTACCCAATCCCAGAGGACTTTCAATCAACTTTACATGACTCTCTTTCAAGCCATGAAGGTGCTAGTTAAGAAAGGACACCTCAAACCCTTAGAACCCCGCCCATTGCCTGATCCTCTTCCACCCAAACACAACCCTGCAAAATACTGCGCACTTCACCAACAGCATGGTCATGACACTGACCAATGCTTTCAATTGCGTTATGAGATTTAGGATCTCATTAACAACAAGGTGATCGCACCATCTCAAAAGCCAAACGTGACCACAAATCCACTCCTAGCCTATAACTAAGTCCCCCCACCTCAAAATCTCAACCTGATCCATACGCTGGCCACCCCTATGACCCCAGCATATATATTACCCCCTCCTACCTACCAAAACCAACGTTGTTCATTCCGAAAGGCGCAGACCTATGCATGATGGACACGTCCAACCCTCAACCCAAGCCTGTGGTGATGAGACTTACAGTGGAAGGGGAGTCGACGTTAGAGGAAGGTACTAGCCTATTGCCAAAGTATTTTGAGGACTTACCTGATAAAGCGTATGATCCAAGTTGCTACATTGTGTCAATTGGTCAAAATAAGCCTGAATTGGTGCTGCCAACCTTGGTAGATATCAATGTTGTCAGGAAAGATGGCCCGAGCCAAGGGTTGAATGATTTAGCAAAACTCAAGGAGGATTTGGACAACCTGCAGTTCTTTGATGAGCAAGATCAGGGGGATGTGTAGATTGGGTGGTTCGACTTGAATGGATCAACTGATAACACTGGATGGCTGAATGATAAGCCAAACAAGGAAGAAGAAACTGAAATGAAACTAGAGGAAAAAGAAGCAGAGATAGTTGTAAAGGCCAGAAGGGTCGATGAAAAAGAAAAGCTACTGGAGAGCACTGGAGTGGAATACCTAGCCTAGGAAGTGGGCACTGTGAACACCTTGGATATGGAATAGGAAGCTACACTGAGGCAATTTGAACGAGAAAGAATCGAAGACAGCTAGGAAGCTGTAATTTCATAACACCCTGTGGGGGATACTTATGATGTGAAAGTGATACAAACAAAGCTGGACAACTGTTTCTTGACCGCTGAGGGTGAATGGTGGGATGATAATGATTTGCATCTAGCCTACACCGACGAAGACTGAGGCGAGTGCCTTCTAGATAATACATGGTATGTTGAAGAAATAAACCATCTGACAAGAAGTGGGTCGTATTTTAAGTTGCCGCACCTGGATCAAGCAGAGGCATCTGGAAAAGACAGAGAGGCTGAAAAACAAAAAGAGAAACAACTAGAAGAAGGGGTAGTGTTGAAACAGCTTAAGAAAATCCAAGCTAACATCTCTATCTGGGGTCTTCTCATGGCCTCCCGGGTATACCGATGAACAGTGTTGTCGACAATGGACAAGGCTAAATTGTCCATTGACACCACGCCCGAGCAGCTGGTAGGTTTGGTTTTTCCAAGTGGTGCCAGGCCAACCCTTACCTTCTCTAACAAAGAGATACGACCAGAGGGCTCAACTCATAACAAACCGTTGTATATATTTGTGGAGTGTAGGAAGAAATGGGTGCCGATGGTGTTGATAGATACCAGTTCGGCCATCAATGTCTGTCATTTTCGCACCGCCTTTACAATTGGCCTCAAACTAGCAGACTTTGTTCCCATAGCCCAAGTAATACGGGCGTATGATAACACGAGTAGAGAGGTCATGGGCACAGTGCAAGTCAGAGTCCAAGTGGGCCTGGCTGAGCAAGAGGTCGCGTTCCATGTCTTGGATGTGCCGGTTACCTTCAATTTACTGTTAGGGAGGCCCTGGTTGCATGATGTGAAGGCTGTCTCCTCCACTCTCCATCAGATGTTTAAGTACCCTCATGGAGGAAGAGTGGTGATTGTTTTTGGGAATTCATCCATCCATCCTCCGCCATAGGTAACTACGCTAGTGCTGGAGATCACCCATGGCAAGGAGGATGCATTCCTCTCAAGATTCACTTTGGCTAAAGCCTGGGTAGTGCAAACCATTCTGGCTGTAGACGAAGGTATGTACGTCAACGCCCAGTCTATCTATTTCATGAACAAAATGCAGCATGTTTCGGGAATGAGACTCGGAAGGAGTGGTCGGAAAGGTGTTGCAGCACTGATAGATGTTCCACACAACCTACATGCCTTTGGACTGGGCTACGTGCCCACCAAAGAGGACTGGATATGGAAGGGAGAAGAAATGAGAGGCAGAGCCAAGGCTAAGTAAGCTGGGAAACGTTATGAACTCATCCATAAGCCAATCCAAGGGACATTAAATGGCCGCTTTGTTCAGGAGGGAGAAGATTTCCCTTTTTACGGCTTTCTCGAGCCTTGGGTGAATTCCTTAAAGCAGTGTGTCCCCGGGTTCGAAATCTTCTTTAATTTGTAACTGTAGGATAGTGATAATGAAGAAAGGGCTGAGCCAAGCATCAAAGCTGAACAGAGCACGGAAGGTGACTCAGATGGCAGCGAACTTGGAGTAGGAGCAGCACTGGCTAGTCTCCTGATAGATCCTGCGACCGACCTAGAGAACTTAGAAGATAACCTTACTATCTCCATGATCGGGGAAGAATCGAGTGTGAACCCAACCAGTGGCATTTTGGATGTATCAGGGACACCATCTCTTATCTGGAAGTTGAAGGAAGGCTATCTGTCCAGTTTTGAATCGGGTGATGAGCTTGAATCTGATTCCACTGAGTCTGTGGGGTCGGGATCAGATTGAAGTTCTTTTGAGTTTGAGTCTAGTATTTCTGGAGGTGATAATCTGGATACCAAAGTCCTGTCTAGGTCTTCATTCAGCTTTTCTTTTGAGTCTGTAACCGAAGATTTGGACCTTTTGAATGAGAACTCTATAGATTCTGTGTGCTTTCCTCTAACGTTGGTTTATTGTATTGACCAAGATTTTCAGAATTTTAATGAAAATGAAGGGGAAGAAATTCCTCTAGCTTTGAAAAACTTGATTAATCGAGAGGATGAGAGGTTTGCTAAACCCTGTGCTTTGTTGCCATTAATGTAGATACTGAGAAGGATCCGCGCCTGGTCTAGATCGGGTCCACGTTGTCTTTGGAGGAGCGCGAGCGTTTAATCGCTTTGTTAAAATATTTCAAAGATGTTTTCGTGTGTCCTACGAAGACATGCTTAGAATCAATCCTGAGATTGTACAGCATTGGATTCCTTTTGACCCCGAGGCCCGACCAGTCAAGCAGAAGCTGTGTAGAATCCATTCAGATTGGGCGCTGAAAATCAAAGAAGAGGTGACCAAGTAGATCGAAGCAGGTTTCTTGTTAGTATCTGAGTACCTGACTTGGTTGGCCAACATCATTCCGGTGCTGAAGAAGGATAGTAGAATCCGGGTGTGTGTAGACTTCCGGGACTTGAACAGAGCCAGTCTGAAGAATGACTTTTATCTACCACATATTCATGAGTTAGTGGATTTCACTGCGAGCCATGCATTGCTATCATTTATGGATGGGTTTTTCGGGTACAACCAGATTTTGATGGCGCCTGAGGATAGAAAGAAGACCGCATTCACTACACCGTGGGGTACCTACTGCTACCGGGTTATGCCGTTTAGTTTAAAAAATGCTAGAGCTACCTATCAGAGGGCTGTGACCACCATTCTGCATGACATGATCCACAAAGAGGTTAAGGTGTACGTGGACAACATGATTGTCAAGTCCAAAGAATGAGAGGGCCACTACACCACCTTGGAGAAATTCTTTCAACGGATCAAGGAATATAGATTGAGGTTAAACCTACAAAAATGCATCTTCGGCGTAACGGCAAGAAAAATGCTGGGCTTTCTGATCACACAGAGGGGCATTGAAGTGGATCCTTCCAAAATCAAGGCCATCCTAGAAATGCCACCACCGAGGACTGAAAAGGAGGTGCGAGGCTTTCTGGGTAAAGTGCAATTCATAAGACGATTTATTTCCAAATTAACCTTGACTTGTGAACCACTATTTGGTCTCCTGAAAAAAGGAAATAAATTCCAATGGGATGATCACTGTTAGTTTGCCTTTGAACAAGTTAAGCAGTACCTCCAGAATTCGCCTGTGTTGTCGCCACCGGAGCCTGGGAAACCTTTGATTCTGTACTTGTCAATAACAGACACCACCATGGGATGCATGCTCGCTCAGGAATTTGAAGATAGGGTAGAGAAACCCATCTACTACTTGAACAAGAAAATGCTGGATTACGAGACCCACTATACTCCATTGGAAAAAACTTGCCTAGCCTTGGTATGGGCTACCAAGAAGTTGAGGCACTACTTGTTAGCTCACTCTGTAATCCTGGTTTTGAGATTAGATCCCATCAAATATCTCTTTGAGAAACAATCACTTATGGGTAGGCTGGCTCGTTGGTTGCTCACTCTCTCTGAATTTGATCTCAAATATGTCGCCCACAAGTCGGTCAAAGGAAGAGTTGTAGCGGAGTTCCTGGCAGACCACTCAGTAGAAGAAGATGAGGCAGTGGAATACTTGTTCCCAGATGAAGTCATTTTGCAAGTTGAAGAGGAAACTTGGACGATGTACTTTGATGAAGGGTCCAATCAGTACGGTTATGGGATAGGTGTGTTGCTGATAGCACCCGACGACTCCCATATACCTTTAGCCTTCAAACTCCGGTTCAAGGTGTCCAATAATGAAGCAGAATATGAAATCTGTATTGCTGGTTTAGAAGCCATCCTGGAACTAGGGGCAATAAGGTTAGATGTCATCAGGGACTCGAACTTGGTTGTTTCTCAAGCAAATAGAGACTGGAAAGTCAAAGAAGAGAAGATGAAAGTTTACCATCAGACCTTGGATGTTCTGATTCCTAGGTTTGAAAAGCTGACATTCACACATCTATTAAGAGAGAACAACCGGTTCGCTAATGTTTTAGCAACTCTATCTTCTATGGTAGACATCCCACTTGGAGTCCGGATGCATCTGATTATCATCAAACAGAAACACACACTGGCTTATGAAACTATTGCCGCGATAGATGAAGTGCAAGACAAAAACCCCTGGTATTATGATATTTAGAACTTTCTAGAAAATTAGGCATATCCACCAAGGGTAAATGCCAAAGACAAACGGGGAATATAGCGAATAGCCGTGCAATTTATCATCTGCAGAGGTAAGCTGTATAAAAAAGGTCATCTGGGAATACATAAGTTATGTGTGGAGGAAGAGGAATCAAAGCGCCTTATAGAGGCTATCCATGGCGAAGAATGCGGGGCGCATATGAATGGTGTGATGCTAGTCCGGAAGACTCTTAGGCAAGGTTACTACTGGTCCACCATAGAGAAGGATTGTATTGGTTTTGTGCGATGATGTCACAAATGTCAAATTCATGCCAATCGCATAAATATTCTGTCGTCGAAGCTTTACAACATGACTTCGCCATGGCCTTTTTCAGTCTGGGGAATCGATGCTATCGGTGTTGTCTCGCCAAAAGGGTCGAATGGGCATGAATATATCTTGGTGGCGATTGATTATTTTACAAAGTGGGTGGAAGCTCAGTCCTATGCAATGTTGAAGGCGTCGCATTTGGCTAAATTTATCAGAAACAATATCATCTACCAGTACGGAGTTCCGAACGAGATCATATAAGATAACGGCTCCCACTTCAAGAAAGAGGTGATAGACTTGCTAGAGAAATACAATGTGGCTTTTCATAAATCATCTATATACAGGCCACAAGCCAATAGAGTTGTTGAAGCCGCCAATAAGAATATCAAGAACATCTTGCAAAAGATGGTTGAGACCTATAAGGACTGGCCAGATAAATTGCCATTCGTACTTTGGGGCTACAAGACCTCGATCCGGACATCTACAGAGGCAACTCCTTATTCTCTGGTCTACGGGATGGAAGCCATTTTGCCAATTGAAATTGAAGTCCTATTGCTGCGAGTTATGGCTGAGTGTTAGATAGTGGAAGCGGATTGGCAACAGAGCAGATTTGAAGAGTTAATGTTTTTTGATGAGAAAAGGCTACCAGTTACCAGGGCTTTTAACAAGAAAGTTAAGTCCCAGAATCTCAATGAGGGAGACATGGTGCTGAAAGACAACCGAGCTCACATTCATGACCCTAGGGGCAAGTTCAAACCCAATTGAACTGATTCTTACATCATCAAAACTATCTGGTTAGGAGGGGCGGTTATTCTCATGGACTTAGATGGACTAGAATTTTCACAGCCGATCAACATGGATAAGTTAAAGAAATACTATCCTTGAGAGGCTCGCTACGTCGAAAACCCAAAAGGGTGACCTAGGCAAAAGTTAGAGTACGAAAAATATAAACAAAGAAAAACTGAGCTCGCAAGGTTGAAAACCCTAAAAGGCGACTTTGGCAAAAGTTAGAGCGCAGAAAGAGAGAGTTAATACCCGAGTGAACCTAAACCGAACTACGTAAGGCCTGATTCCCATTTTTGGGATACGTAAGCAACTTCATCCTGAAGTTAGGCCGTAACCATCTCCAACTCAACTGTCCTGTCCATTTTTCTGATCAGGTCATCTCTGTTCATCATCTATTAGTTCGGTTGTGATCTTCATTCTGGGAGAAAGAGTTGGTTACAATGCAGAGCAGTTATTCAATCAGAGGCAATTATGATCTTTTGATTCGGGGTTGTACATCTTGAAGATTGATTTTGTGCGTGTCAGGTAATGATCATTTTCAAAAATGGTTTTGGAAAGTTTTAATAAAAGTTGATTTTGTTCAAATTTTACCTTTTTACAACTTAGACCATTTTTGGACCAAAAAGAAAAAATTTTAGTGCTCACAACTTTAATTCCATTGATTTCAGCATAAAGTTCTCCAACTTTTCGATACAAATCAAAGTTGCTTTTACATCATAAAACTTGAAAAGAAAGGTCAAAGAAATAAACTAGGGGCATAGGCGATTCAGGTGCTCTTACGTCCTCTGTTCATGCTTGTAGAAGCTTCTGTAGCCAAAGTGGGCATGACTTGTGCCTCATCCTCGAGCCAAGCCAAGCACTCACCAAAAAGGGCATAACTAAAACTAGGGGCAGGGGCGAGAAGCTCTCTCATCCTCCAAGCAGCGAAAGTACCTAGCCAAGTGTGAAGCGCGAATCGGGAATGAAGCCGGGTATTCTACCCCCTCTTTTGGGCAGGTCTGATCATGTCCAAATTGGCGTCTGAATTGGAAAGGAAAGTAGAACACACAGTGCATGAGGCCTATCAACTGTATGCTAGGCTACCGAGTCATACTGTAACTCATCTCAATCAAATGAAGCCAGGGACAACGCCAAGCTATGTCAGCTGCAGACCTACTACATATCCAATTGCACTACCATCCCTTATTAGAAAAATCCACTAGTTATTAGCAGAAAAAATAAGCTCGGTCTGAATACTCGGGGCAAGAATCCACCACATTCAATTTATCCATAAGCCATATTTGGAAAGGGATGAAAAATAAGAGAGATTAAAGAATAAAGAGATGTGCGTTAAGAGAAAAGAAAAGAAAGGGCTTTGAGAGAAAATAGAGTATAAGTGCCAAGTAATGTGTGAGACATATATCAGAAAGGTTGGAAAACAATACCTGAAGAAGTAGTGGACTCCCTGCAAACCTTGTGGTCTCTCACCGATGAAAAGCATCTAAGCCCATCAGGGTCTCGGCTAGTGCCAAACCAATGCAACTTTTATCCTCTTTCAGACATTGGGCCACTTTGATCAACCGAATGCTGGTTGCATCGTAACTAGGGGCAAGAAGAAAATGTGTGAGCATGCATAAACAGAGGGCTTGTTATCGAAAACCTCGCTAGAGAAGGTCTCTTCTGTTACCGATGTCAGAAAATTAATAAATCAAGTTGGGTATGTCTAGCTCTCCGTCATGGGCCAAGGATCGAGCTTCGTGCAAAGTGAGCCCACACATTCGTCCCAAAGCTTGGGCATAGCCAAAACGGAGCTGAGGTATGATTTTCTCATTGCACCGGGTTTCCATTAATGCCTAAAATTCTTCAAAAGTCGGGCACATTTCCTATGTTCTGAAGCGAAATACATGCGTAATCGGGTTCTAGTATCGGGCCGTGGCATGAAGGAAGAGGAAGCAAAGTGAAGTGTGGCTCAACGGAAAAAGCGCGTTTATGCTGAAACCCCGAAAATTTACCTTTTCCGTGCTGTCTAAAGTGGCTATCTAATCCGTGAGTTTCTCAGCAAGGGATATCTCCATTTGTGGAAGAAACAACAGCTAAAATGAGATTCTGGAGAAGAAATCATGAAGGAGGACTTTTTGTAGAAGACATGGCTGTGAGTGGAGGCCAGCTATTAACTTTCTGGTGGTTCTTCACATTAGTGGCCGGGAGGCCAATCATTATGGCCGGCCGTCCACTTGTGTCCTGGGCAGTTTTGGTAGCTTGCTTTTTGTCTTGATCTTTGTGTTTTGAGGTCTTGTTTTGAGTCTTTTGATTTTAGCAAGTGTGTATACCTGTGTTTGAGTTATTTTTGCTTTGTGTATCGAGTTGTATTTTGTATTTTGGTTGTTGGTTGGCTCATTACCCCATTAAGAACACCGTGCCAATACACGTTTTGATTTTCTCGTTGCAAACTCAATTCCATTTCTATTTCATGCAAATATCATGCTTATGATGCAAAAGCAAAAAACACTTTTCATAAAATTGTGAGGTTTTATTCCGATCATGTTTTTTACAAAAGAGAGTACAAGTTTCAAAAGCAAAAATAAAACCTATCTGAAGCTATACATGTGCTAAGCTACCAAACAAAAAGAAACTAAACAAAAAGTACAAAAATCGACACCAGTCATCTCAAGCTCGAGAGGCCCTCTTCGTCCTCTTTCTCGGAGGGGACTCAGGGACACTGTCTCCGTCAGCACCGCTGTTAGAATTAGACTCGGAGCCAGAGCCGGTGTCATTGTCTCTGTTCCCTGCCTCAGAGCCAGCCTCGGCATCATCTTCACTCCCAAACCCCAAGCCAGCATCATTACCTCCGCTTTCAGACGACTCAGAATGTCGACTTGCTGCCTCTTCGGAGTCGCTGGTCTCAGCATCATCATCACTCAAAAGGGGCTCCAAGGGGCTGCTCCGACCTTGGGTACCCCTATCCCTGCCTCGACCACGGCACACATCTCGGCCATGTGCTGGGGTCTGTATGTCTGTCTGTCTGTCTCTCTCTCTCTCTCCTCCCTGTTGCTGCTGGAGGAGGTGCCGCCGATGCTGGTGTTGGTGCTGCCACTAGTACCCTCGATACAAATTGAATTTGGAAAAATAATTGTCAACATATCAACTACAGTGTGTGTATCAGATACAGGCATGGTATGTAGAATGAGTGTCATGTAGAAACCAAATACAGTATGAGTACAGTGTATGAATACAACGTGCCAATGTAGTGTATCAGTGTAGTTTGGGAAAGACTACAGTGGAAGTGCCAATGTATCAGTGGGAATATGATGTTGTGGTGCACAACAGAGTTAGTAGTGGAATGCATGTTGAAATAGAGAAAAGATACCTAGATACCATGGAGACTAAATAGTATCTCTCTCTTCTACACCATGCCAATCAAAGAAGCAACTAGCTCGAGGAGGCTCTCTGTATACTTCGTGGGTGCCTGCAAGTGCATTTGAATGATCAACATCTAGAATAATCATCAATATTTGAAATGGAAAATGTGGGTGCAAATTGTAAAGTGTGGTCCATACTTGAGGTGCGCCTCGAGCTCAAATACCTGCGTCTGCCTGCCTGACTGGTCGAAATCTAGTAGGCTGTCCCGATCAGTCGCCAACATGTAAGCACAGTGAGAATCTCCGGCCAACCGGTCATTTGCCCAATGGGAGGGGCCCCTCTAGTACCGACCTCGGCCTCCTAAGCAGCCTTACCCGTCATGAGAGCACCTACTGCCTCGCCTATGGAAACGGCTGCCGAAAGGGGCATAAGATGAGTCTGGATGAATGTCACGTAGTCACCCTCCGCTCTGAAGAAGTCAGCATCTAGGCCCACCATGAACTGGATAATCGCCTCAACTGGGTGGGTATTTGTTGTCCTCATGGACGCTAAGGATGGCATGGAACAACCGGATCGGGCGAGCTTACGGTCTGGCATATAAACCTCTCACTCAAGAACTAGGCTCGGCAGACTAGGCCCTCTAGCAAAATCAGGAATCGGGATGTGGCCAAAGCCCTGGCGTACTGGTCCCTCACCCCAGCCAGCATCGTCGCCCAAGGCTACCATGTAATCTACAAACAGAGAATGTACAGATTGTTAGTTGCCATCAATTGTTGAAGTATGAATCAGAGCAGTAGTAAAGCAAAAATGACTATGAGTTTCAGGTTCAATCACCATATCGAAGTAGCGGCAATAGCAGGCGAAGGTCGTGTTATCATGGCTCCAGTACCAGCACCGGCCGTCATACCGACGTAAGTATGGCACTGCTGGGGGGATCTCATCTACAGGCTCTGGAGCCAGGGTTGGGAAATAGGCATGAAACCATAACTACAAGAAAAGGGTAGTGGTGTTATCAGCAGGTTGTGAACAGATATAAAGCAGAAAACACAAGTTGTGAACAGATATTGAACAGAAAGTGCAAAGGCAAAAAAGTGTGGTGCATACCTCCCAGGCTCTCCAGTAACCTCTGACCCACTCTCCCCTTATGCGGGAAGTGGAGCTCATATAACCATAGAGTGTGGCGAAGCCAGCTCCACCCCAATCATAGAATCGGACTCTAAGTAAGGTCACGAGAGCGCTTAGCAAATATGAACCCACGGTGTTCCACCTGTTCGTAAACAAGGTGGTACCGAGGAGAAATGTCAAGAAGCCCCCGGGCATACTGCTCTACCTCCTCCGGTATCTTCAGCTCACTCCCGTGAAAACACTCGGTGAACCAGCTATACCTCACCATCGCCGGTCTATATAGAGGTGGGCACGCTCTGAACAGGTGGATCCAAGCTGCCTCCTACTCACCCATATCCATGTCGAAGGGGATCAGATCACCCCCTACTCCTAATCCTAAGATCACGGCAAAGTCGTAGGGAGTCATCATCATCTCCCCAGCAGAAGAGATGTGGAAAGAGTTGGTGGTGTCCCACCACCTCTCCACTAACACGCCGAGAAGAGCCTGGCTCGCTATATACCATTAAAATCCGGAGCAGAATAGACTGAAGCCGGCCTCATCAATAAGGTCGCGGACCTCTTAAGGGAGATTATAGTACCAGTCTCTTGCCATCGCTGCCCCATACCCCCTATAAGAGCGGGAGTCCTTCTGTGGCAGAAAAAGAGTGAATCAGACACTGATAAAAGAGCATTCAGATAAAAGACAGTGCAAGAAATACAGTTAAAGGAAAGGTAGGAAAGCATAAACATAGAGTTCGTACCTCAGTGGCGCTGCAGAAAAGATAGGAGTCTGGCTCCTTCAGTAGAAGATCCTCTAGTGCGACACCAATGAAATCGCTGAAGCGCCTAATTCCTCCAGGAAACAGAATATGTGTGCGAGAATGATAAGTCAACAGGTCAAAGGGACATACCCCCAAGGGTAGTGGCTCAGGCTCGAGCTCTGGAACGAACTCTGCCGCAAGATCAGCTGCGATGCCCTCCACCACCTTATCTGCCTCGGCAATTACTGGCTCCTCAACCTCGATAGGGGGTGATAATGGAGATGGAACCTCAAGAGGAGCACCGGCATGAGGAATATCATCTATCATCTGGAAAGTGGGTGAAAAGTGAAGAGAAATGGAGAAAAGAGAGAAGATTTGGAAAAAAATCAACCCTAGGAGAGAGAAAATGGGAGAAAAAGACAAAACCAAAGAAAGTTCACAAAACCCGAGAGAAACTTGAGAAGAACAAGCCTAAAGTGGTGAAAACTCAAGAAAAGCGATGAAATCAAAATCTGATCGGTTCAAAGTGTAGATAATCAAGAGGGTTTCGCAAATAAAGTTGCGTGGGGCATTGGAAATCGCGTATAAAGCACAGATCTAGAGAGATGAAGCACCTAAAGAGAAAGGATGAAGATTTTGGATATGTGGGTGTGTGAAAAGTGAAGCCTTGATATGTATTTAAAGAGACCCGAAACAAAATGGCCGATTTGCCCTCGAAAATAGACAGGTGGCCGACAGGCCACTAATGGTGGCCGACAGGTGGCCGGTGGTCCTTATCTATGGCCTAGTTCTATTTTGTGCCTCTGTTCCCCAAGCAGTGTATGAGAGGTTCTCTTTGGGGTCCAGATTGATTCTTAGGGAGCTTGAAACGGCGTTCCAGTGCATGAGTGTGCCCCACTTGCCAATATGAACAGGGTGTATCCTTTTTGAGCATATTGCAAAGTCTCCGAAAGATAAATCAGAGGTTGTCACCGAATATCATTTTTATTACTTTTGTCAAATTACATATTTGTTGTCTTTTATTGCATAGAATATGCATTTCCATATATGCTTATATCGCACGCGTGTCCTGCATCATTTATGATTCATGCATAGAACATGCTTTCAATTTTACATAGAATATGCTATTGTTTCTTGCGTAGAACATGATTTCAATTAACATCATATGTAGGTTGTCTATCTTGCATGCAACATGCGTTGTCACTGTATTGATTCGTAATCTTGTTCACTTTGTGCATCTATCGCACCTGTTCACTTTGTACATCTATAGCACACTTTCATTTCAATGTGTATTTGTGGTACAGTCTCGTACCTTTTCTCGATCTCTCAGGACGCGTGGAACGTTGCCCTGGGTGAGTTTTATCTCAGGACGCGTGAAATGTGACCCCGAGCGATTTTTCTCCTCTTTTCACAATTTCAACATGATTAGAGTATCTCAAGACACGTAGAATGTGACCCTAGGCGGGTTTTATCTCGGGACGCGTAAAGCGCAACCCCAAGTGGTTTTTCTCCTCTTCTCATGATTTCAGTGTGATTAGGGTATCTCAGGGCGCGTGGACCGCGACCCTGGGCAGGTTTTATCTCGAGACCCATGAAACACGACCCCAAGCAATTTTTCTCATCTTCTTACGATTTCAACGTGATTAGAGTCTCTTAGGACGCATGAAACGCGACCTTAAGCGGTTTTGTTTTTTCTCTCAGGACGCGTGAAGTGCGGCCCAGGGAAGGTTTTATCTCGAGACATGTGAAGCGCGACCTCGAGCGATTTTTCACTTCTTTTCATGATTTGAGCGTGATTAGAGTCTCTTAGAACGCATAAAGCATGGCCCTGAGCGATTTTATCTCAGGATGCGTGAAGCGCGACCCCAAGCAGTTTTCGTTTCTTAGTTTCTCAAGACGTGTGAAACATGACCCTGAACAGTGTTTTCTTTCCTCGTCTCACGTTTTGGCATGGTTAGAGTGTGTTTTAGGTCTTTTTGCGTGGAACCTATGTTGGTTTTAAACTTGAAGCTACTTATTCATATGTTGTTATCTTGTTATTGCTTATTGCATCTGTTATTGCTTATTGCATCATCTTGCATGATCAAGAGTTTTCAAAATAACCGGCTTCACGAAACGTGTGAGTCCAGCTTCAAAGTATCTTTGTGCATATCATTTACATCTTGTCCCAGAACTACGCTGGTTTGATTCCTAGAAAAGGGATACGTAGGAGCTTGCGAGCGCAACCATTTAATTTATGTCTTGATTGGTTGCCCAAGTCTTACGGCCTCGTCAAAATGGGTCGTCTTCGGGCTTTGACATTCACTCACGTCATTTCATGACTTTGAGTTCTGTCAAAGAGGGGCAATTGTAGACACCCTATTTTTGACTGTCCTTACGACTTGGGCACCGCCGCTTGCGCACCCAATGATGAATTTGCATATGCTTGTCAAGTGCTCAAAGTCCTCAACAGAATGCCACAACCTTGAGCCTTCAAAACCTACACACCTTGTGACTTGTGTTGGACCAAAAACCACAGTTTTTCAAGCCTAAAAACCCTGTGGGGGTAGCCGGCCATTTGTGTGGCCTGCCGGCCACTTGTGTGTTTTTATAGATATTTTGGCTAGTTGTGCCAGCTGTTTCCATAGATGCAAGCGTTTGCCTATACTTGTATGTATAGATATTTCTGAGGGAGTTTCATGTTTTTCTATAAATAAAAGACCTCCCCTTCTATTTTTGAGGGTTGGAAAATTTAGAGCAAAATTATTTCTCTCTCTCTCTTGCAAATTCTTAAGCCTTTGCCTATACACTCTAAACCAAACCTTGTGGTATCTAAGCTGAGGCACTTTTGAGCATACTTTGAGCTCTTGAGGGTGTATAAGTGTTAGTTTAACACCTAGAAAGGTTCTCCTCTTCAAACGGTACAAGTCTTGGCTTATTTCTTTGCTTTATTTACTATTTTGCCTACTATTTTTAGACTGTTTTTGGGCTATTTATACTCTAAATTTTTTGGTTGAAACTTGTGGTTTAAGGCCATTAGCGGTGAAGGGGTGGATCACCTTTCTTTGTACCTCATTTCTTAGGCCTTTGCCCTTGTGTTTCCCACCTTTTTGTCAACTTTTTTTGAGATTTTTAATACTGAATCTCAGTGGTTTTTCAGTGACTAAAACCATGTTTTGAAGTCCCAAAAATGGAGGGGGTAGCCTTCCCTTGTTGGGCTTGTTTACTAGCTTAACTTGCACAATGTTGAAGCTTATCATTTTAGCTATTTTTGTCTTAATTCAAGAATGTTTTAGGACTATTTTAGAACTATTTCAAGACTATTTTTGGTTGTTCATTGTATTTGAGCCTTGTATTGCATGCTTGTAGTGTAATTGTCCTCATAGGCTTGGTGATTTAGGCCTTAGCCACCAACCTATTTGAGTTAAACAACCTATTTGAGTTGATAGTGTTTATTTCAAGCTTTCCATACTTGTTTTCATCTCTAATCACCTTTGCAACCTCCCTCATTTCTTGGTTTTTTCTTTACTTTGAAAGTTGTTTCAAACTAGTTGCTTGTTTTAGCATAAGATTGAGGTGTTGTGCTTAATGATTTAATCCCTTTAGGGGTTCATTACCAACGGCATGACATTTCTCTCATGCCTAAAACTACACTTGGTTTGGTGCTCCTTTCCATTAGAGGACTTAAAGCTCATTTTTGGACTCAATTAACTAAGGAGCGGTTGGCAATTAAAATAAATGTAATAAAATTGGGATTAAAAATAATGCAAGATAATAAAATCAATTAGGGGTTCAATCGGACATTAATTGAACCCATTGAGTCTTGAGTCATTTCATACTTGTTAATGATGAAAACGGTTCAAGAGTCAATGCCAACCACTTCCCTTTATCAATCCATGATAGGGAGGAGGTTTGAGAGTCTTTTTTTGTGCATTTATTGAAATTGTACACCTTGGTTCATAGGCCATCATGCAATGTAATTGCATCGATTGATGGCTTGTGAATTGAGTTTGCCACTCATTTGAGCTGTTTGATGATAAGGACGGGTAAGGTGTACAAACATACCTTGAGAATACCCTGTTTGTGCTCTATATGCTTTCTGTTATAGCAAGAGGAACCAAGCTTCAGTGGCCGACAAGCCACTATTTCTGGACGGCAGGCTACCATTTGTGGCCGGCCGGCCACTACTTCAGGCCTACCGGTCACTTTGTCAAATTGAGCAGCAACTTTTTGGAACAGAACAGAGTGGTGGCTAAGGTGAAAAGATGTTCTAACTGTGCAACAGAAGCATTCTGGCAGCAAAACAGTGAGCTTTTCGGGTGAAAATCCGTGCATGCATGAACATTCCTCGCTTTCCGAGGCTGATTAGTTAGCGTTGTTACTTATTTCATGTTATATTCATGATGTAATTAATTAGTTAATTCTAATTTGCAATTAATTAATTAGTGTAATTAATTAGTTAGTTCCTTAGAATAGTTAATTAATTAATTGGTTTTGTAATAACTAGCTAACATAGTTAGTTTATTCGGCTTGTAATAATTAGTTAATTCGTTTTGTGATAGCTAGTTAATTAGCTTAGCTAGTTAGTTTATTTGGACACTCCTGTGCGAAGGCACAGTTGTAATAATGTGCATGTCTTCCAACCCCACGTCTTTCTCATTTTTATTTACCTGCTTATGATGGTTAGTTTAGGGCATCATGTTTCGTTTAGCATCTCTCATGCCTTACATCCATTGTCTTGCATGCATTGAGCTCGGTGCATCATTCTAACTTGCATTGTTAGTTAAACATTCTTTGAATTCGTGTTTAGACTGCATGCTATCAAATTGATTCATATGCCATATTAGTAGCCGAGTCTAGTAATTGCATATCGCATGTGTTGTATTAGTCATATTGCATAGTTAAAATCATGCATTATTCTAACTATGTCATCTTTTTTGGCTTTGAGTACTAGGTGAGCTTTTATTTATTTTAGCATATCGCATGAATGTGGTTGTTACCAAGTCAAAGCATGTTCACCATGAGGCTAATTGCTTAAGTGATAAACTGTTTGAATGCCTGTGAATGAATGTTGATTGTTTGAATTTGAATAATTTGAGTAATGTATGTTTGATCCCACTTTTTTAAGTGGCACATTCACAAACTCCTTTAAAAAACAAACATGAAATCAAATGTTCCAATTCTCACAAATTAGTCTATACCTTGTGTGCTCATCACATAGTAAGTTAGCCTAATAAATCGGAATAAGAGCATATAATGTAAATAAGATTCACATCATGATTAGTAGAGGCCGATCTTTGATTGGGCGAGCGAGGGTGCTCAATTCACATCATGATTAGTAGAGGCCGATGACGGGCACGTGGCCTTTGGCACAAGTCATGGGTTTCCTAAATTTCTCAAAAATATTTAGGTGGTGACTCTATATCTGGCAAAGCAGTCCATTTTTGGCAATTTGATTCAAAATTGATTTTCCAAAAGATTTGTCAGATTTGAACTCTTTGGTGTTTATCTATTTCACATTGCACTTGTGAGATCAGATTCAGAACTGCGGGAGTCCGATACTGTAGGCTTATCGTCTTCCAAAAGGAGCACAAAAAGTCGAGCTACATGTAGGGACGGTTGTAGACACCCCATTTTTTACCGTCCTCAAGACTTGGACATCATCGCTTGTGCACTCGATGATTATGATTGCATGTGTTCGTTTTAGTGCCCAAAGTCTTCGGCTGAATGTCCTATCTTTGAGCCTTCAAACCCTATCCATTCTATGCCTTGTTTTGGACCAAAACCTACAAGCCTGCAACCCCTGGTGGCTGCCGGCCACCCAAATGGCCTATCGGCCACTAGTGACTTTTTTTGCAGATATTTTGTTGACAGTTGTTCCAGCTGTTGGCACAGTTGGTCGCATCTGCCTACATATGTATGGAGGGATTTATCTCAGCCAAATGCATGTTTTTCTATATATATGGGGTCTCCTCTCCCAGTTTTGAGGGTTAGAAATTTTGGATCAAAAATCTCTCTCTCTCTCTCTCTCTCTCTCTTGCAAATTTGTGCATTTTAGCTTACATACACTACACTTTTGCCTACACCTCCTTAACCAAAGTTGATTATCTTTGAACTGAGGTTCCTTGAGGCCTTCTTGGAGCTCTTGAAGTTGGTTTTGGCTTGCATTAGTGCCTAGAATTGATCTTTGCTACAAGAGGTATAATACTTGCCTTTTAAACTGTCTTTGTATACTTGTTTTTTATCTCTCTTTCCACTATTTTTGGGCTGTTTTTGGGCTATAAAAAAACTCTATTTTTGTGGGTTGAAATTGGTGTTTTAGGCCATTTAAGGTTAGGGAGTGTGGGAGCCGAATTTCATCAGATCCATAGGGACGAATGAGCATGTCCGGACTGGAACATAACCTCTATTTGGCACATACCCTAGTCAATCAAAGAGCCGAATAAAATAACCGGTACCCCAACCAGTAGAACAGAGGCCGAGTAGAGGTACATATAAAGGATTAAGGATGGGCCCAGCCCAAAGGCCCAAAGAGAATACTATAAATACGGGATCACCCATCAGAGAAAGGTATGTAAGAACCATTACACTTAATGTAAAATACAAATAATTCAGAGAGTATAGACTGATTTGCCCGTCGGAGTGCTAATTCTAGCACCCCGATCGGAGTGTTAATTCTTTTTCAGGTGGCTAGCTGAGGATTATGAGCCTCCCCCAGGATCTGAAGAGTATTTCCAAACCACTTCTCCACAATTGGCGCCGTCTGTGGGAATACTCAAATACATCCATGGCGGGTGTAACAGAAGACCCTCTGATAGTCACTGACGAAACCACACAAAGAGACAACCTCACTCCAACAAACATGCTGGGACCGGAGACTATCGCCGCAAGACGTGCCTTGAACTTTGCCTCACCCTCGACTTCGGAGCATGAGACAATGCAGGCGATCATGAAACAAGCAAAGCAAAATGAACAGAGGTTGGAGAACATGATCGCTGAGAACGAACGTCTCCGTCAAGATTTGGGCTTAGAAGTGGCGAAGTCCAAACAAGCTATACGCCTAGATCCGGAACGACCTCCGAAGGCAGGTGGTTGACGACCTCGAGCCTGACAAGACGACATTGATAGCGACTCCGACTCATTATCCTCGGAGCCCAAGAAGAAGGGGCGACCTGAAACTACCAGTTCTTCTGAAGAAAGTTCCCGTATAAGGCATAAGCGAAGAAGAAACAGTTCAGATGAAGATCAGCACGATCCTTTTGTACAATGGATTGCAAAGGCAGTGTTACCCAAGAAATTCAAAGCACTATCATTCACCTTGTACGACGGTAAATCAGACCCCACTGATTACATCTGCCATTACAAGCAAGCCATGACGCTGCATGCAGATGACGAGGCTCTCATGTGCAAAATATTTCCGAGCAGTTTGGGACCACTAGCCGTCAGGTGGTATTACAAACTGGAGCCGGCTTCGATTAAAAGTTTCCACCAACTCCATAAATCCTTCAGGGCAAGGTTTATCACTAATGAAGTCCAGCCAAAGCAAGCCGATTCCCTCTGGGCAATGCAGATTCAACCGGAGGAAACCCTTCGTGCTTATTCGGTGCGGTATTGGGAATGTTTCAATCTGGTAGACGATGCTTGCAATGACTCCATGGCCATCACCGCCTTCAAGATGGGGCTGCATCCCGACAGTGCCTTCCGCAGCTCTTTGACTAGACAGCCCCCCAAAACAGTTTGGTTGTTAATGAAGAAAGTTGAAGAATATTGTAAAATGGAAGATGATGTCTTGCGGGTTAAAGCCGGAAATGTGACCAACAAGACGGCTCCTGTTGAAATTGCTCAGCCGTTAAATTCTGTAGCACCTCAGTGCCTTGAACCACGGCATTGGGCGAAACGAGATAAGAGACGAGATTCTCGCCGATCAAGTGACCAATGCTCCCACCGAGCGAATAAACAGCTGCAAATCGACAGCAGGCGCACAAGGCGCGCCAATAAGAAATATACTGAGTTGTCAGAACCGATCAGCACGGTCATGTCCAAAATCCAACATCTTTCATTCTTCAAGTGGCCGTCAAAGATGGTAGGACCTCCCGACACTTGAAGACGGGATAGGCGGTGCGAGTATCACAAGGATCATGGCCATGAAACTGAGAGTTGTTATGGATTGAAGGATCACCTGGAGGAATTAGTACAGGATGGTCGGCTACAACAGTACGTCCGAAAGGGGAACTCAATCAAAGCAATAGCCTTAAAAAAGGATTCCCCTCCACTCGGCGTGATCCACATGATATACAGCCTGCCAATTTCATCCGCGGTGCATACGATTCAGTCGAATCCCGACCCTCAAAATCAACTCACTCCGGCTAAATGGCCCCATGAAGCTGCAAGCATTTCTTTTGATGATTCAGATCTGGCCGAAGTGACACTTCCTCACATCGATCCCTTGGTAATTGAGTTACGCGTAAACCGATTCACCGTTGAGCGCATACTCATTGACCCGGGAAGCACATCAGAGGTTATGTATTAAAAGACATTCACCAAACTCGGCTTCTCAGAATTGGATCTCTCTCCAGCTTCATATCCATTATTTGGCTTCAACGCCAATCCAGAATACCCATTGGGGAAAATCACACTACTAGTCCGAGCAGGCTCCCGAATAGTGGATGTGGAATTCTTGGTCGTCAAGCTGCCATCGCCGTATAATCTCATCATGGGGCGATCCTGGTTGCATGTTATGCAGGCCGTGCCAAGTACCTATCATCAGCTGCTACGCTTCCCCACCGAACGCGGCATTGAGCAAATCCGTGGCTCTCAGAAATCGGCACAAGCATGTTTTCTCCTTGCTCAAAAGACGCCAAAGGAGTTGCAAGTGAACTCTATTGAGGTAACAGATTGGGAGAGCCTCAACGATGTTGGGTGGCTCCCAAATGAAAAGGCCACGGAAGACCTAGATCGAGTTGAAATCAACAGTAACCCAGACAGGTTCCTCGTGGTCAGCGCCTCCCTCAATCAAGCCGACAAACAGCAACTAATTTCCTTCCTGCTTGGCAACCTTGATGTATTTGCGTGGACTCCATATGAGATGCCAGGTGTAGATCCATCTGTTTTGCAACACCATTTAAATGTTGACCCTAAATGCAAGCTGATCATTCAAAAAAGCCGGCGATCAGCCGTAGAGCACACTGCCGCAGTTGTTGAAGAGGTTGACCGGTTACTTGACACCGGGGCAATCAGGGAAGTGACCTACCATACATGGCTCTCTAATACTGTGGTTGTGAAGAAGAAGAAGAAGAACGGGACCTGGCAAGTCTACGTTGATTTCACGGACCTAAACAAAGCCTACCCCAAAGATTGTTTTCCTCTCCCAAGGATAGACCAACTGGTAGATGCTACAACACGTCATCAGCGCATGAGCTTCCTCAATGCCTACAAAGGTTACCATCAAATTGCCTTGCATCCAGAGGACCAAGACAAGACTGCATTTCTCACCCCAAGAGGAACCTATTGCTACAAGGTTATGCCTTTTGGGCTGAAGAATGCAGGGGCAACTTACCAAAGACTAGTCACCACCATGTTCAAAGAGCAACTCGGCCACACTATGGAAGTATACATTGACGACATGGTGGTCAAATCCAAGGAAGAGCAAAATCATATAGCCGATCTAGAGGAGACATTCGGCATTCTACGCAAATACAAAATGAAGCTAAATGCTTCCAAATGTGTGTTTGGGATCGGCTCTGGCAAGTTCTTGGGTTACATTGTCAACCACCGAGGAATCGAGGCCAACCCGAGACAAATCACAGCAATCTTGAAACTCGGCTCCCCTCGTTCGGTAAAAGAGGTTCAAAAGTTGATGCAGATGGCCGCCACACTCAACAGGTTCATCAGTCGGTCTATAGATCGCTGCCGACACTTCTTCCATACACTACGGCAGGGCAAGTCTTTCGAATGGTCCGCCGAGTGCGAAGCCGCTTTCAACGGTCTCAAAACCTACCTTCGATCAGTCCCCCTCTTGACAACACCTTCGGCAGGCGACCTGCTCATCTTGTATCTGGTAGTTTCTGACCAGGCTGTCAGCGCCATACTGATTAAGGAAGAGCTGGGAGAGCAGCGGCCAGTGTATTATGTGAGCAAGGCAATGGTCGACGCCGAAACACGCTACCTGCCCCTGGAGAAACTCATCCTAGCCTTGGTCATGGCGACAAGAAAACTGATGCATTACTTCGGGGCAAAGATCGGTGCTAACAGTTACCCCTTCGATCAAGATTACTAGCAGTGTGGAAGCATCAGGATGCGTTTCAAAGTGGGCTCTTGAACTCGGCCAGTACAACATTCAGTTTCTACCTAAAACTTCAATCAAGGGGCAGGTGCTTGCCGACTTTGTAGCTGAATTTACCGAGGGTCTTGCCAATTTCAAGTCTAATGAAATTCAACCTAAGCCGAACTGAAGAATCTATGTTAGGAACATTTGGCAGCTGTACTGTGATGGGTCATCCAATCAGCGGGGCAGTGGAGTCGGGGTAGTAATCATGGCTCCTGACGGCGTAATAATTGAGCAAGCCGTCAAACTCGGCTTCGAAGCGTCAAATAACGAAGCCGAATACGAAGCCCTTCTAACCGGTTTGTAGAATAAACATCGTCTGGGTGCTCGGCGTTTGCTTGTATTTTGCGATTCAAAATTGGTGATCAATCAGCTGAAGGGGGAGTACGCGGCAAGAAATGACCGTATGGCAGCTTTCATGAAAACGGCTAACTCCTTGATAGCAAAATTTGACCATCATGAATTGAATCAGATAACACGTGATCAGAACACGCATGCAGACGCCCTGGCCTGCCTAGCCTCCGCCATTAACTCAGAGATCAAACGGACCATCGAGGTGGGTTTTATCTCGGAGCCAAGCATTGGTCCTTCGGAGGAAGTCCAGGTCAATATCATAGAATCGGGACCGAGTTGGATGGATCCCATCGCCGCATTCCTGTCTTCCGAACAGCTCCCAGAGGACAAGAAAGAAGCGCACAAGCTGCGAAACAAAGCCCTATGTTACTACTTGGATCTGCAAGGAAAGCTTTACAAAAAGTCCCTTTCTGGCCCATATCTAGAATGCGTGCATCCGAACAAAGTTGAAGAGCTCCTGGCCGAAATACATGAAGGCAGTTGCGGCGTACATTATGGCAGGCGCTCTTTGGCCCATCGAGCTATAACACAGGGATATTATTGACCGACAATGAGATCTAATGCCAAATGCTATGTGAAAAAATGTGAACAGTGCCAGAAGTTCTCCCCGTTAACCCATCTGCCTACTGAAGAGTTGAGCTCTATCACTAGTCCCTGGCTGTTTGCCTAGTGGGGGCTTGATCTTGTAGGACCATTGCCGAGGGCCCCAGGCAACAAGCAATACTTGATCGTCGCCACAGACTACTTCACAAAGTGGGTCGAAGCGGAGGCATTAACGCACATTTGAGATGCTGATGTCAAGCGCTTTGTATGGAGAAATATCATAACACGATTCAGCATTCTAAGAGCTCTTATCTCAGACAATGGCACCCAGTTTGATTGTGGCGTCTACCGAGAGCTGTGCAGCAAGTATGGTATCTGGCCCTACTTTTCCACGTCGGCTTACCCCCAGAGCAATGGTCAAGCTGAAGCCTCTAACAAATCCATCTTGGATGGCATCAAGAAGAGGCTGGAGAAAGCCAAGGGCAAATGGGTCGAAGAACTACCGAGTGTATTGTGGGCACATCGAACTACGCCGAGGCGGTCCATTGGAGAAACACCGTTTGCTTTATGTTTTGGAACCCAGGCGACCATACCCCTGGAGATCGGCCACCCAACCCTGAAATTGCATGTTTTTTATATAGACCGAAACGACATGATGCTGACTTTGGATTTGATTCTAATCGAAGAACGAATAGACTGGGCCCTTGCCTTCGTGGCATGACACCAGCAACAGCTTGCCAAGTTGTACAATCAATGTGTTCAGCTACGTCGCTATACACCAGGAGAGTTGGTCCTGAAGAAAATACTTCCGGCGGCCAGGAAACCGGCTGATGGAAAACTGGGCCCCAACTGGGACGACCTCTATCAGGTTGATTCGATCACAAGGCTAGGGGCGTATCAGCTTAAAGACATGTCTAGAAGGAGCCTCCCACGGCCTTGGAATTCAACGCACTTACGAAAATTCTATCATTAAACCCGACTTGTGGGGAATGATACTAGTTTTGAATGGTTTAATGTGTACATGCACCACTTTTGTAATCCAAAGATCCTTTTTTACTCACTGCCAAATCCAGTTCAAAAGTGTTCCGATTAAAGCCTCCGGATTCGGAGCGCCCTTCGTGGATATCACGATTGGCCAAATAAAGTCTCCGGATTCAGAGTGCCTTCATGTTTATCACGATTGGCTAGTCTCCGGATTCGAAGCCGCATCGGCGCAAGACAATTGGGCCAATAAAGCCTCCGGATTCGAAGTGCCCTTCGTGGATATCACGATTGGCCAAATAGTCTCCAGATTCGGAGCCCCATCGGTGCCTGACGCCTTTGGGCCGATAAAGCCTCCGGATTCAGAGTGCCCTTCGTGGATATCACGATTGGCTGAATAGTCTCTGGATTTGGAGCCCCATCGGCGCATGACGCCTTTGGGCCGATAAAGCCTCCGGATTCAGAGCGCTCTTTGTGTTTATCACGATTGGCTAGTCTCCGGATTCGGAGCCCCATCGGCGCAAGACGCCTTGGGCCGATAAAGACTCCAGATTCGGAGCGCCCTTCGTGTATATCACAATTGGCCAAATAAAGCCTCCAAATTCGGAGCCCCATCGACGCATGACACTTTTGGCAAATAAAGCCTCTGGATTTGGAGCGCCCTTCATGTTTATCACGATTGGCTAGTCTCTGGATTCGGAGCCCAATTGATAGATGACGCCTTTGGCCGATAAAGACTCCGGATTCGGAGCGCCCTTCGTGGATATCACGATTGGCAAAATAAAGCCTCCGGATTTGGAGTGCCCTTCATGGATATCACGATTGGCCAAATAAAGTCTCCGGATTCGGAGCCCCATCGACGCATGACGCCTTTGGCCGATAAAGCCTCCGGATTCAGAGTGCCCTTCGTATTTATCACGATTGGCTAGTCTCCGAATTCAGAGCCCCATCGGCGTATGACGCCTTTGGTTGATAAAGACTCCGGATTCAGAGCGCCCTTCGTGGATCTCACAATTGGCCAAACAAAGACTCCGAATTCGGAGCCCCATCAGCGCAAGACGCCTTGGGCCGATAAAGACTTCGAATTCAGAGCCCCATCGACGCATGACGCCTTTGGGCCGATTAAAGAATGTCCTTCGTACAGACTGAATAAACAAGGGTCAAAAAATACAAATATTCAAAATGAGGTTGTTCAAGCCGCATAAACATAATCTAAAAACGTGCGAGCATTCAGAATAAAATGTGTACTAATATAAATAACAAGTACGCTACAAATTGAAAACTAAGCATTTTATTAAAATTAGCCAATAAATACATAATTTCGCTTTCAATCTACATAAGCATTACAAGGTCTTTTTCTGTTCAGTGTCTCCTTCATCATCACTCTTTTCGATTTTGAAAGCGGAGAAGGGAAAATCATTCTGTTGGTATAACGACAATGCAGAATCCAACCCTGCTGCCTGGAGAGCCTCATCTTGCTAAAGTGCCTTGATCTAGCCATGCTTAAATCCACGATTTTCACATCGGCAAACTTCTTTGGTGAGTTTCTCCTTGGTCTTCTGAATTCTGACCTTTCGACCGTCATGGAAACCTTTTTCATAGGCCGCGGCCTTCGCAGTCTCAATCACGAACATGCTAGCCGTGTTCCGATCGGTGAACGCATCACTAATCAGCCTTGAGTAACCCTCTCTTCCACAACCGGGTTGGGGTGGCTGGTTGAGTGAGACTCAGCAGATTTGATTTTCCTTAGCTCACGCGCGGCCTTCTCAGCGTGAGCTTTTAACTTCCGAATGCATTTATCTCTCTGTTCTATATCGCGGCGAGTGGCGCGGAGACACATGCCAATTTCATAAGCGGTGTACAGTTCCTTCACCGCCTCGTGAACGCCTTCACGAAACACCTCGAAGTCCTGTTGACCTACCATCAACTGTTGGACTTCAGGTGGAAAAATCTGTCGAGTGAACTCGACTGCCACATTGGGATCTCGAACGATTGAATCTACCTCTGTCATTGGTCTATTACCCATGAAGACCGCAAAACTCAATGGGCAAGAAGTCACGTCGAATTCCCTTCCAGGACGGGGTTGAAGAGACTTACGCTATGGCTGCTTGTCCCTCCTGGGCGACCTACTTCGACGACAAAGAGATTGGTGTCTCTCCCGATCCCTCAAAATCCTACTGCCCGTGCGCGAAGGTTCACCACTTCGACTCATGTCTCCTCCCAGCTCAGCTAGCGTCTTCCCTTCCCTTCTGCTGTTGAAGAAAAGCCTATTTGACATTCGCACTTGTTTAATTTTCCTCTAAGAACTGGACTGAGTTGCTGTCAGTGCATATAAATAGGACCTTCGTTCATGTAATGCCCCGAGTCTACACTATTGGTTGTAGTCAAGGGAGAGTCACTAATGAGTCCTATGGTCAATAACCAAGAAAGATCCTAGATCGCCGAAGGAGTCAAAACAGCCTCCCTTCTAAGTCCGGCTTTCTTAGGCAGCGCACTACCCTTTTGACAGATCTTAAAAGGTATTGACACAAGGTCTCATAAGCAACGATAAGGTTCATACATAGAATATAAATACATAACAACCGCAATATACTTAATTCAAAAGATGGTTCAATTACATTACATCCTAAAAGAAAGCTTAAATCTTCACATGAGTCTTACAAAATATCCAAAAAGAAACTTCTAATTTTTCTAGGTTAGCCAAAAGTCTTCGAAAGTTTCAGGCTTGTCGTCTCCCGCTATGAGTTCCTCTTCGACACCTGGCATGATACACCATAAGCTTTGAATGCCCAGTAAACACACACACACTTCGTCCCTTTTTCCCAGTCCAATACACAAACACAAATATAACATCAAGTAGTAAAGCATGATACTCAGATAAATAAATAGATAAAGGGTTAAGTTAGATGTCAGCAAACTAGAAATCCCACAAAGAGATTTCATCCTCCCAACCACAAAAATCGGACGCGGATTATTCGGTATGCCCCCTCTTTTGCTGCTTTGTTGCAAACCTAACCTTGGATGCCTACCAACGGTTATGTACCGTGTAGCGCCAACCGCAGGGCCTCAAAAGAGACGGTAAAATAGGGCCTTGCCCGAATCTCTCCTCACACCAAACCACCTAGGGTCTGAATACAACTGCTCCGTTCAAGGGTTCCGAAAACCACTTGTGCAAGACTTTTACTTTCAAATAAGGAACGCATCCCAACAAGGTACAAGTACTAGTTTTTGGGGCAAGTTTTGAATTTAATTAAAGGGTGGGGGCTTGGAGTTAAATACATGTAACTTATGTAGAATTAAATTAGGTTAGGTAACCTAATCCGGCTAGAGAAATTCCTGTTTTGATAAAAATAAAATAGTAATGCTAACCAACAAGATTCGAATTAATTGAAATAACCGAGGGGCTTTAAGAAAATAATTCAAACATTAGGGTCTTAAAAGTGAATACATATTTCAGAGGCTTCACAGTTCACGAAGTACACGCCCATTTATTCCCCACGAAGGCAACACCTCCGAGGCAATCTCATTAATATCGAAACCTCAATAGCCCGGCACCGATTGAGTCACATGCCCCAATCGCCCCATCAACCTCTTTTATTCGGCGTTCTACGTTCATGAACCAGCTGGGGCAAGGGCAGATTCATCAATCTAGTCGGTTTGAGTGCCCCAGCCGTTCCACGAATCGATTCATCAATACAATATTCATAAGTTCATTTTATTCTGCATTCTACGTTCATGAACCAGGTGGGGCAAGGGCAGATTCATCAATCTAGTAGGCTCGAGTGCCCCAGCCATTCCACGAATCAATTCACCAGTACAATATTCATAAGTTCATTTTATTCGGCGTTCTACGTTCATCAACCAGCTGAGGCAAGGGCAGATTCATCAATTTATTCGACTCGAGTGCCCCAACTGTTCCACGAATCGATTCACCAGTACAATATTCATAAGTTCATTTTATTCGGCATTCTACGTTCATGAACCAGCTGGGGCAAGGGCAGATTCATCAATCTAGTCGGCTCGAGTGCCCCAGTCGTTCCACGAATCGATTCACCAGTACAATATTCATAAGTTCGTTTTATTCGGCGTTCTACGTTCATGAACCAGCTAGGGCAAGGGCAGATTCATCAATCTATTCGGCTTGAGTGCCCCAGCCATTCCACGAATCGATTTATCAATACAATATTCATAAGTTCATTTTATTCGGCCTTCTACATTCATGAACCAGCTGGGGCAAGGGCAGATTCATCAATCTATTCGGCTTGAGTGCCTCAGCCATTCCATGAATCGATTCACCAGTACAATATTCATAAGTTCGTTTTATTCTGCATTCTACGTTCATGAACCAGCTGGGGCAAGGGGCAGATTCATCAATCTAGTAGGCTCGACTACCCCAGCTATTCCACGAATCGATTCACCAGTACAATATTCATAAGTTCATTTTATTCGGCGTTCTACGTTCATCAACCAGCTGGGGCAAGGGCAAATTCATCAATCTATTCGACTCGAGTGCCCCAGCCGTTCCACAAATCGATTCACCAGTACAATATTCATAAGTTCGTTTTATTCGATGTTCTACGTTCATGAACCAGCTGGGGCAAGGGCAGATTCATCAATCTATTCGACTCGAGTGCCCCAGCCGTTCCACGAATTGATTCATCAGTACAATATTCATAAGTTCATTTTATTCGGCCTTCTACGTTCATGAACCAGCTGGGGCAAGGGCAGATTCATCAATCTATTCGGCCCGAGTGCCCCAGCCGTTTTATGAATCGATTCACCAATACAATATTCATAAGTTCGTTTTACTCTGCATTCTATGTTCATGAACCAGCTAAGGCAATGGTAGATTCATCAATCTATTCAGCTCGAGTGCCCCAGCCGTTCCACGACTTGATTCACCAGTACAATATTCATAAGTTCGTTTTATTTAGTGTTCTACGTTCATGAATCAACTGGGGCAAGGGCAGATTTATCAATCTATTCGGCTCGAGTGCCCCAGCCGTTCCACGAATCGATTCATCAATACAATATTCATAAGTTCGTTTTATTCTGCGTTCAACGTTCATGAACCAGCTAAAGGCTGACCTATCGGCACCGCATGAATTCATTTTATTTATGAATAAATCAAATTCATTAATTTAATTGGCTATTAAGTTTACCGTCTCACGTAGTCGTCACATTTTGTTCTAACTGCTGATTCTTTTAATTATGTACTCATACAGTAAACAATACAAGCAATAACTTGAGAACATAGAAAATTTTCATTCATAAATTGAGTAGAGCATAGTCATCATTTTATACATGAAAATTATCCCAAGCAAATAGTTGTCTACAAAGAAAACAAAACATGATTGCAAAAAGATACATTGAAAATAGCTAAAGTGATCCCCAAATCAATTCTCGGCATCAGATTCAAGTGGCTCAACATCCACTTGCTCATATGGAATCGACATATCCAATGTCACTCCAGCGGCAGCAAAGGCTTTGAGCCAGCCATGTTTGAATCCTCGATTCTCAAATTTGGGGACCTCTTCTACATAGTTTTCAAGAGCGGCACTCTTCCCAGCCTCAAATGCTTCGGATGCCTCGGAGTCCGCTTTCTCCTTCGTCGCCTTGAACTCTGCCAACTCGGCCTCCAACTTGGCAAGCGCCTCCTTGGCCAACTTGAGAAATTCCTCGTTCGCGTTAGCCCTCTCATTGGCTTTCCCTCTGAGTTGGTCGGCAGTCCGCGCCCTTTCCTTCTCTACTTCAGTCCGCGCACTTTCCATTGTCGCTCTCATTGCCTCAAACTCAGCCCTACTTCGCTGACCCTCCAATTCCGACTGCAAACTACCAATCCTTTCGATGGCATCGTGCTAGCGGCGGCCCAATTCGGCGATCCTTCCAACCGTCTGCAAAACAAGTTGGGATCGTCACATACCAAGAAATATCGCTTGCAAATAAAATCAAAACAAGGAGTTGGAATGTGCATACCATGAGGGCCGACTGGGTAACTAATGCTATCGCTACCAAATCCGACTCTGCTCGAAAGGTTGCCTTGTTAGCCGGCAACGAGACCGAGGCAGCCAAGCTCAAAGCTACAACGGGATCCTTCACGGCCTACACTTCGGAGGAGATCGGCGTGTTTTTTATCTTGGGTTGAACAACGAAAGGAACCACATCCAATTCCTCTAAGCGCTGCCGTTTATCGACAAGATTCTCCTCAGAGCCAGTCTCGCCCTTGGCGGCACACTTCTCTTCCCGATCTGGAATTGGTCGTTCTTCTGGATTCAGAAGATCGGCCGCCTTGTCCACCTCAGCCACGTCAACGTTTGCCATTTCTTCTACAATAGTAGGTACGACAGATTCAATCGGGACAAGTCTGGAACGGATGGCCTCGGCTTTCTGTCGGGCGGCCATGCGTTCAGCGTTTCTCCTTCGTGCCATCTGCGTGAGATTTTCCTTAGCCATATCCTTAGAATAATCGCCGAGAAAGTCTCCCAAATTTGTAAAAATATCTCCAAAGGCGTCCCCTTGGCTAATGTAGATGGAAGATTGGACGAGTTCAACCTGGCTTCCTTAAAGGCCGAGTTAATAGTTTCGTCAACTTTCGCTGCCAATTGGTCCGGGTCCTCAGCGATTGGTTCGACTTCCTATTCTTCTACGTGTTCAGAATCGGATGTTTCTAAAACAATCTGTCTCAAGTTCTTGAAACTGGGGAAGATGAGGGTTGGGAGATGGCTGTCGCCTCACGCAATCGGAATGTTGTCCACCACCGAGAATGTCATGTAAGTTGGCTCATAACGAAGTAGAATGTGGGCCAGCCCTTATTTTTGAAGGTTTGGACGGCCGACGAACTGTAGCGCAATTTTGATTTCTGCAAGAACAACATCGTCGTCTGAAACCAACACTCTCTTCAAGCCGCTGCTTGCACAAACAAAATGGTTAGATGTATGTAGTGCCAAATACGAATATAGATATGGAAATAACATAAACAAATGATCTAATCGGCCACCTGGTTCGCCCTTTCGCCTCGGTACCGGGTCTAGGCGATCTTCGCCTTCGCCGACTCCCAATTGTTGCGGACAATGACCATCACATCATCGACACGCTTGCCAGAGCTGGCGAGAATAGTCACTAAGTGATGATCAATATCCTTGGCTCTAAGAAAGTAACGCCCTAGCCGGCCAATAGATTTGGCTAGGACGTAACAATGCCGAATGGCGGGTATACCTAAATTGATCTTAAGACGACGATTTAGTTCTACGATCCCCATTATGATACGAAAGAAATTCACGTTGGGCTGGGAAGGGATTAGACCCCAGAATAGCCCTGAAAAGTGGGTGAAGAGGAAAGCGGACTCCGCCCTCAGCAATTGATAGAAAAGGAAAGACGATTGTGCTCTCATTTTCCCTCTCCATATCAGTGGTGTTGTCTACCAAAAGTGATAGATGGACGTTATCAGGGATGGAAAAATGGCGTTGAAAACTGGAGATTCGATCCGCCAAAAGGAGCTCTTTCAGATGTTTTGCCATTTTTTGGCCAAACCCAAGGATTATGGAAAATTAAAAGCAAATAAGGAAGCGGGGTCAAAAATGAAGGAGGAGAAGACTTACAGGAGACGAAAGGAGAAACGAGAGGTAAGGAGTTGTAGAAGCCGCGAAGAGAAGGAGTTGCACTAGAGGACGAGCAAGATATCTTTGAACATTCAGAACATACATTCGAAAAGACAATTTCAAATCACATTAAATGGAGGTAGTGTACGAAGGGCCAAGAAAGCGTTATAATGACCAAGAAGCATGTACGCGTTCTGACATGCATTGGGAAGAAGGTTAACCGCTGAATTTTTGACTTCCCAGGCTAGAAGCCAAGCACGCTGACTAACTGATGCTAGTAAGGTGTTTGGGGGGCAATTGTAGGAGCCGAATTTCATCAGATCCATAAGGACGAATGAGCATGTCCGGACCGGAACATAACCTCTATTCGGCACATACCCTAGTCAATCGAAGAGCCAAATAAAATAACCGATACCCCAGCCAGTAGAACAGAGGCCGAGTAGAGGTACATGTAAAGGATCAAGGATGGGCCCAGCCCAAAGAGAATACTATAAATACGGAATCACCCATCAGAGAAAGGTATGTGAGAACCATTACACTTAACTTAAAATACAAGTAATTTACAGAGTAGAGACTGACTTGCCCGTTGGAGTGCTAATTCTGGCACCCCCGACCGGAGTGTTAATTCTTTTTCAGGTGGCTAGCTTAGGATTACGAGCGTCCCCCAGGATCTGAAGAGTATTTCCAAACCACTTCTCCACAGGGGGATATCTCACCCTTCTTTATTCCTTACTTGTAAGGCTTTTCCACCTTTGTTTCCCACTGAATTTCAAAGTATTTTCAATGGTAAAAATCATCTTTTGACATCCAAATTTAGAGAGGTTAGCCTCCCCTCATTGTATCTTATTTGCTAGCCTAGTTAGCTCTATGTGTTAGCTTATTTTTCTAGCCTTTTGTAGTTTAATTCCAGCATATTTTAGGCTCTATTTTAGACTGTTTTAACTCTATTTTTGGTTGGTTATTGCATTTGAGTCTTGTTTTGCATGTCTCTGGTGTAATAGTCCTCACAAGCTTGGTGTTTTAGGCCCTTAGGCACTACTTGTTTGAGTTGATAGCATGTTTTAGTGCTTTTCATACTTAACTTCAACACTTACTAATCTCTGCAACCTCCTTCATTTCTTGACTTTTTTATTTTCTTTGAGGGTTGTTTCAAACTTAGGATAGTTTAAGCTTGAGATTGAGGTTCATCCTTAATGGTTTAATCCTCTTTTGGGGGTTCATTACCAATGGCATGACACCTCTCTCTTGCCTCAAACTACCCTTTGTTTGACACTTCTTTCTCTTTTAGAAGACTAACTAAGCAATGGACTTAATTGGTTAAAGAATGGTTGGTAACCTAAAAACGGTAAACAAAATGGAAACTAAAATGGTGCAAGATAAGAATTGGTTGTGTTTTTGGTGTGTTTAATCGGACGTTAATTAGGAAAATTGGGGTATTTCATACTCAAAGTGATGAAATGTGCCAATTTTTCTAAAGTCTCCATTGTCCTTGATCTTGCATGATAGGGTGATGGTTTTTGAGTCTTATTTGTGCATTTATTAACTTGTACGTCTTGGTTCCTTAGCCATCATGTAATGAAATTACTTGATTGATGGTTTGAGGACCAAGTGTATCACTCCTTTGAGATGTTTTGATGATAAAGAGGGATACATAGTACAAACAACTTGTGAGAATACTCTCTCTTTGCCCTGTCTGCTCTCTATTACAGCAAAAAAGAATAGTGTGTCGTCAATGGCCGGCCAACCACTGTTACTAGCCTGTCGGCCACCAGTGTTGGACGGCAACCCCTCAATGGTGGCCGGCCGGCCACCACTTCTGGCTTGCCGACCACCAGTGAATTTTGGGCAGTGTGTTTGTGAAACATCGCAGAATTGATCTGGAGAAGGAAAACAGTGCAAGGGTTGTGCAATAGAAGCTTTCAGGAGCAAACAACGGATGTTCTTCGAGTGGAAACCGAGCATACATGGGCCTCCCTCGCTTCCCAGGACTAGTTAACTAGTTTAATTAGCATTTAGTCATTCATTTGTTCATTGTAATTAATTAGTTTGTTTTGTACTTATTTAATTAGTTTAGATTGATTAATTAAATTAATTTGTGTTGTAATATTTAATTAGCTTAGCCTAGTTAAATTCTTAATTAATTAGCTTAGATAGTTAGTTAATTATTCATTCCAGTTTTGTAATAATTAGTTAAGTAGTATAGCTTAGCTTTTATTCATTCGGACTCTCCTTCGTGAGAGCGTAATGTAATAATGTGTATGTCTTCCAACCCCATGTCTTTCTCCCTTTTATTTATTCGTTTTTGACGGTTAGATTAGGAGCATCACGTTTCAATTAGCATACCTTATGCTTGCATCCATTCATCTTGTATTGCATGCACCGAGGCTCGGTTCATTATTCAAACTGCATTGTTGTTTAAATATTTCTTTGAATACGTGATTAGACCGCATGCTATTGTAATTGATTCATATGCCATACTAGTAGCCGAGCCAATTAGTTGCATATTGCATGCATTGCATTAATTATGTTGTATAAGTTAGGAATCATGCATTTTTCTAACTTTCTTTGTTTTATCTTGGCTCGGAGTACTAGGTGAGCTTTAATGCTTTAGCATACTTGCATGAGTGTGAGTGACTGCCATGTCTAGCGTGCTTGCCATGAGGCTAAGTGCTTACTTGATAAACTGTTTGAGTGCCAGTGGATAAAGGCTTGTTGCTTGAATTGGAACGATTCAACGAATGTACGTTTTAAGCCCACTTTGTTGAATTGCAAATTTACAAACTTTAAGCCCACTTTGTTAAGTGGCAAATTTAAACTCTTTTCGAAAAACAAACATGAAATTGAAATATTCCCATTTGAGTAAACTAGTCTATACTTGTGTGTATGTGCATCACATAGTAATGCTAGCCTAATAAACGGAACAAGAGCATATAAAGTACCTAAAAATCATATCATGATTAATAAAGGCCGATCTTTGATCGGGCTAGCGGGGGTGCTCAATTCATGACATTCCCCTCTTGTACCTAAATTCCCGAGCCAAGGCAACTTTGGTGATGACGAACACGTGGCCTTTGGAACGAGTCATGGGTTTCCTAAATTTTCCAAAAATAAAACATTTAGGTGGCGACTCTGTATCTAGCAAAGTAGCCCATTTTTGACAATTTGATTCAAAATCGATTTTTCAAAAGATTTGCCGGATTTGGACTCTTTGGTGTTTATCAATTTCACATTGCACTTGTAAGATTCGATTCAGAATCGTGGGAGTCTAAACTGCAGGGCTATTTCTAAGCTTCCGAAAGGGGTTGCGAAAAAGCCGAGCTACAGTTTCTAGCAACTCTGCTAGAGTTTTAGAGAACTTGACTCGAACTCATGATATGAATTTTATCTACACTTATCTCTTTCTTTGCATTGCATTTGCATTGGTGCGCCTAAGTCACTGTGTTTGCCATCTGCTATTCGTGGATAGTTTACCGGAGGTTTGCCTAAAAGCTTGCCAAAAGGCTGATCGGTCACGGGCTTTGGCACGATGGGAACACAACCCTTGAATCTGGACTACCGCTGTACCATTTGATTCTCCTTTCACTGGTGTGAGAAGTATATTAGGTAGTCTTGCTGAGGTACCCTTTTTGACCATTTCGCCTAGTTGCATATCGAAAGTCGTAGTGACTGTTCCAAATTAGGACAAGATGCTTACCTGAATGCAGGATTGTGTGAAACCATTTTGAATGAATAGTGAACCCTAGTTCTTGACAAAATTAAGACAAGGTAACCCTATCCCCTCATAGGGGTGTTTTGGCTCTCACTTAACTAGTATGTGCTTTTAGAGTGAAACTCTACAGGAATGTGCGTATCAGTTGCAAGTTTGGGTATCAGATTTTGGGGCAAAAGTTAGTGTTGAGTGCAGTTCTACAGCTTTTTACTGTGTGTTGTTCACGTCTGAGCTAAGGTGCTGTGTGGTTTCTAATTTTTGTTTTCCTTTTGCTTTATTTCTTTTTGCTAGGTAGTTTATTACAATTGCTTCAAACAGTTCGGTTACCCCCCAAGCACTCTAGACCCGTGTAAGGAGACTTTACAAATCCAAAGATCTTGTTAGGGGACAGCCTGTGTCTGCTTCACTCACACCGGTTATGAGACAGAGAAGAGTTAGGCATAATTCACCAGTCTAGCAGACACCCTTTACTTCACCTGCATCTAGTTAGGCACAATCTTCTACATTTAGGCCAGCAAGAGATCACTCGCCTATTTAGATGACTCAGTACCCTGCAACTACTATGGAGGACTTGATTTGTCATCTCTAACAAACAGTGGAAACGATGTAGCAAGATGCTACCCGCCAAGCTGAAGTTACAGCCCACCAAGTGAAAGTGATAAACAGGCTGCAGTAACTGCAACCACAGCTAGCAATGGCTTCTGCTTCCCATGCACCTCTTGCGGGTATCCCAGCACCCGGAATCACTGTCAATGTCCAAAAGAATCTAAGCAATCTGGTAGATCCGATCCCACCACAAGAATCCAAGACACCAGTGTACCAAGCTGAGGCGCCATTTGAATTCGAAGTTGACCTGATTGTACTAAAGATTAACAAGCTAGAGAAGCTTCTCAAACGGGCACAAGGTGTGAACTCAATCCCTGACATCGAAGATGGATACACCGACTCTGCAGTAACTTTGCTAAACCGGTTTAAAATGCCACACATAGATCGGTTTGATGGCTCTGGGGATCCCATGGTTCATTTGCGGTTATTTTCTGATATCCTGCGGCCGATGGGCCTCACCAGACTGCAAAAGCTGTCACTTTTCGGCCGAACCTTATCAAGAATAGCGGCTATCTGGTATGCAAAGATGGAGGACTCTGTGAAGCGGAGTTGGGAGGAAATTGTTGAGGCCTTTATTGCACAATACTTATACAATATGCAGATCGAGGTCACAACCCGTGATCTTGTGGCAACCCATTAAGAGCCAAAAGAGGACTTCTCAAACTTTGTAACGAGGTGGAGGGCCAAGGCTTCGATAATGACTACCAGGCCATCCAAGAAGGATCAAATTAGGATGGTGGTCTGTAATCTGCAAGGGAAATTATTGCAGAAGATGATCGTCTTACTGCTGTTCACATTCACTAAGCTCCACGAGATAGGGGTTCAGATTAAAGATGCAATGAAACAAGGGTTGATAACCGATGAGAAGGAGCATCCCAAGAGGCCTTTCACACGCAGTTCCAATGCAACCATTAGTGGAAGCACAACTGCGCAGCCATCTGATGTGAATGTCGTCACCACTACAGCCAAGACTGCCAACCCTTTCACCAGTACAACTCCACAAACCTCAAACAACCAAGTCCGATCTCAAAGGGTCTTTACCCCACTCTATATGTCTTTATCCCAAGCCCTGAGGGTGCTGATCAAAAAGGGGCATCTTAAGGCATTAGAGCAACGCCCACTACCCGATCATCTCTTACCGAAACACAACCCAGCCAAATACTATGCTTTTCACCAGCAGCACGGTCACCACACTGACCAATGCTACAGGTTACGTCATGAGATTCAAGATCTCATTGACAACAAAGTGATAGCACCGCCCCAAAAACCAAATGTAACCACCAACCCTCTCCCGGCCCACAACCAAGTTCCCCCACCTCGGAACCTAAACCTAATACATACACTGGCCATCCCCTATGACCCCAGCGTATATATCACCTCTTCCCACCTACCCAAACCGGCCGTGTTCATTCCTGAAAGCACGGACTTGTGCATGATGTACACGTCCATACTTCAACCTAAACCCGTGGTGGTGACAATGGTAGAAGAAGGGAAGTTGGCCTTGGAGGAAAATGTTAGTCCATTGCCTGAGAGCTTTGTGGACTTATTTGAGGAGGTGTATAACCCGTGCTGCTACATTGTGCCAATCGATCAAGCCAAACCAGAAGTGCTATTACTGATAGCGGCAGAGGTCAATGTGGTTCGGGAGGATGGCCCGAGCCAAGGACTGGATGATCTAGTGGAGCTAGAGAAGGACCTTGACAATCTAGAGTTCTACAACAAATAGGATCAGGGGGACATACAGATTGACTGGTTTGATTTGAATGGGTCGACAGACAACTCTAGGTGGCTTAGTAATGAACCTGACCAAGAGGAAAGAACTGAACCAAAACCTAAAGAAAAGGAAAAGAGAATAGCTACAGTGGCCAGAATGGCCGAAGAAAAGGGAAAATTGTCGGAGAACACCGGTATCAAGAATTTGGCTTAGGAATTAGGCACCATAAGTACTGCGGATACAGAGCATGAAGCCGTGTTGAAGCAGTTTGTGCAAGAAAGGGATCAAGACAAATAGGAAGTTGGAAACGCCCAACACCATGTGGGAGATACTTCTAATGAAGGAATGATTAGAACGGAGCAGGACAACTATTTGTTGGTTGCTGGAGGTGTATGGTGGGAAGATGATGATCTACATCTGGCCCACACTGACGAAGATTGGGATGAGTCCCTACCATACAACACTTGGTACTCTGAAGAGATAGACCATATGACTAGAAGTGGGCGGTACTTCAAGCCGCCACACTTGGACTAGGCTGAAGCATTCAGGAAGGATAAAGAGGTTGAGAGGCAGAAGGAAAAACAGTTGGAAAAATAGGCGGTGCTTAAATAGCTAAAGAAAATTCAAGCCAATATTTCAATCTGGGGCCTGCTTATGGCTTTTCGCATGCATCGACAGGCTATATTATCAACAATGGACAAAGCCAAACTGTCCATCGACACGACTCCTGAACAGCTTGTGGGACTAGTGTTCCCGGGAGGTGCTACTCCAACTTTAACTTTCTCAGACAAAGAACTGCAGCCAGAAGGCTCAGCACACAACAAGCCTCTGTACATATTAATGGAGTGCAGAAAAAAAAAAAAAGTTGCTAGTGGTACTGGTCGACACGGGTCAGTAATCAACGTCTGTCTATCTCGTACAGTATATGCCGTCGATTTGAAACCAGCGGATTTCGTGCCTACAACCCAGGTGATTCGGGCATACGACAACACCAGCAAGGAGGTGATGGACACAGTACGAATCCAAGTCTAAGTCGGCCCAACTCAACAGGACGTCGAGTTTCATGTCCTAGACATCCCGGCCACCTTTAACTTATTGCTAGGGAGACCTTGGTTGCACCAGGTGCAAGTTGTCTTCTCTACCCTCCACTAAATGTTGAAATACCCCCATGGGAAGGAGGTGGCTATTGTGTTCGGGAATTCATCCATACATCCTCTGCCAGAGGTAACTACACCTGTGCTGGAAATTGTTCATGGCGAGGAGGATGTATTCCTTTCTGGGTTTACTCCGGCCGAGGCCCAAGCAATACAAACCATCTTGGCAGCAAATGAGGGCTTGTATGTCAATGCCCAATCAATCTATTTTATGAACAAACTTCAATATGTGCCAGGAATGGGGTTGGGAAGAAGTGGCCGGAAGGGCATCACAACATTGGCCGATGTACCGCACAATCCACATGCCTTTGGTCTTGGCTATACGCCCACCAAAGAGGATTGGGCCAGGAAATGGAGGAGATGGCAGGCAGAGCTAGGGCCAAGCAAGCTGGAAAATGCTATGACCTTGTTCATAGACTGATCCGGGGAACACAGAGTAGCTATTTTGTTTAGGAAAGGAAAGATTTCCCATTTTGTGGATTTCCCGAGCCCTGGTTGAATTCTGAAAAGCAGCGTGTTCGTGTTCCCGACTTTGAAATTTTTTTTGACTTGCAGCTGCAAGATAGGGACATAGAGGAAAAGGCTGAACCAACTGCTGAAGCTGAGAAGAGCATGGAAAATGACTTGGACAACAGCGAACTTGAAGTAGGGGCAGCGCTAGCATGTCTCCTTTCAAATCCTCCGGCCGACTCAGAGAGCTTGGGGGATAACTTGACCATCTCCATGATTGGGGACCAACCGGGTGTAAATCCTTCTAGTAGCATTTTGGATGCATCTGAAGCACCATCTCTCGTCTGGCAGTTAGAGGAGGACTACATATCTAGTAGTTCTGAGTTGAGTAATAAACCAAAATCTGATTCCACAGAGTCTGTGGAGTCGGAATCAAATTCCGGTTCTTCTGAGTCAAAGTCTTGTATTCCTGGAGGTGATAACCCGGATGCCAAGGTTTTGTCCAGGTCGTCTTTTTCCTTTGCTTTTGAGTCAGTTGTAACCCAAGAGCTAGATCTTTTGAATGAGAATACTGTTGCAGATTCTAAGTATTTTCTGTGCCACTTGTTTATTGCATTGATCAGGACTTTCAAAATTTTAATAAAAATGAAGAGGAAGGAATTCCTCTGGTTTTGAAAAACTTGATTAATCGAGAGGAGGAGACGTTTGCAAAACCCCTCGCTGATGAAATCATTGCTTTTAATATGGGTATTGAGAAGAATCCGCATTTGGTCCAAATCGGGTCCATGTTGTCTTCGGAGAAGCGCGAGCGCTTACTCGCTTTATTAAAAGATTTCAAAGATTTTTTCACGTGGTCCTACGAAGACATGCCTGGAATCGATCCTGAGATTATACAGCATCGGATCCCTCTCAACCCTGAGGCCCGACCCATTAAACAGAAGTTATGGAGAATACGTCCGGATTGGGCTTTGAAGATTAAAGAAGAGGTTACCAAGCAGATAGACGCAAGGTTTTTGCTAGTATCTGAGCATCTAACTTGGTTGGCCAATATCGTCCCAGTATCGAAGAAAGATGGCAGAATTCGGATGTGTGTGGTCTTCAGAGATCTGAATAAGGCCAGTCCGAATGACAACTTTCCCCTGCCGTACATCGATAAATTAGTGGACTTCACCGCAGGTCATACATTGCTCTCCTTCATGGATGGATTTTTCGAGTATAACCAAATTCTAACGGTGCCGGAGGACAAAGAAAAAATCGCCTTCACTACGCCATGGGGAACCTACTGCTACAGGGTGATGTTGTTTGGGCTGAAGAATGTTGGGGGCTACCTATCAAAGGGCTGCAACCACAATTCTGCATGATTTGATCCATGAAGAGGTCGAGGTGTACATGGACAACATGATTGTCAAGTCCAAAGAAAGAGAGGGCCACTATACCGCCTTGAAAAAATTCTTCCAACGAATCAGAGAATACAGACTAAGGTTGAATCCACAAAAATGTACTTTTGGTGTAACAGTAAGGAAAATGCTAGGTTTCTTGATCACACAGAGGGGCATCGAGGTAGATCCTTCCAAATTCAAGGTCATCCTAGAAATGCCATCACCAAGGACTGAAAAGGAGGTGCAAGGTTTTATGTGTAAAGTATAATTCATAAGACTGTTTATTTCTAAATTAACCTTGACTTGTGAACCACTATTTGGTCTCCTGAAGAAAGGAAAGAAATTCCGATGGGATGATCGATGTCAATTCGCTTTTGAGCAAATCAAGCAGTACCTTAAGAATCCACCTATGTTGTCGCCGCCAAAGCTGGGGAAGCCTTTGATTCTGTATCTGTCAGTAACGGACACAACAATGGGATGCATGCTTGCTCAGGAATCTAAGGATAAGGTGGAAAAAGCCATCTATTATTTGGGCAAGAAAATGCTGGATTATGAGACCCGCTACACTCTTTTAGAGAAAGCTTGCTTAGCTTTGGTATGGGCTACCAAGAAGTTGAGGCATTACCTGTTAGCTCACTCTGTAATTTTTGTTTCAAGATTAGATCCCATCAAATATCTCTTTGAGAAACCAGTGCTTACGGGTAGGCTAGCTCGTTAGTTGCTTCTCCTTTTCGAATTTGATCTAAAGTATGTCACTCACAAGTCGATCAAAAGGAGAGCAGTAGCGAAGTTCCTAACAGATCACCCAGTAGAAGGGGATGAAGTGGTAAAGTACCTGTTCCCAGATGAAGCTATTCTGTAAGTCGAGGAAGAGATTTGGACAATGTACCTTGACGAAGCATCTAATCAATACGGTTATGGGATAGGTGTGTTGCTGCTAGCACTTGACAATTTTCATATACCTTTAGCCTTCAAACTCCGGTTCAAGGTATCCAATAACGAAGCAGAATATGAGCGTGTATCGCCGATTTGGAAGCTGCCCTAGAACTAGGGGCAAAAAGGTTAGATGTTATCGGGGACTCGAACCTAGTTGTGTCTCAAGCCAATGGAGACTGGAAGGTCAAAGAAGAAAAGATGAAGATTTATCACCAAATCTTGGATGTTCTAATTCCTAGGTTTAAGAAGCTGACTTTCACTCATCTACTAAGAGAGAACAACAGGTTCGATGATACTTTATCAACTCTATCTTCTATGATAGACATCCCGCTTGGAGTCCAGATGTGTCCGATCATCATTAAGCAGAGATACACGATGGCCTACGAGACTATCGCCACAATAGATGAAACACAAGATCAAAACCCTTGGTTCTATGATATCTAGAACTTCTTGGAAAATGAGGTTTATCTACCATGGGCAAATGCCAAAGACAAAAGGGCAATACGGCGGATGGCCGTTCAATTTATCATATACGGAGGTAAACTGTACAAGAGAGGTCATCTGGGAATACACAAGTTGTGTGTCAAAACAGAGGAATCAAAGCGCCTGATGGACGCCATTCATGGAGGAGAGTGCGGAGCGTACATAAACGGAGTGATGTTAGCCCGGAAGATTCTCAGGCAAGGTTATTACTGGTCTACTATGGAGGAGGATTGTATCAATTTTGTTCAGTGATGCCACAAATGCCAAATTCATGCAAATCGCATGAACATCCCACCGTCGAAGCTGTACAACATGACTTCACCATGGCCTTTCTCAGTATGGGGAATCAACGTCATCTGCGCAGTTACACTGAAAAGGTCGAATGGGCATGAATACATTCTGGTGGCAATTGATTACTTCACGAAGTGGGTGGAAGCTCAGTTTTATGCAGTGTTGAAAGCAGCGCATGTGGCCAAGTTCATCCGAAACAACATCATTTGCTGTTATGGAGTCCCAAACGAGATCATTTCAGATAATGGCTCCCATTTCAAGGAAGAAGTGATAGACTTGTTGAAGAAATACAACATGGCTTTCCATAAGTCATCTACATACTGGCCGCAAACCAACAGAGCTGTTAAGGCCGCCAACAAGAACATCAAGCATATTCTGCGGAAGATGGTTAAAACCTACAGGGACTGGCCAAACAAATTGCCGTTTGCACTTTGTGGCTATAGAACTTCAATCCGGACGTCTACAGGGGTAACTCCTTATTCTCTTGTCTATAGGATGGAAGTTGTTCTACCAATTGAAATAGAAGTCTCATCGCTACAAGTTATAGCTGAATGCCAAATAGCAGAGGCAGACTAGCAACAAAGCAGGTTTGAAGAACTGATGTTGTTTGATGAGAGAAGGTTGAAAGCATTGTACCATGTTCAGGGTTATTAACTCAGGATTGCTAGGGCTTTTAACAAGAAGGTTAAGCCCGGTAATCTCAAAGAGGGAGATTTGGTGCTGAAAGACAACTGAGCTCCCATCCATGACCCTAGGGGCAAGTTTAAACCCAATTGGACTAGTCCTTATATCATCAAAACTATCTGGTCGGGTGGAGCTGTTATTCTCATGGACCTGGATGGCCTAAAATTTTCTCAACCGATCAACATGGACAAGTTGAAGAAATACTATCCCTGAGAGGCTTGCTAGGCCGAAATCCCGGAAGGGCGACCTAGGCAAAAGTTAGAGCACAAAAAATTAGAAATAAAGAAAAATTGAGCTCGCAAGGTTGAAAACCCTAAAGAACGGCCTTGGCAAAAGTTAGAGCGTAAAAGGAGAGTGTTAATACTCGAGTGAACCCGAACCGAACTATGTAAGGCCTGATTCTCATCTTCGGGATACGTAGGCAACTTTATCCTGAAGTCCGGCTGCACCTCCAACTCAACTGTCCTGTCTATGTGTTCGATTAGGTCATCTTTGTCTGTTCTTCGTTTGAAAGTTCATTTGTGATCTTTACTCTGAAGAGAAGAGCTGGTTACAATGCTGAGCAGTGTTGTTCAAACAAGGGGCAATTTTTGATTTTTGGATTCAGGGTTGTACATCTCGAGGATAGATTCCATGCATGTCAAGTGGTGATCCTTTTCGAAAATGTTTTTGAAAAGTTTTAATAAAAGTTGATTTTTGCTCAAAATTTACCTTTTACAACTTAGACCATTTTGGACCAAAAGGAAAATTTTCAATGCTCACAACTTTAATTTCATTGATTTCAACACAAAGTTCTCCAACTCTTGATGCAAATCAAAGTTGCTTTTATTACATTCAAAAAACTTGAAAATAAATATTAAAGCAATAAACTAGGGGCATAGATGAGTCAGGTGTTCCTGCGTCCCCCGCTCGTGCTTGTGGAAGCTTATGATGCCAAAGCGGGCCCGATTTGTGTCTCATCCTCAAGCCAAGCCAAGCACTTACCAGAAAAGGCACAGCTGAAACTAAGGGCAGGGGCCAGAAGCTTTCTCGTCCTCTAAGCAGTGAGGTACCTAGCCAAATGTGAACCTCGGATGGGGAATGAAACCGGGTACTCTACCCCCTCCTCTTGGCGAATCTGGTCATGTCCAAACTGATGTCTGAACCAGAACAAGAAGTAGAATACACAGTGTGTAAGGTCGATTAACTGAATGCTAGGTTGCTGGGTCATGCTATAGCCCATTTCGGTCAAGTTAAGCTAGGGGCAACACCAAGCAATGTCAACAGCAGTCTTGTTACACATCCAGTGGCCCCACCACCCCTCGTTGGGAAAATCCACTAGCTGTTGGCATAAGAAATAGCCTCGAGCTGAGTACTCAGGGCAAGAATCCACTACCTTCAGCTTATCCATAAGCCACACCTGGGGAGGGATGAAAGAAAAGAGAGATAAAAGAATAGAGAGATGTATGTTGAGAGAAAAGTGAGAAAAGGGCTTTGAGAGAAAAAACAGAGCATGAGTGCTGAGTGATGTGAGAAACACATATGTGAAAGGATGGAACATTACCTAAAGAAGTAGTGGACTTCCTGCGAGTTTGGTAGTCTCTCGCCGATGAAAGACGTCTAAGCCCATCAAAGTCTCGGCCAACGCCAAGCCAATGTAACTTTTGCCTTCTTTCAAACCTTGTGCCACGTCGATCAATTGAATGCTAGACCCTCCGAAACTAAGGGCAAAAAGGAAATGAGCCAACATACATAAGCAAAGAGCATGTTGCCGAAAACTTTGCCAAAGAAGGTCGTCACGGTCACCGGCGTCAAAAAATTGATAAGTCAAACTAGGAATATGCAACTCTCCATTATGGACCAAAGATCGAGCCTCGTGTAGAGTGAGCTCACATACCCATCCTAAAGCTTAGATATGGCTGAAACATGGCTGAGGTATGATTTCCTCATTGCACCGAGATTCTATTAGCACCTGAAGTTCTTCGATTGTCGGGCATATCTCTTGTCCCCTGAAGCTAAAGACATGTGTAATTGGGTTCCCGCATCTAGTCGCAGCATAAAGGAACGGAAAACAAAGCGAAGAACGGCTCAGCGGGAAAAGTACATTTATGCCAAAACTCTAGAAATTCATCTTTTCCGAGCCGTCTAAAGTCGCAATCCAATCCGAGAGTTTTTCGACGAAAAATGGCTCCATTTATGAAGAATTTGCAACTGAAATGAAGAAACCACGAAGCTCAACCTTTTGTAGAAGATAAGGCAGTGAGTGGAAGCCAAGTGTCAACAATCTGGAGGTTCTGCACATTGGTGGTCGGCAAGCCACTTCTAATGGCCGGCAGGCCATTTCTTGCAGCCGGCAAGTCCCTATTCTGGCCGGCACCCTTCCCCTCAGGTCTGCTGTCCACCTTTGTGCTGAACAACGCTAGAAGCATGTGTCTTGTTCTACTCTTTGTGTGTTTTTAGTGTCTTGTTTTGAGTCTTTTTGGTTTTAGCAAGTTTGTCAAGTTGTATTTGAGTTATTTTGTTTATCAAGTTGTTGTTTTTGTTTATCGAGTTGTATATTGCATTTTGTATTTTGGTTGTTGGTTGATTCATTACCCGATTAAGCATTTTGTTTTAATCAAACACTCTTGGCCATTTCAATTCCATGACCATTTCATACATATGTGGTGCTCTTGATGCAAAATAACAACACTTTTTCATAAAAACCACGAGTTTTTATTCCGATCATGGCTTTTTACAAAGGAAGAGTACAAGTTTTAAAGAAAAATAGAACTTCCTAAAGCTATACATGTGCTAATGCTACTAACAAAAAGAAACTAAGCAAAGTACAAAAAAATCAACGCCAGTCATCTCAGGCTTGAGAGGCTCTCTTCGTCATTTTCCTGGGGAGAGACTCAGAGCTGTCTCTATCAACACCGCTGTCTGACTCAAATGCCAAGCCAAAACCAGAATCCTCGCCACTCTCTACTCCAGAGCCTGACTCAGCATCACCTCCACTCTCAGATCTCAAGTCACCATCATCTCCACTCTCGGAGGACTCAAACTGTGAAATCACTGCCTTCTCAGAGCCATTGGTCTCAGCATCATCATCATTCAACACCGGCTCCGAGGGGCTCCTTCGACCTCGACCAATACGCTCCTCTCAGCTGTGTATTGGGGCCCGTCTCTCCCTCCTCTTTGCTGCTGGAGAAGGTGGTGATGGTGCAAGCGCAGTCGTAGCCGCTAGTGCTCTCGGTATGGCTCTAACCTGAAAAGATACAGTATTGACGTATCAGATACAATGTATGGTTACAGATACAGTATGATGAAAATAGTGAAATGCAATGAGCCCGATACAGTGCAAATACAGTACAATGTGTCAGGGCAGCATATCAATGTAATGTGACAAGAGGCAAAATGCATGCTATGATATGAGTATCAGTGCAGTGCTTCAGTAAGAATAATGTGCACAACAGTGTGGAGAATACAGAAATGCAGACAAAGAATAGAGGAAGAATACCTTAATGTCGTGGAGACTGAGCAGTGCCTCCCTCCTCAGTATCATGCTCTCGAACGAAGCTACTAGCTCGAGCAGTCCCTTAGTGTACCCCAGGGGTGCATGTAAATGAGTTGGAAATGATCAGTATCCAGAAAGAACAAACATCAAAAAGAAAAGGAAAAGCTGAAGAAAATGTGGTACATACCGGATGTGCGTCATGAGCTCGAACATATCTATGCCCGGCCTCTGCTGGCTCGATCGGAATCTGATAAGATGTCCCGGCCGGTCTCCAGCATGTCAGCATGGTCGAGATCTCTGACCAACCGGTAGTCTGTCCCGCGGGAGGAACCCCTCTAGTCTTAGTCGTCGTCCTCTGAGTCCTACCTGCCATAGGGGCACCTGCTGCTGTGCATGCACGAGTGCCCGTCAAGGGAGGCATGAGATGTGTCTAAATGAATGTTAAATAATCCCGCTTCCTGCGGAAGTAGTCGGCATCCATGCCCTCAGTGACTTGGATCATCTCCTGAAAGGAGAGGCTCTCCGTAGCCCTCATAAATGCTAAAGGCGTCATGGGAACTACCAGCTCAGGTAAGCCCATGGTCTAGCGCATGAACCGCTCACCTAGAAACCAAGCTCGACAAACTTGGCCCTCAAGCAGTAGTCGAAAATGAGAGGCCCCCCAGGCTCCAGCGTACTAGTCTCTGACTCCAGTCGGTATCATCGCCCAAGGCTACCAAGCGATCTGCAAACAAGGAATATACAGATTGTTAGTCGTCGTCAGTTGTTAATACAGCAAAAATAACTTTGAGTTTTGGATTACCTTCGCCGCAGTCACTGTATCGAAGTACTAGCGAAAGAATGTAAAGGTCTCTCGAGTCCTCCGCAAGCATCTGCCGTTGTACCAATGAGAGTACAGTACAACGGGGGGCATCTCCACCTCTAGCTCCGGAGCGAGGGTCAGAAAATATGCATATACCCAAAGCTGCAAGGAAAAGGCAACAGTGAGTATATAGTGTATAGATATAGAGAATGCAAAATGCAGAAAGTAGAATACGTATGCAATGTACAAAAAGTACAGGTGCAGATGCAGAAAGTAGAATGTGTAATGCAGTGTACAAAGAGTACAGATACAGGGAATGCAAAATGTGCAATGCAGAAAGTGCGGTGTATAGATGTAAAGAGTGCACTATGCAGTGTACAGAAAATGCAAAACAGAAAGCACAGAAATGGAAGATAGAAAATGTAAAGCAGAGATGTAAAGTATACCTCTCAGGCTCTCCAATAGCCTCCGACCCTATCTCCCTTCCTGTGGGATGTCAAGCTCATATAGCCATATAGTGTGGCGAGGCTAACTCCTCCCCAATCATAGAGCTGGACCTGAGATAGGGTCACCAGAGCGCTTAGGAGATACAGTCCTACGGTGTTCCACCTATTCGCAAACAAGGTGGTACCGAAAAGGAACATCAAAAAGCCCAGGGCGTAATGCTCAGTCTCTTTTAGGGTCTGCGGCTCTCTCTCACAGAAATGCTCGGTGAACCAGCTATATCGGACCATGGCCGGTCTAAAGAGAGGTGGGCATGCTCCTAGCAGATATAGCCAGGCAGCCTCCCACTCACCCATGTCCATGTTGTAAAGGATCGGATTACCCCCTACTTCTATCCCCGTGAGCATAGCGAAGTCATAGGGAGTCATCGTCATCTTTCTGGCGGTGAAGAAGTAGAAGGAGTTGGTGGTATCCCACTACCACTCCACCAATGCACTAAGAAGCGAACGACTCGCGATATGGCATGATAGCCCAGTGCAGAATAGGCCGAAACCCGCCTCGTCAATAATGTAGCCGACATCGGCAGGGAGCTCATATACCAGTCCCTCACGGACATGGCTCCATAGCCTCTGATAGAGCGAGAGTCCTCCTATGGTCAGAACAATGATATACAGTGATATGAGAACAAGCAGATGAAAGGCAATGTAAGAAATACAGTGGAAGAGTGTGATTAAGGCAAGAAATGTAGCAAAAGGCAAGAAATGTAGTGTAAGCATGCAGTTGAAGCAAGGAATACAGTTGAAGCAAGAAATGCAATGTACAGTGAAAAAAGCATAAGAATACAGTGTATACCTTGGTGGCACCGTAAGACAAATGGGAGTCCAGCTCCCGTAGCAAGAGGTCCTCTGGTGCACGTCGCGCAAACTCTCTAAAGTGCTTGATACCCCCGGGTGGTAGTACGTGTGTTCGAGGATGGTATGTCGCTGGATCAAAGAGGCGTACTCCCAGTGGTAGTATCTCGGGCTCAAGCTCGGCCTTAATCTCTGCCGGAGGTGATAATTGGGATGGAATCTCGAACGGAGCTCCATCATGGGGTAGATCACCCGCCATCTGGAAAGAAGATGAGAAAATGGGTGGAAAATAAAGAAAAACAGAGGAAAAATGGCAAACTTGGAAAAAGTCAACCATAGGAGAGAGAAAGTGGAAGGAAAAATCAAAGCCCAAGAAAAGGCATAAAACCCGAGAGAAACTCGAGGAGAACAAGCCTTAAATGGTGAAACTCCAAGAAAAGGCACCGAAATCAAATTTCAATCAGTTCAAAATGAAGAGAACAAAAAGGGTTTAGCGAATAAACTTCGCGTGGGGCGTTGGAAAACGCGTAGAAAGAGCAAATCTAGAGAGAAAGAGTGCCTAGAGAGAGGGGGAGAAGAATTTCGGTCTTAGGGTTGTGAGGAAATAAGACCCCAAGCCTTATACTTAAAGACCCATGGGTGAATAGACTAAAATGCCCGAATCTACCACGAGTGGCCAGCAGGCCACTTTTGTGGCTGGCAAGACCTCTTCAAGGCCGGCAGGTGGCCAACAACCTCCTCCAGTGGCCGGCAGGTGGCCCACTGCTTCCCTCTGAGTCCTAATGTTGTTTTGTGTCCTTGGTTTCCAAGAATCGAAGGAATTGTTCACTGTTAGGTTCAGAATGTCTCTATGGAAGCTCAAAACTGTGTTTTTAGTACGCGATGTTCATCAATTGTCAACATGAACGAGGTGTATCTTTTAAACATATGGTAACTCTTCCGAGAGGTAAATCGGAAGTTGCTACTAAATTTGTTTTTTGTTAAATTATGCTTTTGTACCTGCATTTCACTTTGTTGCATAGAATATGCACCTCTCTATTGTTGCATAGAATATGCACTTCTCTATTGTTGCAAGAATATGTGTTTCACGTTGTTGCATAGAGTATGCATTATACGTTGTTGCATGAATATGCATTTCGCTTCCTTGCGTAAGATATGCATTTCACAAGTATTGCATGCACATCTTGCATCATGTTATGAGTTACGCATAGAATATGCTCTCGCTCTTATTTCATGCATAGAATACGCTTCTGCTCTTGTATCATGCATAGAATATGCTTCTGTTTTTGTTTCTCGCCTGGAACATGCCATTGTATCTTGGTTATTTGTCTTGCATAGAACATGCATTCTTACTGTATCACACTTGTTAAGTGTCTTTCTTATACATTCAAACAATATTATATGTACGGTTCATTCCGAGGAGTTCCAGTTGAAGTCTTTGTGTATCTATCGCACTCATTCATTTTGTGCATCCATCGCACACGTTCACTTCGTACATCTATCGCACACCCCTTTCTTTTACCTCGGGACGTGTGAAACACAACCCCAAATTGTTGTTTCTCAGGACGTATGAAACGCTACCCTGGGCAGGTTTTACCTTGGGACATGTGAAACACAGCCTCAAATTGTTGTTTCTCAGGATGCGTGAAACGCGACCTTGGGCAGGTTTTACCTCGGGACATGTGAGACACGGTCCCGAGTTGTTGTTTCTCAAGAAGCGTGGAATATGGCCCTGGACGGGTTTTACCTTGAGATGTGTGAAACACGGCCCCAAGTTGTTGTTTTTCAGGATACGTGAAACGCGGCCCTGGGCAGGTTTTACCTCGGGACGTGTGAAACACGGCCCCGAGTTGTTGTTTCTCAGGACGCGTGAAACGTGGCCTTGGGCAGGTTTTACCTCGGGACGTGTGAGACACGGCCCTGAGTTATTGTTTCTCAGGACACGTTAAACGCGGCCCTGGACGGGTTTTACCTCGGGACGTGTGAAACATGGCCCCGAGTTGTTGTTTCTTAGGACTCGTGAAACGCAGCCCTACCTGGGTTTTACCTCGAGACGTATGAAACACGGCCTCAAGTTGTTGTTTCTCAGGAAGCGTGAAACGCGGCCTTGGGCGGGTTTTACCTTGGGACGTGTGAAATAAGGCCTCGAGTTGTTGTTTCTCAGGACACATGAAATGTGGCCCTAGGCGGGTTTTACCTTGGGACGTGTGAAACACGGCCCCAAGTTGTTGTTTCTCAGGACACGTGAAAGGTGGCCCTGAGCGGTTATTTTTCTCGAGATACGTGAAACACGAGCTCCAGCGGTTTTTCCTTTGTTTCTCAAGACGTGTGAAACACGACCCCAAGTGGTTTTCTCATTTCTTAGGGTGCATGAAACGCAACTTTGAGCGGTATTTTCTTTCCTCGTCTCTTATTTTGACAAGGTTAGGGTGTGGTTTATCTCTTGTATAAAAACCAGTGTTGGTTTTAAGCTTGAAGCTACTCATTCATGTGTTATTATCTTGCTCATTGTAATCATTCTTGTTTATTGCATTTGTTATTGCTTATTGCATCATCTCGCATGATCATAAGGTTTCAAAATAGTTGGCTTCGCGAAGCATGTAAGTCCAACCTTCAAAATGTTTTGCATGCATATCATTTGCATCGCCCTAGAACCACGCTGGTTTGATTCCTTGCAAAGGGATACGTAGGAAACTTATGGGCGCAAACATTTATTTTATGTCTTGTTTGTTTATCCAAGTCTTTCGGCCTTGTCAAAATAGGTCGTCTCTGGCTTTGACATTCACTCATGTCATTTCATGACTTCCAAGTTCTGTCAAAGAGAGGCAACTGTAGACACCCCATTTTGACCGTCCTCAAGACTTGGACTTCATCGCTTGTGCACTCGATGATTATGATTACATGTGCTCGTTTTAATGCCCGAAGTCCTTGGCGGAATGCCCTGTCTTTGAGCCTTTAAACCCTATCTATTCTATGCCTTACTTTGGACCAAAACCTTTAAGCCTGCAACCCCTGGTGGCTGTCGGCCACCAATTGAGCCTGTCGGCCATCACTGGTGGCCTGCCAGCCACCAGTGACTTTTTTACATATATTTTGTTGACAGCTCTTCCAGTTGTTGCCACAATTGGTCTCATCTCCCTACACGTGTATGGAGGGATTTATCTCAGCCAAATGCATGTTTTTCTATATATATGGGTCTCTTCCCCCATTTTTGAGGGTTAGAAATTTTGGAACAAAAATTTCTCTCTCTCTATCTCTCTCTTGCAAATTTGTGCATTTTAGCTTACATACACTACATTTTTGCCTACACCTCCTTAACCAAAGTTGATCATCTTTGAGTTTAGGTTCCTTGAGGCCTTCTTGGAGCTCTTGAAGTTGGTTTTGGCTTGTATTAGTGCCTAGAATTGATTTTTGCTACAAGAGGTATACTACTTGCCTTTTAAACTTGCTTTGTATACTTGTTTTTTTATCTCTTTCCACTGTTTTTGAGCTATAAAAAACTATATTTTTGTGGGCTAAAATTAGTGTTTTAGGCCATTTAAGGTTAGAGGGGTATCTCACTCTTCTTTATTCTTTGCTTGTAAGGCTTTTTCACCTTTGTTTCCCACTTTCAAACCATCTCTTTTTGGGCTTTTGAACACTGAATTTTAGAATATTTTCAATGGTAAAAATCATCTTTTGAAGTCCAAATTTAGAGGGGTTAGCCTCTCCTCCTTGTGTCTTGTTTGCTAGCCTAGTTAGCTCTATATGTTAGCTTATTTTTCTAGCCTTTTGTAGCTTAATTCCAGCATATTTTAGGCTCTATTCTAGACTGTTTTAACTCTAGTTTTGATTGGTTATTGCATTTGAGTCTTGTTTTGCATGTCTCTAGTGTAATAGTTCTCACAAGCTTGGTGTTTTAGGCCCTTAGGCACTACTTGTTTGAGTTGATAGCATATTTTAGTGCTTTTCTTACTTAATTTCAGCACTTACTAATCTCTGCAACCTCCCTCATTTCTTGACTTTTTTATTTTCTTAAAGGGTTGTTTCAAACTTAAGATAGTTTAAGCTTGATGTTGAGGTCCATACTTAATGGTTTAATTCTCTTTTGGGGTTCATTACCAACGGCTTGACACCTCTCTCTTGCCTTAAACTACCCCTTGTTTGACACTTCCTTCTCTTTCAGAAGACTAACTCACCAATGGACTTAATTGGTTAAAGAATGGTTGGTAATCTAAAATGGGTAAACAAAATGGAAACTAAAATGGTGCAAGATAAGAATTGGTTGTTTTTTTGGTGTGTTCAATCGGACGTTAATTGAACACAAGGAAAATTAGGGCATTTCATACTCAAAGTGATGAAATGTGCCAATTTTCCTAAGGTCTCCATTGCCCTTGATCTTGCATGATAGGGTGATGGTTGTTTAGTTTTATTTGTGCATTTATTAACTTGTACATCTTGGTTCCTTAGCCATCATGCAATGAAATTACTTGATTGATGGTTTGAGGATCAAGTGTATCACTCCTTTGAGATGTTTTGATAATAAGGAGGGATACATAGTACAAACAACCTATAAGAATACCCTCTCTTTGCCATGTCTGCTCTCAGTTGCAGCAAAAAAGAATGGTGTGTCATCAGTGGCCGGCCGGCTACTATTACTAGCTTGTCGGCCACTATTACTAGTCTATCGGCCACCACTATTGGACGGCAACCCCTCAATGGTGGTCGGCCGGCCGGCCACCAATGAATTTTGGGCAGTGTGTTTGTGAAGCATAGCAGAATTGATCTAGAGAAGGAAAACAGTGCAAGGGTTGTGCAACAAACGCTTTCGGGAGCAAACAACAGATGTTCTTCCGGTAGAAATCGAGCATGCATGGGCCTCCGTCGCTTCCCAGGACTAGTTAACTAGTTTAATTAGCATTTAGTCATTCATTCGTTCGTTGTAATTAATTAGTTTGTTTTGTACTATTTTAATTAGTTTAGATTGATTAATTAAATTAGTTTGTGTTGTAATATTTAATTAGCTTGGCCTAGTTAAATTCTTAATTAATTAGCTTAGATAGTTAGTTAATTATTCATTGAAATTTTGTAATAATTAGTTAAGTAGTATAGCTTAGCTTTTCTTCATTCGGACTCTCATTCGTGAGAGCGTAATGTAATAATGTGTATATCTTCCAACTCCACGTCTTTCTCCCTTTTATTTATCCGCTTTTGATGGTTAAATTAGGAGCATCATGTTTTAATTAGTATACCTTATGCTTGCATCCATTCATCTTGTATTGCATGCACCGAGGCTCGGTTCATCATTCAAACTGCATTGTTGTTTAAATATTTCTTTAAATACGTGCTTAGACTGCATGCTATTGTAATCGATTCATATGCCATACTAGTAGCCGAGCCAATTAGTTGCATATTGCATGCGTTGCATTAATCATATTGCATAAGTTAGGAATCATGCATTTTTCTAACTTTCTTTGTTTTATCTTGGCTCGGAGTACTAGGTGAATTTTAATGCTTTAGCATACTTGCATGAGTGTGAGTGATTGCCATGTCCAGCATGCTTTCCATGAGGTTAAGTGCTTACTTGATAAACTGTTTGAGTGCTTGTAGATGAAGGCTTGTTGCTTGAATTGGAATTCAACGAATGTACGTTTTAATCCCACTTTGTTGAGTGGAAAATTTACAAACTTTAAGCCCACTTTGTTAAGTGGCAAATTCAAACCCTTTTTGAAAAACAAACATGCAATTGAAATATTTCAATTTGAGTAAACTAGTCTATACTTGTATGTATGTGCATCACGTAGTAATGCTAGCCTAATAAACAAAACAAGAGCATATAATATACATAAAAATCATATCATGATTAATAGAAGCCGATCTTTGATCGGGCGAGCAGGGGTGCTCAATTCATGACTTTCCCCTCTCGTACCTAAGTTCCCGAGCCGAGGCAACTTTTGTGATAATGGACATGTAGCCTTTGGCACGAGTCATGGGTTTCCTAAATTTTCCTAAAATAAAATATTTAGATGGCAACTCTATATCTGGCAAAGCAGTCCATTTTTGGCAATTTGATTCAAAATCGATTTTTCAAAAGATTTGCCGGATTTGGACTCTTTGGTGTTTATCAATTTCACATTGCACTTGTGAGATTAGATTTAGAACTGCAGGAGTCTGAACTGTAGGGCTATTTCCGAGCTTCCGAAAGGAGGCGCGAAAAGCCGAGCTACAACAGTATTCCGCGGGGAGTTGCCTAAAACTAACTTAATTAACTGTTACTCATGATAACTGAAATTTATTATAAGCTTTGCTTAATTATAGTTTTTGTTGTGTGTTATAATCATGCCGTTATTTTACTTGTGTATTTGGAATGGGAAAATGGACCGGGTGTGTATGTTTACTGGGCATTCCAAGCTTATGGCGTTTTATGCAGGTGAAGGCGAGTTTTACACTGAAAACGAAATCCCTAAAAGCTTTAAAGAACCATGGCTACCTTAGAGAGTAGATTTTGTGTTTCTTATATTTTGGTTAATCTTTTTTTATCAAGGAATTGATTTGTATTTAATGACTTGAAGAATTTTATCTGTAACTATTATTAATATTTGCTTTTAGTGTAATTACTTATATTTTGTGCTTAATTCCTTGTATAATGTTGTGTATCTGCTAGTTAAACCCTGGTGTATTGTCGTATTATATTACCTTGATGTTCCCAAAATTTGGGCATCACAACTTGGTACCAAAGCTTAGATTCAACCCTTACCCACGCATTTCGACTTGCGATTAGAAACAACCTTGCCACCGACTATGTTACATTATGATAACACTACTTAGTATAGAAACGAGAAGATGTCAAAAATTAAAACTTTCTTGACCAACCCTAGGACGTTTCTTCAAATTTCGGGCATGGTAATGTTGTTTCATGAAAGTATATAGTCGGGCATCGACGATTCTAGTATTGGTACCAGGTGCTGAAGAAAGCCTTTTAGATAAGGGCAGTGGAACTAGAATTTCATAATACAAAAAAGTTAGGTTCAATCAGCGAACTGAAACATGCAGTTGCCCCAAAGCGACCGAAAGTGGTGATGGAGTCGATGGCTGAGTAAGACTACCTTAGGTGCTTATTAGGTGTTACTTGGATTGTGTTTCAAGTAGAGCATTTCACCTTAGTAATTTCCTTGACTAACTGCATTAGCAAAACCCTAACTTACATTTAATTGCGCATTTGGCAGATGGTGAACCATACAAGAGCAAACAAATACGTAGGCAACAACAACGCCGCCAACCAAAACGATGATGCCAATATAAACAGGAATAGGGCAACTAGGGTCAACAATCATGATCACGCCCCAGTACCCACTACCGACTTACCCAGGAATGTTGGAAATCAAATTTTGGAAGAATTAGGAAGGCTGAGGAGAATACGTCAGAATGAGAGGACACATCTATTCTCCGAGTTTCGCAAATAGAGACCGCCGATCTTCACTGGCAAACCTGATCCTAAAATTGTTGAAAACTAGATTCGACAAATTGAAAAGATGTTCAATACGATGGGAATAACTGAACATATTGACAGGATTGCTCTAGTAGTTTACCAACTAGAAAGGAAAGCAAATCATTGGTGGGCCCTGATTCGGGAATCTAGGGACATCACCGCAATGACATGGGTGCAGTATAAGGAGTAATTTTTTAGGAAGTACTTTCCGAACATAGTCAAACAAAAAAGAATCCATGAATTTCAGAACCTAGAACAAAGCACGATGACAGTGACCCAATATGTGGCAAAGTTCGAGGAGTCGTTATACGACTTGATACGTACCAAACGATGAAGACAAAGCACGAAAATTTGAATGGGGTCTAGACCCTACAATTCGAAGAAGAATTTTGCCCATGCGACTTCCCACTTTTATAGATGTGGTTGACACAACACTTGATTCAGAACGGGGGGTGGCAGATTCCAAGAGGATTTGGAGTTTGAGAAAAGAAAACAATCAATCCAATGTGGGACCGGAAAGGAATAGTTGAAGGCATGTAGCACAGAAGCCGTATTCTAGGGAACCCTAATAACCCCAACAATCGCAGCAGCAAAATCTGAAGGAGCATTTTTAGGCAAGACCGGTTGGGTTGATCCGATGCTATCATTGTCAACAGATGAGACACAAGAGGTTCGAATGCCCCCAACTAGTTGGAAATCGAGGAGAGCACTCGGGAGCAAATACGCATGTTATCGGTGGGCAGCAACCATAGGTAACTAAGTCGGGAACTACTTGGCAACAAAATTACAAGGCGAAGAGCAATCAAAAATCTAGACCGGTTAACAATTAGAGGCCAACAGGCATAATCTTTGCACTACAAGGAGAAGAAAGTGAACATCTAAGTAATATCTTGAGGAAGAGCAGTACACCACATATGAACCCAAGGAACCGCAGTACGAGCCATGGCTAACTTAGGAAAAATATAACTAGGATATTAGTTGTAACTCTTTTGGATGACCTTTTGTAATATGAATATAGACGATGTAAATTTCCTTTTGTTAATCCAATTTTAGAACTCTTGATTACATGTTTTATTCATCGTATTCTTTTGTATCTGCTGTGCGGATGAAAACCTTTAAGAATTATTTGTGCGTTTGATTGTCAATCCCCAAGGTATGAATAGGTCCAACTCCCAAATCATCTTGGACACAGATTGGTCGTTTGTACATCAAGTCAAGATCAATGGCAACTAGAAAAATAAGATGACTTACGCATTCATTGGGATGCTTTTATTTTTTAAGGGGGATATACCAACTTCCTTGATTTCCACAAATCAACAAACTTAATGACACCCAAAACCTAGAGAACGATCATCAGGATACATTCATACTGACTATGTGGACTACCACACTAGAAATTGGCAATAGGGGTTTTCATGGTCGAGCAACGACATCATTACCTATACAATGAGCAGTTCAGAATTTTAGAAAAGAAAAAAAAAATGATTTAGATGATCAAAATACGTTGATGGAATCTACCTGGAAGCACAATGATGAATGCGAGCAAATTATTCACAACTTTTCGACGACTTAAAATTTCGAGGACGAAATTTATTTAAGGGGGATAGGTTGTAGAGACCCTAATTTTTGTAATTACCATTAAATCCCTAACCTTGAGCTTATTTCAATAAAGCCCTTGAATTTTCGCTTAATTGCTTTTTAAACCCTAGAATTGGAAAGCATCGCGGATTAATTCGAGTAAACCTTAATTGATCTTGGTAGATTAATAATCACCTTTAAAACCTTATTATTAATTATTAGACCCTATAATTATAGATTAATCACTTTAAAATCTTAATTCCCAATAATGCCGTTTTCGCTCTGTTTCTCGCATTTCTTTGCGCTTTAATTTAACGGGACCCGAATTTATTATTTTAACTATTTTCTAATGTTAGTATATTAATAAAAAATATCAAGGTTTCATAAATTTAGACTTGTTCCCTCTATACTTCTATTTTATTTCATTTCAAACCTTAATTATAATATTTTATTAATTAATGTACTTGTGCCTATTATTTTATGTTTGTAAATACAAATATTATATATATATATATATATATATTTCTTGGAGCCCAAGTAGCTAGCCATGTAATGGATGATAGGGCCTTGATGGCACTTTGAGAAATTTGCACTTAGGGAACTTAGTCCCTGAAAAACCTCACAATCCTTTCTCTATATATATGCATACTTCTCCCCCTCATTTTACACAGTTTTCAGCCATGCACTAAAGAGAGAGAGAGAGAGACAGAGACAGAGAGAGAGCATAGAAGAAGAAAATGCAAAATTATGTTGAGTCTTGTACAACAAAGGTAAACCTACATCACCTCTTCTCTCAAGTTCTTTTACCACTTGTTTTTTCCCTCTTAATACATGCTATATGTATATATATATATATATATATGTTGTAGTATAGGCCTACACTCTTGTATAAATATGTATTAATCAATAAATGGTGTGCTTATCTTTCTTTCTTAAATTTCTAGCAACAATTCTTTTCCCTCTCTTGAATTTATTTTCCCATCAAAACTCCATATTCTCAAAATCTGTTTTTTTTTTTTGGGATAATATTTGGTATGTCTAGAGTATGTGATAATTTTGGTAGGACCTAAGGATGTATTTCTATAACCTAAACAATTTTTCTAAGTTTGTTACTCACAGAACCAGAAAAACAGTCAACTTTCTCTATTTTTAGAAAATTCCATAAAAATAACCTTGAGTCCACTTTTATGTAAAAATCTTAATATTGGTGTTGTATTTCAACTAAAATTTGTTTGAACTCAATAGAGTAAGGGGTTTGAGAGAAAACTCAATTTGCGCAACGGTCAACGAATCTGGATAGATCTTGGTAATTCTAAATTATCTTAAAATCTAAAATACCTATCCTACTTTCATAGATTGAGTTTGAAACTAAACTTATTTATCTACAAACTCACATGAGGCCAGGTACTTAGGGCCAATAAAAATATTTTTCCATAATTATTTCCCAACTAGTTCAAATCTGAAAATCTAGAAATTTGTGTTAATGTGCTCTTAATTGGCTTGCAACTCTTATATGCTATGTTTCTTGAATGTTTAAGTCTTTCTATGTAAACTATGATAAGTTTTGAATTTGTTTTACCATGCATTAATTACTTTATGTTTATCTTGGCTTCGTAATTATCTTGACCATGCTTTGCTATAACCGAGAACATAATACACTTCATAAAGGGGAAAATCAAATGGGGTGGTAATACACTGTGATCATTGTACTAAGTTTTATGGGATAATGAATGATGGATTCAAAAGTACAATATAGTGGAATGTATTCCATTTTGGCGAAGTCTTGCGCAAGTGTGTTTTCGGACCCTAACATGGCACGGGAGATATTCTGGCTGCTTAATGGAAATGGGAGGCATAGGGGTGGTAGTGAGGGTCTCACATAGGGAGAGTATCCCTGGAAGCCCGTTCCCTTGGGGCAAGCCGTGATGTCACCACTCAGGTATGTAATCCAGATGCATGGGCATCATTGGTAATTGTGCGATAAGCGACGCATTGGTATTGTATCAACCAAATGGGAGTCAGAATTGCCCGTGGCCAGTGTTAGTGATTGGGTAGGGACGGCATTCCATAAGGGAGTTACCTAGAACTAACTTTATTGACTGTTATTCATGAGAATAGAAATTTATTATGAGTTTTGCTTAATTATTGTTTTTGTTGTGTGTTATGATCATGTTGTTATTTTACTTGTGTATTTGGAATAGGAAAAAGGACGGGGTGTGTGTGTTTACTGGGCATTCCAAGCTCATGGTGTTTTATGCCAGATGAAGGTGAGTTTTACATTGAGAACGGAATCCCTAAAAGCTTTGAGGAGCCATGGCTGCCTTAGAGAGTAGATTTTGTATTTCCTATATTTTGGTTAATCTTTTTGCATCAACGAACTGATTTGTATTTAATGACTTGAAGAATTTTATCTGTAGCTATTATCAATATTTTCTTTTAGTGTAATTACTTATATTTTGTGCTTAATTCCTTGTATAATGTTGTGTATCTGCTAGTTAAACCCTGGTGTATTGTCGTATTATATTACCTTGATGTTCCTAAAATTTGAGGCTTCACACTTAAGCTTGAAAATAAGCCATCCGGGGGCCAAAATTGTGAAACAACTACGAGAAGGACTAGGGAACATCTCAAACACCTTGAAAAGGACCATCGTAACTTGCGAAAACTTACAAAACTAGCACGGGACTCCCGGTTTGAAAACTAAGTCAAAAAATGCACTTTTCTAACACTTAGGCTTGAAAATAGGCCATCGAGGGCCAAAATCATGTAACAGTCACGAAAAGGTCTAGGGAACACCCTGAACACCTCGGGAGGGACCAATGTAAGTTGTGAAAACTTACGGAACTAGCACAGGACTCCAAGTTTGAAAAATGCACTTTTCCAACACATAGGCTTAAAAATAGGCTATCGGGGACCAAAATCATGAAACAGCCATAAGAAGGCCAGGGGAACACCCCAAACACCTTGAGAAGGACCAATGTAAGCTGTGGAAATTTACGAAACTAGCAAGGGATTCCCAGTTTGAAAACTAAGTCGAAAAATGTACTTTTCCAACATTTAAGTTTGAAAAATGTTAAATTGTATATTTGATTGATAAGATAATAATTGTCTTCCTTTTTATTTTTCTTTTCTTTTCTTTTTTTGTTTTGTTTTGTTTTGTTGCAGATTGGAGATTAGATATGGACGTGTTTGGTAATTTGGAGAGCAAAAGCCTTCTCATTTTGTGTTTTTGTTCATATTACCTTACTTGTATTTTGGTTGCACTGTAAATTTTATATTTTTGTCGGTATTAAGGGACATGTTTGGGTCTCTTAATATCTACAAAAAACGTGTCTCCTAATATCCACAAAAATATAATATTTATTAATCTGCACTTAATATTATATTTTTGTGGATATTAGGAGACACGTTTTTTGTAGGTATTAAGAAACATGTTTGGTAATCCGCAATTGATATTGTATTTTTGTGGATATTATGAGACATTTCAACTGTGGTGTTTATGAAAATGAACATATTTTTGTATTGATCTGTAATAAATATTTTATTAAACAGGTCATTAAAATGCGCAGAGAATTTTTAGTGAAAAGAAAATTTGAAAATTGAAAATTGAAAATATTACCCTCATTTTTAAAAATATTAATTATTATTAGCGACAAAATAAAAAACCGTCGCTATTAGTTTTCAAACAACATGACGAATAATTTTGCCACTAATAATATAGTTCCAAATAAATAATTTTGTCACATTTGCTAAATATTTCGTCGCTAAATTGAAATATTTGACGACAAAATGTTTTTTTGTCATTGAAGAATTTTGTTTTGTGTTCCTTTTAGTGACAAATTTTTTTGTCACCTTAATCTATATCATTGGTGAGGATAAATTTCGTCACTAAAACCTCTATCTTCATATTTGGTGACAAAATATTTCGTGGCCAAAACAATTAAAATAAAATATTATCTAATTCTAGTGACAAAATTGATGTTATAGAGGACGAAAAATGTAACATTTAAAGAAGAAAAATTTCGTCGTCAAAAATGAAAAATAGGCAATGAAACGATTTTTCGTCACCAGCTACTTTCAACGACAATGTATAGACGACAAACGTAGTGACAAAATTATTTCGTTGCAGATCACTTTGGTGACGAAAATTTGATGTTTGGAGACAAAACGAGTTTGTCACCAAAGACGTTTTTTTGTTATAGTGAATTCTCATCATCTCATCAACTATCAACGACACCACCGACTGTGCTTCCTCTATCCATCACCGCTATCGGTGGCAACAATTTTAATAACAACGGCTGGTAGTTGTGAATTAGGTAAAGCTCTAATTTGCAAAGTGGTGTTCTACTCATCAACTTGAAAGGGGGAAAGAAGCTTGATGAAGGGTTTTGTTGCAGAGACGTGAGATGAGATACAAGAAAAAGAAGGATACATACTATATATTGTATATTTAAAGCCATGTTTGGTTGTAATCTTTAGAGTAGGAAATATAGGTATAGAATGCTAAGACATGAAAGGTCAATTTGGTCAATTCAAGCCACAATTTTGGCGCCAATCACTGTAATCCTAGTGCAAACACGCTTCTCTGACACATTTGGCCCATTAAGTCTAGCAAAAAACATTACTTTTACACATTACTCTAAACTACAGGAAATTTATGAGTACATTTATAAACTCTAAAAAATAACGTGTTATCACGTAGTAAAGTGTAATTAACCCTTCAATCATTTTTTGCATGTGGTGTTAGACGGTGACAGTAGTTATGAACTAGTGAACGAATTACGTACGTAGTAGTGAACGAGAGAAGGAAAGAAATAGTGGTAAATGAGAATAAGAGATGGAATGATAGTAATGGATGGAAAAAGATGAGGGGAAGATAAAAGTAAATAAAGAGGCAAAATTAAGGCCTATTTGGGAAGTGGGTTATAATCCACTTCCCAGATTATAACCCACTTCATCTCTCACAAAAAAACTATTTATAAGCAACTTTTCACTAAAAAGCTGATTATAACCATCTTCCCAAAATAGTCCTAAATCACTTAAATAAAAATAAATTATTAAAATTGATATTATTTAAAAGTTGATAATTAAATTGAAACAGTTAAAAAATTATGATTTGATTTGTTAGTACTTGATTCAAATTTTAGAATTTTTCCTATATATAAATTATATGAAATTTATATTAAAATTTACTTTAAATTTTTTGGGGGGATTTGAACAAAACACCCCTCATAATAAAATTTTAATGCATTAAGGATAAAATAAAAAATAAAAAAAAATCTTAAATAGTCCAACACATACCACTATTACCAAAATATTAAATTTTAAAATAATATAATTTTTAATGTAGATGTCAGTTTTTAATAAAATTAGTATTTTTAGAATTATCTTATTAAGATCTATTAAATAAGATTTATATTGACTATTCTTAAAATACATATATATATATATATATATATATTATACTATCGAAATTGGTATAAATAGTAACATGTTAATCTGTCTGCTTCATAGTAACATGTTACTTTAACAATATTGTCTAAGAAAAAAAAGGAATATTTTATTTTGTTTTTACTCAATTATACACCTCCTCCTTGCGGGATTTATGACGCAAAATAAATTGCGTTGTCTTTTTCACCAAACAAGAATCCAATAGAGGGATTTTGGCTAAATTTAAAATTTAAAAAAAAAAATTGACAATTTTGTATTTAACTAATTCTTAACTTCTCTCTCTCTTTTTTTTATTTTTTTTTTTTTGGTACAAAAAAATCCTCACATTCTCCCGCAGGTCAAGACATAGCGTCCAAATCAAAATCACAAAGGTATTGTTGTTTGTTCTGGACAAAAGACTATAATTGAAGAGTTTGTACCAACTCCTCAACATCGACTCCTTAAATCAATTTTGTATTTAACTAATTCTTAACTTCTCTCTCTCTTTTTTTTTTTTTTTTTTTTTTTTTTTTTTTTTGGTACAGAAAAATCCTCACATCCTCCCGCAGGTCAAGGCATAGCATCCAAATCAAAATCACAAAGGTATTGTTGTTTGTTCTGGACAAAAGACTATAATTGAAGAGTTTGTACCAACTCCTCAACATCGACTCTGCTTAAATCAAAACTTATACAATAAGAAATAATTGAATCCATGTCAAATGCTATGTTAATAGAAACTTCGTATCTCCCTCCCAACCAATCGCCCAATGTCCTGGAATTATTAATTCTTAACTTGATTATTAACAAACACTGGTTGAAAAATAGTTAGCCAGATCCTCATGAACTTTTTATTTAGGTCAAGTTTGACAAATTAAAAAAAATTAAAAAGTTAAAAAGTTATCACTATTCACCAAAAGTCAAAAAGTACGGCTGCACAACTACCGATCCTAATTTTTCCCTACACACTAATTTATACATATTTTTTATAAAAAGTTGAAAAATTAACCCAAACAATCATATTTTTTCTTAATTTTTTAATCTAAAAAATCAAAAAGTATACTTATTTAAGACATTCCAAACAAACCTTTAATTTTATTATTTTTGAAAGTAAGAGTTGGTTTGGGGTATTCTAAAAAAGTGTATTTTTTGTCTTTTTATGAAAAGATGTGCAGAAAAGTAAAGAGGTGATGTGATGAAAAAAAGATAAAAAGATGAAAAGATAGATTATATAGTATATCCCAAACTAGGCCTAAGTATTTTGATAAGACGAGGAAGCCAAAGTTTGCATGGGCTCCACGTGTCTTAATAGGGACGTTAATTCCAAAAACAGTAATCTTTACTATAAATCTAATCTTAAAGTCGCATCAGAATCATCAATCATCACTTACTCTAAATAGCCGTGTTTGTACGATACCCTATGAATCATAGCCCTCTAGCGTTCCACTAGTTGAAAGCCTGTTTGGTTCAAGTAATTATTAGGTATTCTGAAAATACGGTTACGTAAGGAAATACGGTTACGTAAAGCCTATTTAGTAATTATTTCATTTTTAATTTTTAGTTTATATTTATAAAAATTTTAAAAAATATCATAAAAATTTGTTTGATAATTTTTTTAGTTTATAAATAGTTATCTCATTTTATAAATTTGAAGAAAAAACGTAAACTCAAAAAATGAGTTTATGTTTTCAGTTTTTATTTTTTTTTTTCAATTATTTTTTTTAATTAATCTTTTTTTTCAATTAGTTTTTTTAATAATTTTTTTCAATTATATTTTTTTTCAAATATTTTTTTTCCAATTAAATTTTTTTCAATTATTTTTTTAATTAATTTTTTTCAATTATAATATGTGTGATCCCATTGTCATAAATAATAAAAATAAATATAAATATTTTAGGTTTGAACAAACATATTTTTTAGTTTATGTTTTTAAAATTTTTTAAACATTTTGTTCAAACCAAACGTGTTTGTAATTTATGGGGGTGTTTGGAAAGAAGGCTTTTTAGCTTTTTTGGCTAAAATAGCACTAAAAAACAAAATAGGCTAAAATAGTCAATAAAACAAAATGTCACATCAAAATCATAATTATTTCACTTTTTCTCTTACAAACATCACGTCCAACTATAAAAAATCCAACTATCTTTCCAAACATAAAAATTTTAGCCTTCTAAAATAGCCAAAAACTAAAATAGTCTACTAAAATAGCAACTTCCCAAACACCCACTATGTTTTTCTAAAAATAAACAAAAATCAATTTATAAAATTTTTGTAAACATAAACAAAAAACGTAAACGTTACCAAACGCTATCATAATATTTTAGGAGTGTTTGTGGTTGGTAAATAAGATAAAATTTATTAGATGATTGAGACACGTAATAAGGTATAAGTGCATTTCTAACGTTATATCTATTTTTTAAAACCAAAATTAAGTAAAAGTTTTATCTAATATCATACGTTTCAACGAAAGATTTTGAATTTTTATCAAAGTATCAATTGACCGAACGGACTATCGGGCTGTTGACCAGCCAATGTAATTTTTTTACAAATTTTTGCAAGGAAGTGGTCATCTAGGAGGACAACCGATTGGATATTCGATCGGTCGCCCGATGGTGGTGAAAATGCAACAGTTATGAATAGTGAATTGATAAAAGTCCCGAGTAATCCTCAATTTAGTAAAAAATTTAACATATCCTCAATTTGATACTTATCTGGTGAAATGAATGGGGCAACAAAAGGGGTTTTTTTTCATCAAATTTAAATTTGATGAAATAATAGTTGAAATGTTGGAGATAGTCTAATGTATAATAATTAATGAAGAACATGAACATGTGGCACCGGAGGAGCACCCAATAATTTTTCGATTGGATCTCTCAAATAAATCATTCTTTTTTTTTTCTTTTTTATCTTTAGTATTTTTTTATAAATGATGTTAAATCTTTTTATTTTTTTGATTATTTAAAAAAAATTCAAAAGTCAAAATAAACTAAAAATGTTCACCATTTTTTTTTTTTTTGTCTTTTCAATACCTTTTCTAATTTTTTGATTTGTTTCATCGACTAAAATTTAAAAGATTAAAACTTTTTTAAAATAAAGAAAACAAAAATAAACCAAATAAAAACAAGGGGTACTTACCAATCAGTCCTATTAACTAGACTTATTTACTTACAAGTCCTAACTAATAAATTTAACACTATAAAAATAAGAGATTGATAAATTTATCACTATAAATTTATTCATAAAAACAAAGAGACTGATAAATTTATCACTTTAAATTTATTCATAAAAATAAAAGACTGATAAATTTATCGTTATCACTTAATAAATTTATCAATAGGACTTAATGGGTAATAAGTCTCAAAAGTAGGACCTATTGGTAGTTTACCCTAAAAACGAATTCCAAACACCAAATTGTAAGTCTATTTTTGAGAAGACTACGGAAGATTTTGAAAAGATGGTTAAAAGTTGACTTTTGACTTTTAACCAAGCTTTTTGATTTTTTTGAAAAGTAATTTAAGTAGTTGATAAAAAGTGAGTTTTTTAATTTTTTTGTTAATATTTTATGAGGTCATGTCACCATGTCATAATGTAAAAATACCAAAATAGCCCTTTCCTATAATTACAGATTTTCTCCTCTCAATCTCCAGCAACCGCAAATAATAGAGGATATAATTGTAAATTTTCATGCTGCGTTTTATTAGCCTCCCAAATGGGTTCCAGGACAAAAAAGCCACGTTTGGCTTTCTGAACAAACGCCCAGACACAGCTTATTACCACATTCCAAAAGGAGCCTACGTCTTAATTAAAAAATTAAAAAGTCATTATAAAAAAGTTAATTATTCTCTTTTTTTTTTTTTCTTTTTTTTTTCATAGAAGAAAAACTACAAAAATACTACAGAGATCAATTTCAAAACAACCCTTAACTTATAATAAAATAAGAAAATTTATTTATATACTTTTGGCAGGTGTGCAGATACATATATATATTTTTTTAACTAATAATTAACATAAGTGATTTATGTATATATATAGAGTGTAAATTATAAATACACTCCTACGATTTATTTAAAATATAATTTTTCTTCTCACATTTGAAAAATTACATCATACCCCTTAAGGCTTACAATCACATAACAAATGGTCCATTCACTTAATCAATTGTTAAGTCAAATTAACAAAGTTTATGATGCAAATAACAAAATATATATATATATATATATATATATATACTTATACCAACTTTTATAAAATTAAACGTTTTATTTATTTATTTACTTTCTAATCTCATCTTTTTTATCTCTCGTTTTCTCTTCATTTGTAATACCAAATCTTTACACCAAATCTTTCACTCTTGATCAGCACCACTGTCCTTACTGTTTACAAGCATTTGGCGCCTCATTGAGGAAAGTTGAAGAATATTGTGGTGGTGTAAAAAGTGGGATTTAGGGGTAAGTGGATGAAAATGAGGGTAGTGTAATAATTCATTTTGGTGTTGGAAGGTGTTTGGATAATTTTTTTTTTTTTTTTTTTTGGTTAGGTCAATTGCATGAAATTTTTTAATAAGAGGGTATTTATTATTTCCAAAATATGAAGGGGGGAATTCTTTTAACAAATCTCAAAAAATGTATTTATAATTTATTTATATATATTACTAATTTTTACCACCTTATATCACTATTTATTTTTTTGATCGATTCTTAATTTGAAAATAATCACTAAAAAATATAATAATACATAATTACATCTATCTAAGAAGAAAGGAAAAAAACAATAATATATAATATTGCACAAATACTTAATAATTAAACTATATAACATCTATATATCTCTAATATTTTGCTCACTTCACTTCATCCATCATATTATAGGCATCATGGAGATCTTCCACTTATTAGGACTCGTCTACATCTTTCATTTTATGTCTACCTCTTATCGGGTAAGGACTCTTGTAATCACGTTCAGAGAGAATTGTCACATGTTAATCTCCTCTTCTTCTTTTTTTATCATATATATATATATATATATATAAATACTTTAATATTTGAATTTCCCTTATAGCAATTATAATCTAACTTCTTTTATAGTAAAATAGATTCGGTCATATTTCAATTTACCATGGGTTGGGATATCTCATTATTGTTGTTAAGTTGCCTCATGAGATATGCCAAAATGACTAGTATTTATGTGTGTGTGTGTTTTTTTTTTCCGTTTATAAATTAGCTTCACAAAAAATTAATAAAATAAAAAAAGAAAAGAAAAAGAAATAACAAATGAGGAAAGTTTTCAATTAAAGTAGATTGAATACAAAAAATTTGTTTAGTTAGAAAATTGCTCAAAATGCATTTGAAATTGACAAACAATGCACTAGATTTTGACAGCCCCATGGCTCTTATATTGATGAGATATATGTTTATTCATACTCATGTATACAGCAAAAGCTTGAGTGGGTGTCCTTAAAATATGATAATTATTATAAACTGTTTTAATTTTTTCCAATTATTTTAAATATTTGTTATAATTATCAAATCCAATTACCTCTGGTATCTATACTATTATAGCCTATTTGGTGTCAACAAGTTTGTCATACTTTTTATGTTCCTAAATTATTCTCATATTGATTTCAAATTTTATAATTTCTTTATTTTTTAACAATAGGCCTATGGAGTGTGCACATCTTCTTGTATATATGTATATCATTTCAATTTATTTATTCAGCAATATAGTCAAGTTTTTGAATAATATCATACATAGACATATTTTTTTTTTATCATTAAACACAATAGTAGTGAAACTTACATTAATAAGTATACATGGGACCTATCATCTCTATTAGCGGTATGAAATCTAATAAGAAAATATATTAGATACAATATAACGAGGGAAGGAATTCTCTCCAATCCACTATTCGACTAGAGAAGCAAAATCTACCACAAGTTGCATTCTAGCTATATGATAAACTGTTCATTTTGTAAGTTTTGTGTATAGAATATCCATGCAAAAAGATTAAATTATTCCGATATTAATATCAATTTATTTAAAAATTATATAATTATATAAATCAGATCAATCTAATTTATTTTTTATGGATCAATCTAATTATATAAATCACAAAGTCCTATAAAATGAACAGTTTAAATCATCAGCATGAAACTCATGGTGAGCTCAATAAACCCAACAACACCTCTCCCATCCAACGATAGATTGGATAGAATCCAATCATTTTCCTAAATTTAATACAGTTCCAATAATTTTTTTTGTGACAAAACAGTTGAAGGGGCAAAACCTTGGATGGAGATGGATTACTAGCTTATCCAATATTATATGACATATGACAGTCTTATTTTCTCTTCACCTACCAATTAAAACTATGTAATTATTTTAGTATCATTTTCATTATAACACAAAGCCAGCTAATAAATAATAATAGCATATTGTCATTTTATTGCTTAACTTTAAAAATCCCACCTGTGACATTGATAATATAATAGAGATGCATACTATCAAAAATAATTTTATTTTATTATATTTTATTTTGCGGCGGCAGTCATATTAAAAGAAATTATAAACGTACTTATTTTAAAAGCAAAGGTCGCATTCTATGCCAACCAACATAGTACCTTACTACAATTATCAAAAACTAATGGACACAAAAAAAATTGATTTATTTTTAATTCTTCATTATTGTTGGTGATATGGAACTAATTATGGTCGGTAGATGGATTTGGATTAAAAAGTTTAAATTTTAGCATTACTTGTGACAAAGGGTTTAATTTTATCAAGAATTATATGTGATTTTGAATCTTATATGTTGTGTAATGTATTTTTTTTCTTTTTATATTATTTATTTCTCTTTTGTCAATGATAAAAAAAATAAAAGATTAAGTGTTCGAACAAAGAAACAAAACACAAAATCAAATACAAAAACACAAATGGATTGAAGGGGCTAAATGCAAAATGGGTTAGGTCCAAGCCTTGGGCCGGCCCAATCTCATAAAGCCCAAGTCCTAGTTGGGCGGATAAGTACATGGACAGATCAGTTGAGCCCACTCTCACGATCAACAGCCCACCCAAGTCCTCAAGCACTTGGGCCCGACCTCAGATGGAAAGGTTACCAACCGCAAAGATCGATCGGGCCGAGCCGCAGACGAGAATGTGGGCCGAACAGATAGCAGCCCAGCCCATCTTCACAGTATGAGCCTGGAAAAGGGGCCGAGTCGAGGCACGTCATTACCGAACCGAAGTATATGGGTACCGAGCTGGAGAAACCTAACAAGGAAACGTGGGATCTGTGAATGCATGCATGTGCAGGTTGCCACCTCAGCTGGTCCCCTATACCACAAATCACGGAAGTTGTTGAGCAAAAGGAATGTGATTAGTTATGAGCATGCTTACAATGAGAATAGGCAATCATTGACAACTACCAAGTGGTCCCCCCGCCTGGAGCAAGGCTGGAAAGACACCTGGCAGCACCTTTACCTCATGAACTCACCTTGAGAAGCAAGTAAGGAACACTATACATACAACAAGAACTTCACATTGAAGGTAACAAAACAAATTCCGATTTCACCCACACTTTACATCCTTCTGTTCCCCGATCACTATTTCCCACACCGGAGGGGTTATCCTGGCAACCGCTTCCTGGCAGAGTCCCGATCCTGGACGATCCCGGTGAAAGTGAGCCCCGATCCACTTTCATCTAGTGCGGAATCCGGTACGCACAATTGGTGCGGTGAGCGTGGATCATCTTTTCATCTCTAAGCTCTGTATTCAGTTTCGGCAATGGGGATTGAAGACGTTCTGCCTTCATCACATACTCCGCAGACGGAAAAGACGAAGGAAAAAGGTTTGGCACTCCCGACAGTTCTGGAGGAGCAAACTGGAAACAATAATCGAACCCCCGAGTCTGTCGAACATCGACACCTTCGTCGGAGGTTCTTCTCATCATTTCATACGGAGAAAGATTATAGAGATCGAATTATAGATTCCATGGGAATGGAGATCTGAGAATTGAAGGCTCAACTAAAGAGGGTGTTGGGTGACCCGACAGAGAGAAGAGGATGAGCCCTCCCGTTTGCAACAAAAAGAGCTCATCTAGGAATTACCAAGAAAGAAACTCCCCAGAATGATTCCGCAACAAAGCCAACCAATCCCAACTCGTAGCGAGGCGGCGAGTAGTCACACCCGTGGGTCACGCCAGAGGGCCAAGAGACGAAGACGGGTAGTCAAGAAATCAATACCCTCCTCAGACCTTCAGATTTGGCTGATCGGAAATAGACGAACGAACAACATCGGGATCATTTGGACCGTACTGTCCACCAGAGAGAACATCGAGCGCTGGATAGACTTGTCTCTTCGCCGTTTTCTTCAGAGATAGAAACCATGAGACCCCCAAAGAAGTTTACTCCACCGAAGTTCACTTCCTACGATGGGAAGTCGGATCCTCTCACGCATATCAGTCATTTCAGACAGATGATGTCCCTCTGGAGCCGAGATGAGGCACTGATGTGCAAAGTCTTCCCGTCCAGCTTGGGAGAAACCGGACTCCGATGGTTCGATCGACTCCCCGCTGGATCAATTCATAGCTGGAAGCAGCTCTCCGAAGAGTTCTTAGCCAGGTTTGTTTCCAATACTAAGATCCCAAAAGAACCGGACACACTGTTCGGCCTCAGGAAGGAGCAGGAGGAAACACTGCGCAGTTATGCTAGGAGATATTGGGAAGAATATAACGATCTGGAAGAAAATGTGTGCAGCGAACAAATGGGCTATGTCCTTCAAACATGGTTTGCGTCCGGAAAGTAAGTTAAGACAATCACTCACTAAGCGTCCGGCCACAGCTCTGAAAGATTTGCGCGCCAGGATTGAGCAGTATGCTCGCCTGGAGGACGATCAGATTCCCATTGAGGTAGTATCAGCGGAGCAGGCAGCCCGGCAGAAGAAGAAAGCGGACCGAGGAGAACACCGAGGGATTGCGGTAAATGAGGTCGATAAGGCTAAATCACATGAAGCTATTGTGACCATGTTCAAAGAGCCAATCTACCGAATCCTGGAGAAGATCAAGAGAGAGCCCTTCTTTGTTTGGTCACGAAAATGATGGGAGATCCAAATGCGAATCGAAGCTCAGTGCACCTACCATCAAGACAGAGGACACATGACTCGAATCAGAGAGCACTAAAGCAACACTTGGAGGACTGGTAGCAATGGGCACTTGAGGGAATATATAGATCGGGGTATAAAGAGGCGGCAGAATCGGGGAACCCACTTCCGAGTAAATGTGGAGCATCCACCAGCCGATAATAAATGTGATCCATGGAACAATGCTCCGAATCCGAGGAAACACCGAAAGAAGAGATCGCAAAGGTCGCCCAAATTCAAAGAAATCATGTCGAAGGAGCCGATCGAAAAAGGTACGCATCGCATCAAAATCCTCCCTATGTAATCGTCTCATTTACTAGCAAAGATCTAGAAAGCATACAAAGACCCACACACACCGATGCATTGGTCATAACTCTTGGGATTGGGAAACGATTTGATGTGAAACGAGTCCTAGTAGATCAGGGCAGTGCAGCAGACATACTGTATTATGATTTGTTCAGGAAGCTTGGCCTCTCGGCAAAGATCTCACCCCGCATGATCCGTTAGTCGGTTTCAATTCACAATGGAATGGCCGCCGGCCGCATAGTGTTGCCAGTCGTAGGAACCAAAACCCTCCAGATAGAATTCTTGGTTGTTAACACACCATCCCCTTATAACGCCATACTTGGCCGCCCATGGATTCATCGCATGGAAGCAGTCCCCTCAACCTATCACCAGCTCATTCGTTTTCCTACGGAACACGGAGTAGAGCAGATCTCAGGGGACCAAGTTGCGTCCAAACACTGCTTCATGGCGGCGTTAAAAACAAAGCAACTCAAGAACCGGCAGACAAGGAAGTGGCCGAACAACCAGTCTTGGAAGATGTAGGAGGGACTCCGGAGGAAAAGATGGTGGAGGATTTGGAGAAAGTCCTAATAGGAGAAGCCGATCCTGAGAAGTACTTCCTTATTGGTACCTCGCTAAGCGCTGATGAGAAACTTCAGCTGCTGGAACTGCTGAGGGAAAATATGGAGGTATTCGCGTGGTCAGCATATGATACTCCCGGTTGGACCTGCATTTATGCGTGCACAAGCTCAACATCAACCCTTCTACCATCGCATCGTAAAAAGCCGGAGATCCCCAGTCGAGCACACCGAAGCAGTGATCGCCGAAGTCAAAAAACTTTTGGCCTCAGGTGCAATCAGAGAAGTACAGTACCCGCAGTGGTTGTCCAATACAGTTGTAGTCAAGAAGAAGAACGGAAAATGGAGAGTTTGCGTCGATTTCACCTGCTTGAACAAAGCATGCCCTAAAGATAGTTTTCCGCTGCCTCGCATTGATCACCTAGTAGACTCTCAACAGGGCATGGCGCATGAGTTTTCGGATGCCTATAGCGGTTATCACCAAATACCACTATCGCCCGGATCGAAAAAGACAAGATTCATCACTCCAAGAGGACTTATCGCTATAGGGTAATGCCGTCGGGCCCCAAGAACGCCGGACCGACCTCCCAGCGAATGATCACTGGGATGTTCAGAGATCAATTGGGTAAGACCATGAAAGCCTATATAGACGATATGGTGGTAAAAAGCAAGTTCGCTACGAGCCACCTCACAGACTTGAGAGAAGTATTCAAGATCTTGAAAGCCCACCGACCGCCTCAACGCCTCGAAGGCGCCTTGGTGGGAACAGGAAGTTCTTGGGATACATGGTCACTCGTAGAGGAATCGGCGAATCCGATCAAATCAGGCCATACGTAACCTCGAAGTGCCAACAAAGTCTAAAGAACTGCGAAACTAGCCGATGGCGGCCTTGATCAACCGTTTATCAAGAAATCCTCAGATCGGATGAAACCCTTCTTCCAGCTTTTTAGGGAAAAAGCTGCATTTGAATGGAACAGTGAATGGACTGGAGCACTGCAGAATCTCAAAAGATACCTCAAGACACCCCCACTATTATCCACCGAGGTGAGAGGAGCTATATCTCTATCTAGCGGTGTCAGATCATGCCGTGAGCGCAGTATTGATACGGGAAATTGATAAGGAGCAAAGACCAGTGTATTACGTCAGCAAGACTCTACTAGACGCCGAGACACGGTACCTACCATTAGAGAAGTTGGCTTATGCGCTGCTTATAGCCTCAAGAAAGTTGCAACATTACTTCCAAGGGCACACCATTAATGTCCTCACCGAATTCCCCCTCAGGTCTGTATTTAGCCGAGCCGATTTCTCTGGCCGAACAGCGAAGTGGGCGGTAGAGCTTGGTGAGTTTGACATTAGGTATCAGCCACGAACGGCAATCAAGGCACAGGTCTTGGCAGACTTCGTCAAATCACTCCGCCAGAGTATCGAACCAGGAACCTTAGCTCGCACAAAAGCCACGCGCCACGAACAGAAAAACCCAGTAACCGGAAGCATGGAACCCCTTTAGTGGAAACATCTGGCAACTCTACGCCGATGGTACGTCCAATACCCGAGGCTCGGGGCGAGTAGTCCTTATTTCTCCGTAGGATTTATCTCGGGAACAGGCTCTCGTGCTTGGTCGAAAGCTTGAACAACGAGGCCGAACACTTGAAGCGACTTCTTGTTTTCGATGATTCGCCTAGTAGTAAACCACCGGGGTCTATGAAACTCGACGAAGAATGACTATGTACGCAGCAAGGCCAGACCTCGCCAGAAATTTCAATCCATACGAGTGGAGCGCATCGGGACAAAAATAGCCACGCAGACGCCTGGCATGCCTAGGCTCGTCAATAGACACAAAGGATGCCGAAGAGTTTGGGTTGAGTTCATACTGTAACCAAGTATTGCATCTCCGGTCCTCTGCAACAACTTAGAGCCGAAATGATGGATCCAATATTGGTCTTCTTGAAATCGTCAACTCCCGAAGACAAAAAGGAAGCCAACAAGATCGTACATAAATCGGCTCGATTTTGGGTCTCACCGTCTGAAGCTTTACAGCGTTCCTACCTCGCCCCTACCTCCTATGTGTGCATCCGAATCTCGTTGAGAATGTTCTCTATGAAATTCACGATGGGATTTGTGGGTGCCACGTTGGCGGAAGGTCACCGCACACCGAGCCTTAACACACTGCATGGTGGCCACGAATCGCAAAGAAGACGCCAAAGAAGATGTGCAACGATCGACAAATGTCGAGGTTTGCTCCACTCATTCATCACCAAAAAACCCTCACTCCACTCACCAAATGGCCCTTGCGCAATGGGGTCCGGATATTGTTGGACCATTGGCCGAGGCAATCGAACAGCGATTCTTCATTGCTGCAACCGACTATTTCTCCAAGTGGATCGAAGTTGAGGCATTGGCAAATATCAAGGAGGCAGACACAAAACGGTTTGTCTTGAGGAACGTGGTAGTACGTTTCGGCATCCCGCGGGTACTGATTGCGGACAACGGGACTCAGTTTGATGGAAAGGTCTTCAGGAAATTCTGTGCCGACCTCAGAATTGAATATAGGAACTCCTCTCCGGGATATCCACAGAGCAATGGTCAGGCAGAAGCATCGAACAAAACCATCATCAATGGAGTAAAGAAACGTCTTGAGCACGCCAAAGGAAAGTGGGTCGAAGAGTTACCACATGTACTATGGGCCTACCGAACTACAAAGACGGGCGCACCTTAGAAACACCTTACTCCTTAACCTATGGAATGGAGGCCATCATCCCACTTGAAGTAGGTCTCCCAACTCTTGATCTGAATTATTTGAAAGCTCCAAGAATGAGGAAGCCATCGCACAAGCATTGGATATGGCGGAAGGTCGAGAGAGGCAAAGACTGATCAAAGCTTGAAGCATATCGAACAACTCATCCGAAATTTCAACCAAAAAGTTTTTCCAAGGCAATTCATACCAGAGAATTGGTTTTGAGGAAGGTCATGGATCATAAACAGTGCTGGCGAAGGCAAACTTGGGCCGAATCGGAGGGTCCCTACAAAATCCTGACATGATGGGAAATGGAGCTTACTACCGAAGATTTGAACGGCAGAGCAATACCGACCTTGGAATGTAGCAAACCTCAAGAAGTATTATCGAGAGAATCAAGACATAACTTCTTTATCGTGATGTAAAGGCATTTATTCGCTATCCAATACAAATGTTTTCCCACTCTTCTCGGATTTATACAATCTATGTAACTAGCTTTGGTCTTTACCAAACGGAATTAGCTTTGGTCTTTACCAAACGGAATTAGCTTTGGTCTTTACCAAACGGAATTAGCTTTGGTCTTAACCAAACGGAATTAGCTTTGATGTTTGTCAAACGGAATTAACTTTCGATTTTACCCAAATGGCTCAAATGTAACGATCGAACGGAATTTAAATTTGGTTAGCACTCAAACATGCCATGTGGTATAGCATGGTGGTTAATGTTTGGCAACCGTATTGGAAACTTGCAAACTGGCATTCCTTGGTGGAATCCACACTTATATATCTTAAGTAAACTTCTATTTAGCCAAGTGGCATTGCTTGGTGGACACCACACTAATGCATCTTAATTAAATTTTCCACCAAGTGGCATTACTTGATGAAAATTATATGGCATATCTTGAGCAAACACCTTTGCATCTACGTAACTTCTAAGTATCAAGATATCAACACTTCAAGACAGATTCAAACGAAGCGAGTTGAAACAGACTCAATAATTTCGATCTCACTTAGCTCTGTGGGGGCAAACAATTGTTTTCTTACAAAACCAACCGGACCTAAGTGAGACCCGTTAGCCACGCCGATCACTAGTTCGCCCCGAGGTCTCAACAAGGTTTCCCGGGGCAAGCAACATAGAATCAAACAGAACATCCATTAAAAGCAACATGAGAACTGCATCGAGCATCTATTCGGCCCTGAGGTCCCAACAATGCTCGGCCGGGGGCAAGCAGCATGAGAAATGTTCAAACAAGCACCAATATCAAGTTGCAAGTTCAAAAACAAAGGGAAAATTGTACCATCCAACAAAGGGCACAGAAGGCCCCGCAACCAAGCAACATCAAAACAAAACAAAAAGAAAGAAATTGTCTTCAGAAACAGAAAAAAGCAAAAGGTTCAAATTTGGGGTGACATCAATCTTCATCAATCTTCATCAAACTTCATCAACAATGGGTAACTCAGGAGCAATTTCAGCAATCTGGTCCAGGCCATCTGCGGGAGGAAAAGTAGAGGAAGCTCCAACTTCCTGAGAAGTAGGAGCCACCTTAACCACATCTCCCACGGCCTCTGTGGTCTCGAACCCCTTCAAAGATCCACCGCTTCAAAGGGCAACATTCATGCTCATGTTTTGCTTGCGCCTTCATCTTCGAGAAACATTGTGCGGTTCTCGATAGAACAACAGAGTAGAAACAATCTTGAACCCACAGCCTCGATGGAACGGGATATCTGATACAGGAAGAGCCTTCAGAACCGCCGCCATGACAAAGCACTTGTCCAACCCCTTACAAAAAGCTTATCCCGCAAAGATCGTATCTCCTCCTTGTAAGTCGCCTCATCCCAGCCTTTGTTGCGGTCTTGGCCTCCGTCCGATGAAGACGGCGGCCATCACAAGAATAACGGCCTCCGGTTCAACCTTCCCTCGAAATGAGCACGAGTTCCAATAGCAGCTTCCTTCGATTTTTCAGCGGAGGCAACAATCTTGTTCAGACGAAAAGCCTCTCTCGCCAGCTTCGGCCCCTCCTTTTCAGATTCCGTGTTCATCGTCACCTCCACATTCAATGCACCTCCAAAGACGGCCTTTTCCAAATTTCTTCAAAGACGGGTGATGGACAGATGCATCCTCTGGATACACTGCAAGAGACGACAAAAACTTAGAAAGAAGAAAGACCTCGGTGCAACAATGAAGTAAAAAAAAAAAAAAAAAAGAGAAAAAAGAGAACACTTACAAAGCCATCATCCAAGTGTCCCTTCAAAATTGGAATATCACGGGGCCCATTATGGTACCGGCCATGTCAACCAAGATCAACAGAATTTGGTCAAATCAAAAGCAAAATCTGTGAAACAAAGAACCGAAGTCTGAAGTGGAAATGGGCCCGCCTCATGAGATATCGGCGCTCCCACTTCTCAAAATTCTCATCCTCAACAGAATCTGAAGGGCTTCCCCACCACCGCCTTGCCGTCTCCTCCTCCTCTTTTTGCTCGTTCAAGAATTGAAGCCGAGGGCTCGGTAGCGATTGAAGGGTACCGAAGCCCGATCTCCATCTTCACCTCCATCGACTCTTGGTTCGGCCTTCTCTGGAGGGTCAAGTACTTGAGGTTCAAGGCCTCAGCCTCCGTTCTACTAATACTCTCCTTTTTCGCCATAGACCCGCCTCCTGAAATCAGGGTGAGAAGGCGCCCTCGGAAAGAGCATCCCGACCGACGACTTGAGACCAAGGAGGAGGAGGAGGCGTGTCGATCAGACGTAATCTAGCAGTATAAAGAAGCCTCGCTTTCTAAGATAACAGAACGATAAGTAGACTGGTAGTCCAACAACTCTGGCGCAGACCTTTTCTTGTATCTCAAAGCAGCCTTGATGGCCTCAAAGATTTTCCGGTTGGGTCTCATTTGAAGCGGAGGACTCGCAAAGAGGAGGTAACTTATCGAGCAATATTCGTAATAAAGGAGGAATACCAAAGGCATCAAAAGAGAGATTCGCACTGGTATCCATCTCTCTGCAAGATCCGCTCGATGGAACTCGTCCCCAAAGAGAAACTCCCAATTCCCACCGACTTGCAAAAAATCATCATTGTGTTTATCTGAATCAGGCAGACCGGTGACCAAGTGACAATCAGCAGAACGGACGCGCAGGTAGTACGTACTATGATCCTTATTGTGAGAAAGGGTGTAACAACCCAAAATGTCCCATATGTCCAGATTCAAGCCTAACCGCCTGTTGAGAGCAGAAACACCGCATACGACACGAAAGAGATTCACGGACACTTGCATTGGAGTCAACTGAACTTGGTGGAGGCGGCGCACTGGTCGAGAGGAAACCGAACCCCCCTCAACTATCGCAGCAACAGGGAAGGCGACGGTGTTCCTCGTGCCCATGCGCTTGGCATCCACCTTCGCCAAAGAGAGGGTCACATCATGAGGAATGTTGTAATCTAAACGGAACATGGCCATGGCCTCTGGGGTATCGACTAAGGAACGAAACTTCCCCATTCAACCGACCTAAAGGACAGAAGAGGATTCGTGTAACAGGATACTAGACGAAAAGCATTTAACGCATTGCACTGCATTTATTAGAACAGAGGAAGAAGAAGAGTAATAAGAAAACTTACAAAGCAAGATCGGCGTTGAAGAAGATTGAGCGAGCACCAATGAATTCCAAGACCGAAGGACGGGAGGAGTCTCTCTCTCCTCTCTATCTCTATCTTTCCCTAAATGCACTAGGAGAATGGGAGAATCAAATCAAGGATTTGAAGTGATATCTCAGCATTAATGACCTCGGTCGGCGTATAGCATGCAAATCGCGATCTTCAGTACGAAGTCGACGCATTATCTCTGCCCGCCTATGGCGCATTGCCACGTGGCATTTGAAAGGACGCATGCAGGAACTTGTGTCAGGATTGAACCGTCACCAAGGCCGAACTGGGAGGGAGCCAAAGCGACGCGACGCTTGGGAGACAGAACCATAGCTCCCACCAAGGGGAACCTTAGCGCGAGCTAGGGGGCAAATGAAGGGGCTAAATGCAAAATGGGTTAGGTCCAAGCCTTGGGCCGGCCCAATCTCATAAAGCCCAAGTCCTAGTTGGGCGGATAAGTACATGGACAGATCAGTTGAGCCCACTCTCACGATCAAATTTCACCCAAGTCCTCAAGCACTTGGGCCCGACTCGAAAAGGAAAGGTTAACCGCAAAGATGGATCGCCGAGTCACAGAGACGTAGAATGTGGGCCGAACAGATAGCAGCCCAGCCCATCTTCACAGTATGAGCCTGGAAAAGGGGCCGAGTCGAGGCACGTCATTACCGAACCGAAGTATATGGGTACCGAGCTGGAGAAACCTAACAAGGAAACGTGGGATCTGTGAATGCATGCATGTGCAGGTTGCCACCTCAGCTGGTCCCCTATACCACAAATCACGGAAGTTGTTGAGCAAAAGGAATGTGATTAGTTATGAGCATGCTTACAATGAGAATAGGCAATCATTGACAACTACCAAGTGGTCCCCCCGCCTGGAGCAAGGCTGGAAAGACACCTGGCAGCACCTTTACCTCATGAACTCACCTTGAGAAGCAAGTAAGGAACACTATACATACAACAAGAACTTCACATTGAAGGTAACAAAACAGTCCCGATTTCACCCACACTTTACATACTTCTCTTCTCCGATCACTAATTCCCACACCGGAGGGGTTATCCGGCCAACCCCGGCCGGGCAGCTCTAATCTGCTTCTGTGGCAGAGTCCTGACCTCGACAGTCCAAAAGTGAGCCCCGATCCACTTTCATCTAGTGCGGAATCCGGTACGCACATGGATGGATAAGACTTTTAAAGTGGGCTCTACTAACATATCCGGTAAAATCTTGTTCATCTATGTGCTTTATGTATAGATTTTTGTAATCTATCTATTTCTGTATTACTAGTGTAATTAACATTACTTAAATTTATTCTCATTGATGTACATAAAGTTAAGTCTTAATTGATTCATTCTTAATAAAGAGCCAACATAAACCCTTCACAAAAGTAAATTTAGATCTGATATTTTAAGGGTTTTAAATATTTTTTTAATAATAATATGTAAATGCAATTTTTAATTTTTTATTTATTTATTGTTTTAGATCTTTCCTAATTAGTAGGAAGACAAGATTGTTTGGAAACATGGAAAAGAATATAAGATTAGACATATCGTTTTTTGCTTGAATTTAGAAAAGGAAAATAAATATTAGTCAGTGTGTTTGGTTTCAGTTTTTTGAATTAAATTTTTTAAAAATTAAATTTTTTATTTTTCGTATTTTTTTGTTTTTAGTGAATATTTTTAAAATTTTAAGCTTTTTTTTAAAACTTTTTTAGATGCATCTTATTTAGATGTGTCTAAAAAGTAAAATATTTGCGAAAAAATATTTTAAAAAATTAATAAATGCACAAAAATACGAAAAATGTACTAAATTTTCTCCTCTTTTTTTTTGTATTTTTGATATTTAGTGAATTTTTTAAAGATTTTTTTCACAAAAATTATACCTTTTAAGTGTATTAATGTTAGGTGTGTCTAAAAATTTAAAAAATTGTTTAAAATATTTAAAAAATTCAGTAACAATAAAAAAATATAAAAAATAAAAAAATAGAATTTTTTAAAAAGTATTTTTAAAAAGCTCAAACCAAGCAAATTTTTTTTTCTTAGATAGTGGGATTTTAAGTTTGTTAATAAAATAATAATTAAAAAAAGACATACTATAAGTCCTGTCTAGAACAGAGGTTGAGAGAAATAAATAATAAGTAAATAACATTTTCTCTATTTATTTTTCTAGAGAGTTTGATTCTCATAACTTACACCACAATAAAGAGTTGACTTAGGAAATAAAGGGCTCTCTTTAGGGCTACAACCAGTTGAATTGTCCGTGACTCGGCTCGACTCAACTAGTTAAATGGTTCGACTTGATTCGTTAAATAAATAAATGAAGTCGAGTTAGATTTTAGGCTCGTTCATAAACGAACTGAATTCAAGTTCGAATAAGTTCGGCTCATTTATCTTTACTTAAATTATGTAATAAATATATTATTTATATATTAAATAATATAAAATATGTAAATAATAGCAAACTTATATTATTTATATGTTAAAACAATATAAATACTTATTATTAAATAATATATAAATATATTATTGATATATTTAAATAATATAAATAATAAAAAAATTCGTTATTGAGCTTCGAGCTCGGCTAATATTAACGAACCAAGCTAAAATCGAGCTGAATAATTAGACTCGATAAACAAACGAACTGAACTCGAGGTCAGTAAAGCTCAGTTCAATTTGTTTGCAACCCTAGCTCCCTTACTAAATGTGATATTTGTGTTAAAATATTATGGTGCTAGATAAATATGTTTTGTCATTTATTTCTTTTTAAAAAAAAGCAAAGTAGTATCCAATAAAAAATAAAAGTTGCAACTTTGTGAAGAAAGCATATTGTGACTTTATATAACATTAATTATTGTAATTTAGTTAGGTCATTATTTAAGCAATAATGCATATACACACACTTCTTCTTTTCTTTTTTTTGATTTTGACTATGCACAAACTTTTATTTGGCACTAAAAGGTGTGTGTTGACAACATGAGTCCTACCAAAAAGTTGTGGCCATGTATGTGTCAAACAATATTTTTGTTATAAAGTTGTGTGGGAATTAAAATAAAATTCACATGAAATCCAACAAAAAAGTTAGTATAATTAAGGTCATAAAATTTAAGGAGAAAGCTTTGAAATCATGCAGCTGTCTTATAGGCACATAAATAATTTCATAAAATAAGATAGGATGTGACTTAAATTATTTGTATTTATAATTGTAAATAAAATGAATATATTTATGGCTGTGAATATTTTATTTTAAATTTTGTTTGAGACCCATAAAAACTCATTTTAATTTTACCTATAATATATTACAGGTTATGAACCATCTTTTGATTTGTTACAAATTTAATCACATAATGTCAGACTCTCTTGCCATGTCATTAAGCTTGTTTGGTAAAATTTATTATAAGTTAAAAATTAATAATAAAAAAGTATAAGTCAAAAGTTTCAAGTTTTTTCAACTTTTCAAATAAACCACAATTTTTTCTTTCGAAATTTTTGTCTTTAGTGATTTTTTTTAATTTATTTACATTATGTCAATTTTTTTCTTTTCTTTTTCAGTTTGTCTTGTATAGATGAATCCAAAAAAGATTTTATTTCATTTTTTGAATTTTTTTTTTTAAAAAAAGAAGCAAAAAAAAAAAGTCTACTATTTTTTATTTATTTTTGTCTTTTTAGAAAATTTCAATTCTTTTTTAATGTTATAGCTCATCTCTCCTGATAGAAGTTAGAAACCTAAAACTTTTTTTAAAAAGTGTGTTAAAAACGAAGAAAAAAACCAACAAAAAAAAAGGTGAACTTCCCCCCAAGCTATTTCTATCTAAAATATAGGCAGAATTTATCAAACAACCTGACACACAAATAACTTAAATAAATTAGGAAACGAATTGATTAGAGGAGGATATTTTTGTCTTCTATTTTTTTATTATCAATTTTTAATATATAAGAGGTGTTTGAGAAGTAGGTTAGAGGCTAAGATAATTAATAAAATAAAATAAAATATCGTATTCAAATTATAATTATTATATTTTTCTCTCACAACTATCACATCAATTACAAAAAAAGTCAACAAACTTTATAAATATAATTTTTTTAATGAGATTAAAATAGCCAAATAATTAAAAAAAACCAATTAAAATAGTTAATTTTCCAAACGGGGCCATCATAAGATATTGGGTTACTAAGGCTTTGTTTGAAATGTGGGTTGCCTTTTTGAATTTTTGGCTATTTTAATCTAGAGCTAAAAAATATCGTTTGAGATTGATTTTTTTATTTTTTTTATTTTTGTAAAAAAAAATGAAATAATTATAATTTGAATGTGACATTTTCTCTTATTGATTTTTTAACTTATTTTATCTTTGTCACTATTTTTAGCCTATAACCCTAAAAACTCTCATGCCAAATGAGGGCTAACTTATTTCAATCACATTATCTCTTAATTTTTTTACACGTCTTTTTATAATAAAAAAAATTAACTTATTGTTTGAGAACTAGGAAAAATAAATTACTTATTAACATTTTCTTTATAAAAAAACATTAAAAAAATATAAAAATAATATCCAATAAACTAATTTTTTTCCTAATCGTCAAGATAGACTACCACACCCCCAAACAATTTTTGCATCATACCGATGCGAATGAATTTAAAAGTTTAAATTGTACTACATTTATTTTATTTTATTTTTTACATTTGTTTATTCTATGTTTTGTATTTTTTGTGCGCGTAGATTATTATTTTTTATTAAAAAAAATTACTATAATTTCTAGCTAATATTATTATTAGGGTCTGTTGGGGAAAAAAAATTTTAACCTAACTTTTTATTTTTTTATTTTTGACTAATTTAACCTGACTAAGTTAGTTCCGTTTGAAAAGAATTTTTTGACTTTTAAAAAAAAAAGTGAAATAATTATAATTTTGATGTGAACTTTTTAGTTTTTTAATTTTTTTGAGTCGTGCCACTTTTTTACGTATTTTTTTTGCACCTTAAAAAAAATTAAAAAATTAATTTTTAACCTACCTTCTGAAAAGTCATTATCTTAATGGCTTATTTTGTTTTTTTGTATTTTTTTAATCCCAACCTAAACCCAATTCACTTGTCAAACGAGGACTTAATCACTCAAAAAAATATATATATAAAAGAAATCAACCAATGAAAAAATAAAAGAGATAAATAGATTTAGGGTTCGTTGGGGGATATGGATTAGGTTTTTGATTTTTTAACTATTTTAGCTTTGAGTTAAAAAACTTAGTTTGAGATAGACTTTTTGACTTTTTTTATTTTTATAAGAAAAAAAATAAAATAATTATAATTTAAATATGACATTTTATCTTATTAATTTTTAAAATTTTTTTTAACTAAAATAACTAAAAATTCAGACTTTTTGGCATGCCTAACAAAGGCTTACAAGAAAATAATTATAAAAAATGAAAATAAAAAAGATAAATAAAAAATATCACAGAGAGCATAGAGACTGGAGAGAGAACTGAGAAGAGAATGAAAGCTCAGTGAGGAAGAAAAGAAGCAAAACCTGCCCCTGTAGCGCTCTCTCTCTCTCTCTCTCTCTCTCTCTTCAATGTATTATCTGATGAGAGAGAAGAAGAAGCTATTACACGTTTTCTCCTATTCGATCCACTGATCTCTCTCTGCATTTCCGATCTACCCAACAACACGCACAACACTTGACAATGCTCGCAGATCCGAGTTTTTTTATTCAGCTCCAAGCTCCTTTTTCTCTTCAGTTTCGTTGCAAAATCGAGATCTCAATCGCTTCTTCACGAGCTGTGTCGAGTTGGTGTGAGTGAGTGAGTGAGTTCGTGTTTTCAAGGCGTTTGACTTCGGTGGTGACGGTAAGTCAAGGCTCGAAATGACAACTCTGTACTTGTAGTTTGAACTCAGGACCGAGTCTTTTAGAGTTGAATTAGGGTTTTGTTTAGTGTAGCTGTTGCTTTCGGGATCACAATCTGACAAATCTGGGGTTCTAGTACCTGGCTTTGGCCATGAATTCTTTGTTTTTTGTGTAGATATGGCTTCACATTTGAACTGGCACTGGAATTCCAGCTATGCCGTCAATTACCAAGACTGGGTTTTGACTCAATTTGATGCAATTTTCGGATTTGTGTATGGAAATGGAAGTGAATTTCATGAAATCTTGATATCTATCAATGGAGAGTTGAGTTTGGTTTTGATTATCAGAGGGTAATAATAATTGTATCATATGATGTGCAAGTTATTACTTTTAGGAGGGATCAAAGAGGTTTAAGTTATTTATACTACAAATTATAGCTTGATTGCATTCTGGTTTTCATGGGTTGTTGTTGTTGTTGTTTCCATTTGGGTCGTATGGAAGGTTTGGAGTGATAATTATAGCACAGTAAAATAGGGTAGTGAAAATGCCTCCTTCTCCGGCGATGAGATGCTCCCCTGGGAGGGAGCTTAGAGGGGACAATCACAAAAGAGGGCGCAGTCTTGAGGCCGGAATTCTATTCCGGGAGAAAGATGATGATCTTGCTCTCTTCAATGAGATGCAGACCAGAGAAAAAGACAGTTTCTTGCTTCAATCAAATGATGATTTTGAAGATATTTTTTGTAAGTTTCTATTACTGATAGACTGTTGGAATTGGGTTGTTGGTTTCCTTCTTTTGAGAAGTACGGAATTTAGATTATTCTTGTTTTCTCTAGCTGACAGTTATTATTATTATTTTTTTTTTATATATTTTACCTTGATTTGCTTTTTGTAGCTACAAAGCTAAATTACTTCTCAGATTATAAGCTTGGAATCTCCATTCCTGGGCGAGGTGAGAGTAGTGGCCTGCTTAATGCGGATGGGGAGAAAAATGACTACGAATGGTGGGTGATATTTTTCTTCTTGTGATGCTGTCAATTTTACACCCTTTAGTTGAATTTTTTTTTTTGGTGGTAATTTTGGATCTTAATACCGAAATTTTTCAAAAAAATGAAAAGAAACAAAAATGAAGCTTCAAGCAGATACTTCTTTAGCATCACACTAGAGGCTCGTTAGTTTGTTGTCTGGGGGTATGCCCTCTGTTTATGTGGTTTGGCCCTAGTTTTATACCTTATTTGTTCAATACATTGCTTTATTATCTCACAAAATAAGTAAATAAAAATAATTATCAAAAAAAAAAAAAAAGAACGCATTAGTTAATAAAAAGTAAATAAAATTCCAGTAGGAGAAGTTTTTTATTTTCATGCAGCTGAAAAGTCAGTCTCTAACCACGTAATTGGAAATTATGGCATCACAACTAGTCATTTTAGAAACTAAATTTACAGATATGAATGAATCGTTATTATTCTTTGGAAATATATAAATTCCTTTAATCCTTTTTCACTGTTCTGTAGCTGATCTCACTACTTCACTGTTCTTGGGTTTGATCTAATATCTGGTGTTGTTAAATTAAAGGTTATTAACTCCTCCTGACACCCCTCTCTTCCCTTCTCTGGATGATGAGACGCCTCTGGTTACACTCGCTCAGAGGGGAAGACCTCAAAGTCAACCCATCACAATCTCAAGATCATCCACGGTAGGTCATTGTTCATGTCAATGGGATGAATATTCATCGTTTATTTACTTGTATCTGTCAATGGTGTCTACTGCTCATGTTTTCCTTTAACATTTTTTATACCATAATGCATCTAATGTGTATCTTATTGTAGATGGAGAAGAATCGCAAAAGTAGTAGAGGTAGTCCGAGCCCAAATCGCTTAAGCCCTTCTCCACGGTCTGGGAATAGTACTTTCCATACGAGGGGAAGCCCATCTTCAGCAGCTCATTCTAGTCCAACTCCTAGTGTTTGCCATGCTACCCCATCACAGAGACCATCTTCCCCACCAAATAAACCATCAACACCTGCTCCAAGGTCTTCGACACCGACTCCTCGGAGGATAAGTACGGGGTCTGGTGGTACTGTATCTTCATCTGGGATAAGGGGTACCTCCCCTGTAAATAAAAGTCGAGGAAACTCGGCATCACCAAAAATAAGGGCATGGCAAACAAATATTCCTGGTTTTTCCTTGGATGCACCTCCTAATCTACGTACTTCATTGGCTGATCGACCAGCCTCATATGTGAGGGGTTCCTCACCTGCATCCCGAAATGGTAGGGATTCATCTTCCAGAGGCAGACAGTCAATGTCTCCAACTGCTTCTAGAAGTGTCAGTTCATCACATAGTCATGATCGGGACCGATTTAGCTCCAAGAGTAAAGGTTCTGTTGCATCATCCGGTGATGATGATGTAGACTCCCTACAATCTGTTCCTGTGAGTAGCTCAGACTGCTCAGCTTCAAGGAGAGTTGGTGCATTTCCAAGTAGCAGAGCTCCAGCCTTTTCCAAGAAGCCCACTCGAACAGGGCTATCAAGTTCTGCTCCAAAAAGATCTTTTGACTCGGCACTTCGACAAATGGTACTTATTTATCTGTTTCTTTTGGATTGTGATGATGTTTTCTTTGTGACTAGGTTTATGCATGTGAGCATCAACAGATCTGCAAACGATTAGAAAACCTCATTCAATACGTCTGAATTTCATATAAAAAGTTTTATACGTGTTCAATGATCTGAATGTTAGAGAAAATTTAGACATCAAAATAAAATAAAAAAATTGGGCGAGAAAATTTAGGAAACATTTTGATGTTGAATATAGATTTAATGGTTCAATTAGTATTTTTCATAGCATTCCAAGGTAGAATTCATTGAATGGAGTTGTTGGAGAAGGGAATCTTCTTGCTGATAAGGTTAAATAATATTCAGTTTGGTAGTTCTAAGGTAAGCTAAAGGTGATTGCGTACCAAGTGATATTGTAGTATGCATTTAACCTAATTGCCCATTTTAGTTAATGAATTTGTACTGAAAAATGCCATAAAAATTGCAATGTTGTACTTCAAAATTAAGGCACATCCTATGTTACATGGACTCGTGTATGAGTATCAAGTGTGCGTGCGTGTCCAGGCGTTAAATCTCCCTAAGCTCTTAACGTTAGTATATAGGGATATGTATTCAAAAGTTGGATATAAGTTCATGGACATGTCTTGAGCATTTTGTGATTGTATAATATTTGAGATAAGATGTAACTATGTAGGGATGTACTTGATATTAAATAGGATTTAGGGAAAACCAAAATTTTATATCTCATCCAGATGAGAGGTTTATTTACTATCAAATGTGAGGTTTTTCAAATATTATTCAAAATAAGAGGATTCAAAGTGTCTAATTTGGCTACGGGAGTCGGACACGTCCTATGCCATTACCTTTTTCATATCTAGTGGGCACGGCTATAATGGCGATTAAGAATCCATGTAACATTGGGCGCATCCAAGCACTCAAAAAGATTTATAATCCCTCTTGAGCAATTTATAAATTTAGTCAGAACTTCCAACAGTTTCAAATTTGACCCTCTAAACTGATAATGATATAACAATATTATCATCTTGGAACCGCATCACATCTCAGTGCCGACAACACTGGTTCTTTCTTTAAACTGGGGGAGTACTGCTTCACTGACTAGAAGCTTCCGAATAGTATTAAGCTTCTTCTAATGTTCTTTAGCATGCAATATGTATGTAAGAAGATGACAATGGAATGTTTCCTCTTGATGCCATCAATCATCATAGGAAGGTATTGGCTGATTCATTGAATTATGACAATCAACTCCCTTTTATCCAAGGTACAATAAAAAAGCAAAGACAAAAATGGCAATCGAATCCCACATGTTCAGCCTAAATTTAATACTTTAATTACATATTTTTTAAGGAGTCTGATGTCTGCATCTTGGTGCTAGCCAATTTTTATTTTTTTCCCTTAAGTAAATTTATTTCTGAAATGGGGGAACCTTGGAAGCACAGATGGCGATTTCAAAAAATCAGGACACGAACATGGCGGGGATACAAAAAATAAAATAAAATAAAATCTGCTATATATATGAATATTACATCCATAACAACAACAATTAATGAAAACTAACATTAATTTGTCATTAATATAATAATAACAAAAAAACAAAAACAAAAAAACTAAATTTATATAAGCTAGAGATTAGAAATGTGTTGCGTTAGGCTCCAAGGATGGTTAGAAGAAAGTATCTCAACTTCACAATTGTGGTTAGATTTGTATCATATTGTCAATGATTTGATATAAATTATGTATATATATATTTTTTGTTACTTCGTTGCTAGAAGGAAGGGTGGACACTGTCACTTCGTTGCTAGATTCATTGCATGTGTACCTCACAAGTTTAAATGCTACTACTGCTATGATTCATATATAATGTTGCAGTTGCTACATGTTTCTAAGAATCGGAGATGGCGGTACTGATTATTGGGTTTGACAACATTGAAAATGTTAGCATTTGAGGACAGTGTGTAATTGATGAGTGTTGTACATCTGGGAGCTATTGAATTCATAGAACATGTAGGTTTCACATGGTAATAACATTGTATAGAATGGCAACGGTTTAATGAAAACCTGAAAAGATATACTATTTTTAAACTTAATCCATACCTGTTAGGAATGTGTAATGACTGTTGTTTGAACTAAGGAAAATAAAATTTAGGAGTTATAATGAATCAGTGTAGTGTTAGCTATGAAGCACCGACACTACAAAACAAGTGCCGTAGGTGTGTTGGATACGGAGACACGGTGGGGACACGTCACGTAGCATGTCCCTTTATTTAATTAATTTGTTTTTAGGGGACACGCCGGGACACTTTGGGACACGGCAATTAGTTTTCTTCCCTCTTTTCTTTAGAGCTTTTGATGGATGTTAAATGTTGAATGTTTATTACGTTTTGCTTAGATTTTAAAAAAAAAAGATATAAACAGTAAGTGTCAATTTAAAAGTGATTTTTTTTTTTTTTAAATATCAAATTTGTGTTTGTTTTGTTAATTTTATTGTTTGTGAATGTATATTAATCTATATAGTAAATAAAAATATATGCAAAAAATACTTATTACCGTATCCCTGCTGTGTCCATGTTTTTTTTTTTTGAAATTACCGTGTCCCGTGTCTGTGTCCATGTCTGTGCTTCTTAGAGTGTCGGTATAATATATGTCTGATATAGACCTTGCCATTTAGAATTGTTCATGCAATATTCATATTAAGCCACATCTGAAGGGGAAATTGATATTAAATCTTTTCTATAGGATCATCGGAAAGGTCCTCAAAATATGTTCAGGCCACTCTTATCTAGTGTGCCCAGTTCCACCTTTTATGTTGGAACTGCAAGTGCCGCACAACGTGCTTTGATATCTAGGAACTCCTCAGTCACAACTAGCAGTAATGCGAGTTCTGATCAAGCAACAAGTGGTGCACATGATACTGAAGGGAGTGACCAGAACCAGGATGATATGGCTAGTGAACGTGGAAAGGCACAATATCCCGATTTTCAGGATGACATATTTGCCTTTGAGAAGGAAGATGGTGTAAATGAAGATATCAGTCCTGGAATCCGGGATGGATCACCTAATGTCGATCGTGGTAATTTTAGTGGAGGTGGTTCTCAACTTGGTGGCTCTGAAAATTTTGACTGCCATGGCACTCCTATGGCTATCACTGCAACTTCTGAAGTTTTGGAGGTCGAGGGTAATTTTCCTGAAGTTGATAGTATTGAAGATATGGCAATCTGTTCTAAATGTGGCCATGGGTATCGCTTCATGGAATTAACAGATGGAGATTTCAAACTTTGTCCAGACTGCAGGTCAGATGGACCTTTGACTGCCGCTAGTACAGTGCCAACCGAAATAATTTCCAAGAACTCAACAACTCTGTCGATGAAAATTTCAGATGAACATATGGCAATTAATGCAATGGAGCCTCTAATAGACATACCTGAATCTTCAGAAGTGACTAATATAGTTGAAGCAAGGGCTGCCCAATACGAGGAACATGTTCAGGAAGGCCAGACTTCTTATGCTGAACCAAGCCTCAATTTATCATTGGAAAATTCTATTGCACAGAAATTGGCAGAGGACGATGTGGGAAGGTTAGAAAACCAGCAAGTGATAGGCCAACCAACTGTAGGCTGTAACCCATCCAATGGTGACACTGGGGCCCAGCGAATACGGCACTCAAAACACTATCCGACTTTAAAGCTAGATGTTTCAGAAGGTGCAGGCATTTCCATACTACTGAAGAGGTCAAGCAGCGTCAAAGGGCCTGTTGTTCAAGGCAGGACTTTCACTGCCTCTAGTATTTCTTATGATGATCTGTCCTATGTGAGAGATGGGGCACAAAGCATGAGAAGTTCCCTTGGACAGGGCAGTGCCTCTGCATCATCCTCTGTAGACTTGGGCTCAGCTAGGCAAACAGAGACTCGTGTACAACGGCAGCTAAGTGGCAAGAAATCTGACATTGAAACTTACAGGTCTGATATAAACACAAAGCACCAACGCACAGGGTCATCTTTGTCTGGAACTTGAAATCAAACTTCCCAAGGTTTGGGTTTTGTAACAGGCGTTAATGAAGAAAATTTTGAGGTTGCTGTTGCCCATGTTGAAAATGAGGTTGGAGGTGTAACAAATGCGGCTCCTCAAGAACAATTGTGGGATTCAGAAAGTGCAGGAATAGATGATACATGCACTCAAGTTGTATGCAACAATTACAATGGAACAATGGTTGACCCTACATCAGAATTGTTGACCAATACTTTAAATGTCTATTCAGGAGACAGTTCAGTTGCTTCTTTTTCAAATGTTGAAGTTTCTGCTTCTTTTGGGAACGGTGAAGACTCCCAAAATGATGCAAGGAGTACCTCAGATCAAGAAGAGCCTTCTACATTAGAGGAAGCTACATTGCCAAATTCTGTTGTTGATAGGGTGAATGTTGTAGAGGTTCCCAATCAGAGCTCATTGGATACAATATCAGAAATAGAAACTGAAAATGGTCATCTGGGTATGCCTGGTTCCGAGTCTGATGTTGGTTCCCCAGATACAAGGAGCACCATAGATGAGTTACCAGAGCCTTCTGTTGCTACTGCATTTGATAACGATATAACTGCTTCAGTTGCAGAGCATGACACCTCGGATCATGCACATGGCATCTTTGGTATGTGTATCTTACATTATAACTGGCGATGGTATTTTTTTTGTTTGTCTTGTTATGTTTTGTTTTCCTTTCTCATGGTCATATCCATGGTCGTTAGAATCTTGGGATTCACAATTCGAGATGAGTATCAACCAAAATTATTTGATTCGTGCTATTGAATCCTAAATTGAGTGGATCGTACAATTGCAATTTTCTATGATTCACTGTGATTCAGTTATGTGTGCATGAAAATGAGATCAATTAATTATATTGCTACATGTGGTTTTTATGTATTTAAGTATGTACAACTTATTATGGTGATATTTATTTCATTTTAAACATTGTGAGTTCTTTTGTATGTATGTACATATATAAAATCTTGTATTATGTTAAATAAAGTGAATCTTACGATTCACTATATTAGCAAAATAATTCACGATTTGATTCGCATTTTGACAACAATGGTCATATCATATCTCTAATTTATTACTTAAATTAGAGATTTTTACTTCTATATGTTAGTTTTCTTTAATAAGTCGCGGTTCCACAAGCTGGATATCTGTCGTTTGTGTTGCATCTATTCTACGGATATTCAAATATTGAATTGATGTTTATTCATTTGATAAGCTTAAAATTAAATTATTTATCCAGAGGAGCTTCTTTTATTGTTTTGACAATTATCACTTCCTAGCATTTGTCTTGGAACATTTTAATCTGTCAAAACTTGGCTTTGTGATTGAATATGTATTTGACTTGGGAAAACAACATGGTGAAAGAATTTGTTTTATCTGAGTACTCGTTCAAATATCTTTGCTATGACAGAGGAATCAACTGTAACGGTGGAGGGCTACGGTGGAACCAAACCAAGAAGCCTGACGTTGGAGGAAGCAACCGATACAATACTCTTTTGCAGCTCTATCATTCACAATCTGGCTTACAAAGCTGCATCCATAGCAATGGAAAAGGAAAACTCAGTCCCATTGGAGGGCTCAAGACCAATGGTGACCATTTTAGGAAATTCCAATTCCGATAGAAAGGACCCACCACGTGGCAGAATTCCAGGAAAACGCACTTCCAAGTCCCATAAAGTGAGTCAGAGACAGGAGGAGACCGACACAAAACTGCCTTTTGACAACAACATTGGCAGTGATGAGAAAGTGGACGTATCTACTACACGCATTGTTGGGGTCCCCAATAAGGGCGATAGTATGAAGCCTCCAAAGCTGGAGTCCAAGTGCAATTGCTCAGTAATGTGAAAGCCAACCTTCTCTGCCATCTCTCGGTGCACCCTCTCTATCCCTTGTTTTTTTCTTTTCATTTTTGGGGTTGTTTTAATGTTTGCCAATATGCGTTTTGATTGGTTCAGATTTATTTGTAAGGACAGCTGTCCTATTGGTGACATACGATCGATCGATGTAAAGTTCTAATTTTTATTAGGCTGATAAATAGTGAGAGGCATTGGAGGCTTGAGTTGAGACTGCTCCAATTTGCCCTATTCTTGTTAGTCAAATTGTATTTGTTTCCTAGTGTCCGCCATTAGAGAGAAGTGTGAAGTCAAACCCAATTCATTCATATTCATTGTGCTTGTTGCATATATAATGCCTTCATTTATTTTGGTTCCTGGCTCAATCTTTTGAAACATTTGCTCTTCTTTTTAGCCCATTAGATGTTTTTATTATTTGACAAACATATGAAAAAATAAAACAAAAAGGTCATTTTTGTCATTCTCATGCACTCTTAAGTGTAAGGTCAAGGAAGTTATTTCTTTTTTATTGTGTTAGTTGTTGGGTTTTCAGATATATCTTGTTAAATTGTGGTTGTCCAATTTGATTTAATTCTTCTTATATTAGTGACAAAGATTATTGTTATAATTTTTTTTGCTTTTTTATTTTTAAAAAAGAGGACTTTGAGGGGCAGTTGCAACTTCCAACATACACTAATGATGTTGTGTATCTTGAATTTGTCAAGAGATTTATGAAGGAAAAAGTCAATGAAATAAAATTCATTTTACTTTCACTTTTCCTTTTTTTATTTATTTTCTTCACAAATACAAAATCACACAACTTAAATAACAATTATTATTATTATTGTTGTTGTTATATCTGTTGCTCAATAAAGAAAGGAAAGGTATAAACGGCTCAAGACAAATCCAATCACATCAACCAAATAGTTCCATCCGATGTGGTTCCATGCTTCTTGTAACCCTCGCCGTGTCCAAACACTTGCATCATTTTCATCTCTAATTTCTGACCTTTTTCTTTTGTGTTTTTGTCAAAAACCAAATAGTTCCATCCGAAGTGGTTCCATGCTTCTTGTAACCCTTGCCGTGTCCAAACACTCGCATCATTTTCATCTCTAATTTCTGACCTGTTTCATTTGTGTTTTTGTCAAACTATTGAGAATAATAATGACAATAAAACTATAAAAAGGTTATGGGTACATTATTTTCAACCATTTTGCTGCTTTTCCATTATTACTATTTTTTATTTTCATTCATTTAGCCATTCATAAATAGTCAATTTGAAAGGAGAAGGTGGACAATATTGAATATTGGTGCTATTACATATTGTATTATTAATTGATGAGAAATCTCATATATTATGAAAGTAAAGACTATATAGTTCGATTAGTCGGAGGTGATAAATGTTTATTAGGCCTCATTTGATAACAGACTATTTTAGTAATTTTTTAATTTTTTATAAAAATATGTGCAGAAAAGTAAAGAGAGTGAACTTATAGTGATTTTTTGATTTTTTGACTAAAACTGAATGTTGTCAAACGAGACCTAAATCTCATTTGTGATAACACTATGTAAGATGATGTTATTGTTGTCTAACTCTTCCTTTTCGTCAATGTAAATGAGGTTCGAATTGTATGCTTGCACAAGTATCAAACAACCAGAGTAAATTGGTTGGAGGTTTGGCCAATCAAGCACTTGAATGGCTAAGTTAGTTCTATTGCTCTTGAAAATAATTTTACTATTGTTATCTTAAATCTAATATCATCTACTTTACGATAGTTGCATCTTTTATTTATAGAGTGAAAGTGGTTTTTCTTAATCACATTTTCTCTCTTCTTAACCATGTATGGATACATGAACTTTGATGTCGATATTTTTACCTTGATATTACAACTTTCACGATCCTACAAAGACTTTCATCTATATTTTGACTTGGTATATTGTCTTTCCGTAACATATCGGATTGTTTTTTTTCAAGTTGGTTGAAGGACAATTTGTTCAAATTAAAACAACAAGAATCAAAATGAAACTCGGATAAAATTGACAATCCTTTTTGGGAGGTGTTGTGCACGCAAAAGCAAGAGCAAAAGCAAAAGCCAATTCAGTAGAGAAGGAGACCTCTCAAGTTGCTTTTTGGGAAGTTCTTCTTCCCAATTAAGGTAAGATTAGATTATAGGAGAAGCAAAGTAGCAAAAAAGAAAGATCAAAGGTCGCTCCTGCAAATATATATAATATGTCAATTCTTTGTTCTTTATTCTTTATTCTGCATTGAATCTTAAGACATCTTATTTCCAAAAAATTAAAATTAAAAAATCTCAATCATTTAAGACACCTTTGAATATGTTCACTACTTTTATGCCATTTATCTAGCCTTTTGTTCTCTCATGTTTTGAAATTCCTAATTTTCCACCCAAATCACCAACCTGAGAATTTTTTTATTGGAAGGTTATAGTCCTATTAATGGAGAATGTTCCTTGCATATAATGTCAAATTTTGTTTCATATTTGGCACAAGATTTAACACTGTTAAATTTGACACTCTCTCTTTATATCTATCTATGTTATGATTAGGACACACTCTTATTTGACATTGTGTATGAAAGAATTTTTTTTTTTTTAAAAAAATGACATTTATACTTTTAAACAATATCACTAAATCTTAGAAATTTAAATAGAATAACATGTCAAAATATGAGTTTAACATTGCTAAAATGACAAAATCACTTAGAGCATCTTCAATTCTTGAATTTTTTTATTTATTATTTTTTTTTTTGAAAGTGTTCAAAATCCATCTCTAATTCTTTCATCAAATGTTTATCAAATCAAGGGAATCAAATCCTTCAACAAATTTGAATTTGATTAAAAACTAAAAGGATAAAGTATAGAAAATGATTTATTTTTATTAAATTTGATAAAAGTAAAATTTTGTCATAAGAGAGAAATAAAATTTTGATGAAATTGTTAGAATAATTCATATTAAATCAAGTTTTTTACTCAAATTTATAATCAAATCAAATATAATCAAAAAGATAGGAAACGATTAGAGATATTCTTAGAAATAATGGTACATCCACAAAAATGTCACATCTATTAAATTAATGTCACTTTGACAACTTTAACTACCTACAATATTGTAATAATTATCTATGTATGAATGTTTGTTTCTTTCCTTGCAGTATTTTCTCGATCTCTATAGAGGCTTAAATCATTTCTTCTATGGAAGTTATTTATCTCTTTTTGAGATCTTATAATACTATTGTACTATATTGATCCGATCTTTTATCAGTTTTGTAATAATTTTTTTTTTATTGATCTTAAAAAAAAAATCGTACTAAAAGATAATTGGTATAATTGATAGAGCCAAATCAAGAAATAGATTTCATTAAAAAAAAAAAAATCTCAAAACGGATACAAAAACTTTCAAGATTTAAAATATTTAATATCAAAATATCATAAATTAAATAATAGAACAGTCTAATGGCCTATTTATTTATAGGATAAAAGATTTAACTAACTCTAACTAACTCTTGTAATATTAAAACATAACAACCATATTAATTCCAACTACATCAACAACTATAAAATTTGCTGAATTTTTTTAAAAAAGAAAAATTAGAAGAAATTTGTTTAAAAAATAAAAAAGACAACAAGCCTAAAAACAAAAATAGGTATTTAGGAGTTAGGGGAGGCATATTCTAGATATGAAAACAAAAAGATGGGCATATTCACTATCCCCCAAAAGCTGAGAGAGGGAGAGGAGAGAAAGGTGGCAAAGACCGTTAGTTATACAGAATGAAGAATCCAACAACATACCTCTCTCTCTCTCTCTCTCTCTCTCTACCCTCACACATTACCCTTCTTCTCTTCTCTTCTCTTCTCTTCTCTTCTTCCAAGAATCTCCAAATACACGCTTTCAAGATCTCTGAAATTCTGAATACTTTAGCTCTCTATACATACATTTTTTTTTTTGGATACAGATTAATATACACGTATATGGTGAATTGAGGTTGTTGAAAGAGGAACGATGGATGACTTGGGAGCTTCATCTAGGACCACAACAACGTCTGCTCTGTCTTCGTCTTCTTCGATACTTTCCAATTTCCCTCTCTTCTCTGCTTTCATCGCCTTCACCATAGCCCAATCCATCAAGTTCTTCACCTCCTGGTACACCCCCTGTATCATGTATCATATGTATATATAAACGCGATTGATTCGATTGCAATTTTACATCTTAATTTTTTTGCCGATTTGATGAACCAATGAAGAAGATAGGTTGAATTTGAAAATTTGTACCCAAAAAAAATGATAAAACTTCAAAACTATAATTGGGTTGTGTGCTTTATAAATGTTTGTTAGTAAAGTTGTTTAATTTGAAGAAACCTTACATGAATGTGATTGATATCGTTGAAGATGGTGATCTGCCCTATTTTGTTGGTTCTGATCTGTCATGTTCTTGTTCCCTTTTATGTGAAATTGTTTGTTAATTTGTTAAAATTGGTTTCCAGTAATGTAGAAATGTCTGAAAATGTCACAGTTATATCATCATATTTAAGATGTTGTATTCCGGAAAGCTTATGTTTAATCAAGTTAGAAGGTTGGTTCATTTTACATCAGGTTTCGTGTTAACATAAATTAGGGACCTAAACATATTGTTGGGGTTGTGTGGATTGTGATAAGTAATGGAGATCAGAAGACTTGAATTTAGAGTAAGGGTATTTTTTTATATTTGTGCACTTAACCGATGCCCCCACCCCCTCCCATTCCCTCTTGATGCCCCCAACCCCCTCCCTCGCAAACCCTAACCCCACCACCCACTAGCAACAACACATAGAGAGAGAGAGAGAGAGTCGCGGGGAAGGGCTGGGGTGTGGCAGTAGGAGGTGGAGAGAGGTTAGGGGTGGCGGAGGAGCTGAGGAGGGGGCTGGAATGGCTACCAGAGGTGGTAGTGGCAGTGGCAGTGACTGGAAAGATGAAAATGGTGGCTGAGAATGGGTGTAGAGAGAAATGGGTTTGAAGAGAATTATGGTTTGTCCTTTTTGGTAATTTGACTTGGGGTATAATGGTATTAAAAAGTTTCTTACAATGTGGGGTGTCCAATAATATTTTTTTAGTGCATTTAGAAACACCCACCCTAATTCTATGCATATTTAGTTGAGGGCCCGGCTATCTCTGTATCCTAAGAAGCACAGACACAAACACGTGACTCGAAATGGGCACAAAATGAATACATTGACATGCAAATTTCAAAATATGTAGGATACTACATACACATGTAAAAAATATTATTTTATATATTTATTACATGTCAAGGATAAATAATTATTGTATGTCATATATATGAATATTTAAGTCAAAGTTAATAATTTTTTAATAGCTAAAGGAGAAGAATAAGGCTAAGGGTTGGTTTGGGATGTCCTAAAAAAGTGTACTTTTTGACTTATTGGTGGGTTTGGGTTGGGTTTGGGTTGGATTTGATGTGATGAGTTAGAGAGGTGATGTGATAAAAAATATGATGATGATGAATAATATAATATACTTTTTTTTTTTTTTTGACTTTTATATTTATGCCAAACTAGCCCTAAGTTTGGCATCTTCAAAAAAAAGTCAAAAAGTCACTATCCTATTTAAGTCACGTCATATCTCTAATACATCATTTCAAACCCAATTCATATTTCATAAAAGGTCAAAAAATATACTTATTTAGAACATCCCAAACAACCCCTAAGTATAAATTTTTACAGTATTATTTTTGTTTTATTATTGAATTCCAAGTTATTTTATTAAAACTTTTAATGTGTTTTTATGTGTGTATAAATGTTGGGAAGTGTACCACAAGTGTCATGTTGGTGTTTGGCATGGTGTCGGACACGACACATTACCTTCTTAAAAGTGTTTGTGCTTCTTGTTCTGTGTCTCTTGTAACTTCTTTATCATAATGGAAATGGAACTGCATGAGCGTGGACGTAGTCCTAATTTTTAGGTGGATCACGTAAGTCTTGTGCATGCTTGTGATTTACAATTTTTGTGCATTTGTTCGTCTCTATTATTTAGGTCTCACTGATCATACTGATTCCTAACAAATATGTGACCATTGCATTAATCATTTGTAGTTTTCATCATTTAGTTGGACTCTTAGGTCATAATTTTTTTTTTCTTTTTAGAGTTTGGCACATTCCTATTTTCATTGCAATTAGTTGATAGTAATATTGTTAAATTTTCTGAACACAATGGTCTACATGTTTCAGATAAAAATGATATGCTGGGGAACATCTCTACAAAACAAATCTAAAAGGGAACCTATGCAATTATAGATTTGACTTATAGATTCAAGTAATAAACTTGTCCGATGCCTTCTCTAGCTTGTTAGATTTATATTTTAGCTATTTTTTCTTCTAATGCTTGTACTTTATCAAGAATGGCCTGGCCTTACAGTATATAATTAGTTCATCCTAAGAGTCTTAAGCTTTCATAGATTTGCAGGTATAAGGAAAAGCGTTGGGATCTCAAGCGACTTGTTGGATCTGGTGGGATGCCATCTTCCCATTCTGCAACTGTCACTGCTCTTGCGGCAGCCGTTGGTTTCCAAGATGGCTTTGGAGGATCACTATTTGCAACTGCATTGACTTTAGCATGTGTTGTATGATCCCTTCACTTAGAATTCTTTGACAAAGCTATGTACATTCTGCATACAGTCATCTACCAAATCCATAATTTTGTTATATCACCCAGAAGTTCTGTTTAAATACTGCTTTATCCTTTAATTCTAGATGATCTTATGATATCTTGAAGTACAACATGAGGTAGTTAGTAGAGTGATGTAGGTCATACATAATATGGGGAAGTAGACCAAGTGGATCTTGACTAGATTAAGTTGTTGCTGCTTTTGATCCTATTGAGTATCATATTTAATCTTGCCCCCACATCCAATCTTCTGAAATAAAAGAATTGATGGTGATTATAATCTGAAGTTGCTTTTGTAACCTATAAAAGGGAGCTAATAACTTGATCTTATATGCATCCCAGCCTTCAATGCCAAATACCATGTGCATTAAATTTCTTTGAGTATGTAGGTATCTTTGAAGTTCTCATGTTGCTCCTTTTCCTACTGTCAGCTGGCGTACATATGATCAGAATTACCAATGTTCAATATTTCGAAAAAATGTTGTTAGATTTTTCTTGTTTTTAATTTGTTTGTCATTGTCTTCATCTTCATTATCACCTTATGTAAGTTATTTGCATTTTGCACAATATTGAGTAAAAAGAAGATGTTTCTTTTAGTTATATTTTCTATTATGCCTTTATGCTACAGCTACATTTGAATTTTAATATTTAAAGAATGTTATGGCAGGTGATGTATGATGCATTTGGTGTAAGATTACACGCTGGACGCCAAGCAGAGGTTTAATGCTCTCCCTTTCTTTGTGTTTTCCTCGACTGCCATCACAAAAGCACGCATATATTTGGACATTGTTGTCTTAAAAGTCCTATAATAATGCATAGCATGTCTAGACTTTTAATCATACATAGCTGCTAGACACCTTGTAGAGGTTTAATTTGATTTGCCTTGTGTATTCAAATGGAAATTCTTCAGGTTTTGAATCAAATTGTATATGAACTTCCTGCTGAACATCCTTTGGCCGAGAGCAGACCTCTACGTGAACTTCTTGGGCACACCCCTACTCAGGTTTGGTTGAAAGCATTGGATTACCATCATGCTTATTTTGGATGCATCATTGATTATGATTGTTACGACAAATTAAGATGTATGTTTGAATATTACTATATGATAGGACATAATTATTCCTTGTCATCATCATTTTTTCTGAAAATGGGGAGCTCAGGTCAAAATATTGGATTATTTTAGTTGTATAAGTGAGATTATGGTCGACATATGATCAATAATCTTAAGAAAACCTAAATCCAGCTATTTTAAGGGGCCGTCCCTGTTTTTTCATTCTTGTTCTTGCACCACCTGAAATTGATGGACCGTGTTTCCTCCAAGCTATTGCTTTGTTGTTCTTCATTAGTTCGTTGTAGATTGGGTGAATCATGAATCATCCAGATGGCTTTTTCTCATCTTGTCCTCAACTGGTTCCACCTTTACTTTCTCACGAATGCATTTATTTCCTTTTTCTTTCTTGTATTGTGGTTCATCCATTTCAATACCTTATTAGCTACTCTTGGTTTTAAAGATTTGATTAGGCATGATGCAGACTTCTTTGAAAGCATGATTCAGTTGCTTAAAATAGAACGGTAAATAATAGATGGCAAATGCTAATAGGTTAAAAATAGCCCCCCTAGAGCATTGTTTAATATTGGAATTGGAGTGAAAAGTGATTTGGAAATAGGTTAAAAATAAAAAAGTTAAAAAGAAATCTGAAATCAGTGAAACATGTTTTAAAATAGGTGAAAAGTGCTTCGTGTTTTTCAATTTTTTCTTTTCTTTCTACCCCAGGGGCACTTGTTAGCAAGATCCATAATAGATAAGAATACAGCCGTGATGAAGATCTTCATGGTATTCCCTTAAATATTGCTGTGTGAACTGTCATACATTGTGATAGTGCTGCTAGGTGTTACTCTTCACAAACAAGTTTACTGCAAAAGTAGATTAATAATGGTGTTTCTTGTAAAAAAGCAACTCCATTTAGAAAACCTTTTGTCCAATTTCTTGGATTAAGTTCTAGTAATCAGTTAATCCCATATAACTTCATTTAGAGTCATCCCTCGAGTTAATTTAGGGTTTTCTCACTACCTTTTTTCTTTTATAATCAAGTTCTAACAAAATTTGAGGTTGAATGAGTGGTGATACAAGATGATACAAAATAAGAAATAATACACTAGTTCTTATTTTTTAGATGGTATGACCATGTGCGATGTAGGCCTACTAATGCACTTTGAACGTGTGATTTTATCCACATTGAGGGTGCTAAGGGAATACCAAGGAGGACATGGGTTGAGGTGGTAAGAAAAAATACATGATTGCCTTAGAATTAACTGAAGGCATTGCTTTTAATAAGCCAATTGAAGGAAATGGCTGCATTTATCCGACCCAAATAATTATGACATAGGCTTGTGAGTAGTTAAGTTGAGTTAATATTTTGAGGCTCTCTGTAATTTCTCTGCCCATCATTCCTACCAGTTATAAGAGTGTCGTGAGCCGAGAAGTAACCACATAGAAGATCGAATCACATCAAACTTTGGGTCATAGTATTTTAAGCCCGTTGGATTCACCTCTCTATAAGGACTTAAGTGTTCTCATCTTTTTTTCATGGGTTTTGAGTTTCTTAGTCTTCTTTCGCTTTGGATTCACATTTTGATACCGGTGTTTGTCCTTTCTAAATTTTTTTTCTATCATATATTGCAGGTTATTGTTGGTGCGTTGTTGGGAATTGTCACAGCAGCAATTGGCCATTTGATTGTTAGGTCTGTTTGTTGAGTTTGACGCACAGGGTTGACCACTGAATTTCCTGAGATGGTATTGAGTCTGGAATGGAACTCACCATCCTGTCATAGAAATTGTTCACAAATTTGAATTTCAAGTTGGTGGTGTTCTATGAAATTTGATTAGCATATTGGTGTATTGAACGACCTTCTTGTCGTTTGAACAGTGGTTGGTATATTGTAGGTGCACTTTATTTGATTGCGATTTCTGTTGCAATGAAAAATGATGTTGCGACAGTAATATTACTTGATTGTGAGAACTTGGTGTCATCAGAAAAGGCTAAAATTCGAAAAAAAAAAAAAAAAAGACAAAATAAGCTTTTTAGGCACATTTTTTTGGCTTTTTGGGCACTTTTGACAAAAATGATGCACTTTTTTTTTCTGCTTTTTAGGTTAAAATTTACAAAATGACAAAATAAATTAAAATAACTAATAAGATAAAATGTCACATCAAATCCATGATTATTTTACTTTTTCTCTTACAAATATCACATTCAATTACAAAAAAATCCTTGCTTGATTAGGTTTTTCAAAAAATACTTTTCAGAAAATTTTACTTTTTTGTTTTTCGTGTTTTTTTGTTTTTACTGAATTTTTTTAATATTTTAAGCAATTTTTTTACTTTTTAGACATATCTAACATAAATATACCTAAAAATTAAAAAATTTGTGAAAAAAATCTTTAAAAATTCACTAAATACCAAAAATATAAAAAAAAAAAAAAAAAAACGAGAATTTAGTACATTTTTTTATATTTTTATATATTTATTAATTTTTTTAAATATTTTTTCACCAATTTTTTACTTTTTAGATACATCTAAGTAAGGTGCATCTAAAAAAGTAAAAAAAAATGTTTAAAATTTTAAAAATATTCACTAAAAATTAAAAAAAAAAACACCAAAATCAAAAAACTCAATTTTTAAAAAACTTATTCAAAAAACTCAAACCAAACACACTTAACTTTTCAAACACAAAAATTTTAATCTACTAAAATAGTCAAAAATTAAAATAACCTACTAAAATATCAACAACTCAAACACCCACATAATTAGAAGAGATGATAACATATCTATCTATACTATATATTAAGCAAAAGGGGGTTTTTAACCCCAAGGCTTGTAGGAGCTCCAATCTCCTAATCCTAATTTTCTAATTTTTTGATTTTAAAAAAAAAAAAAACCTCAGCATTTATTGACTTCTTCCAACCCACTATTCCTTTTGACTTCTCTCATAATTATTGCAACACCCTTTTCAATTTCTCCTATACACTATGGTTACACACAAAAATAAAAATAAAATAAAATAAAAAAAGATAAGAATTTAGTTATAGATCTCAGAAAGATATAACATCTAAATTTGAATTATGATTTAATAATATATTTATGTATTTTTTATTATGTATATCTATCAAAATTTTAAATCACTTAATGGGACAAATTAATCAATTTTTCACAATTATTGATTTTTAATTTACAAAATAGATTAAAAAAAACTATTGACTGATTTATTTATTTAATAACAAAAATATTTCATAATCTCTCCCTCCTAATCTCTCTCATAATTTTCAAAAAATATTTAAAAAGATATATCTATCTATTTATCTATATCTATATATATATTGAGAAAAATTGGGTTTCTAACCCCCCAAGTCATGTGGGAGTTTCAATAAAATAGATTAAAAAAACTATTGACTGATTTATTTATTTAATAACAAAAATATTTCATAATCTCTCCCTCCTAATCTCTCTCATAATTTTCAAAAAATATTTAAAAAGATATATCTATCTATTTATCTATATATATATTAAGAAAAATTGGGTTTCTAACCCCCCAAGTCATGTGGGAGTTTCAATATCCCAATCTAAATTTCCTGATTTTTTATTTTTTAAAAAAAAATTTAGTATTTATTAATTTCTCCCAACTCTCAAGCATAAAAAAAATTATTTGAAAAGTCCAACACATATGAATTTCTTGAAAAGTCCCAACACATACGATTATTATCCATCATAATAACACTTTAATACATTAAGAACAATCATTAAAAAAAAATTCCTTAAAAAGTCCAACACATATGATTATTATCAAAATATTACACTTTAATATAATATAAAAAAAAAAGACATTTAAAAAAATATATATATTTAAAAATCACAATTCACATATATAGAAATAATTGTGAAGTACATATGAATTTCTTAAAAAATTCAACACATGATTATTTTCTCTCATAATAACATTTTAATGCATTAAGAACAAGCATGAAAAAAATTTCTTGAAAAGTCCATCACATATAAATTTCTTAAAAAATCCAACACATATGATTAGTATCAAAATATTAAATTTTAATATAGTATTAAAAAAAAAAAAGAAAAAAAGATAAAGTGGTGAAACACAACCCGTATATAGCACGAGTGATATGCTAGTTGCCATATTATTAGAGAAAGGAATTGCCATATTATTAGAGAAAGGAACCCTAGTTTTGGAATTTTTGCCTCAATCTAGGGGGTTGGTAGACTGTAGTTTATTGCTGAAAAACGTAATAGGGTAGTGCTAAAATACGAAATATAAATAGAATTTTCATTTTTTGTTTAGAATTTTTAATATTTTTAATTCTATTTTTTTGTTTTTAGTTTTATAGGGCTATATGACTAGAATAACATACACCATCAATGTTTTCTTCTTGGGTTAATTATATTTTTTATTGCCGAAGTATGAGTCTCGTGATATTTTTATCTTGGATATTTAAATTGTATTAATTTGGTTCTCAATATATAAAATCGTGTTAATATAATTCTCAATTTATAAAAAAAATTAATTTTTATAAAAGTGTTTTAATTTTTCTTACGTGGACACTTTAAGAGATTTCTCAAAATAATTAATTTTTAAAATAGATTGAATAATTAAATTAAAATTAAAATTTAGGTCTCGTTTGGAAATATATTTTGATTTTTTTTTTGCTAAAATATGAAATAAAAAAATTAATATATTTGAGATAATTTTTTAATTTTTTATGAAAAGATGTGCAAAAAAAAATTATAAAAAAAAAAAAAAAAAAAAAAACCAATCTTTGAGCTTTTTAAAAACTTTTTGATTTTTAGGTTAAAATGTGATGTTACCAAATGAGACTTTAAAATATTATTAAATTAAAAATAAATTTAAAGTGTATGAATAAAAATATTTGATTTAAAATTATAAAAATAATTTTAAGTGCATTTTTTGACTTTTTAGGAAAAGATGTAGAGAAAAATAAAGAGATAATGTGACTCAAAAAAATAAAAATAAATAAAAATTGAATGGTGTTATTAGCACTTCATGAATTATTTTGGACTCCCATTATTTTGGACCCCCACTTATAAATTTTGAAACTCTCAAAATTTCTTTTTTTCCTCCCAAATAATACCAAAATTATCCTTGTGAAAACATTTCACCCATTGAATGAACACCTTACACACCCCCCACACCCAAAAAAAAAACCCTCTTTCAAAAAATCCTAACAAAATCCATCAAGAAGAAGAAGAGCCATTGTGATTACTGTCTCTATTGTCTCATCCACTATTGTCACAGTTGTTATTCTCTCTCTCTCTCTATATATATACATAATTTCTTAGTTTTCTCGCAATAATTTTTTCTCTTGCAGGAAAAAAATTATAATAATTAGTTTTGTTGATAGATATTATAAAATTGTGAGTTCAGCGAAAACTATGCAGCAATATTATGAAAGTTACGCAATGAAGGAATGACTTTTGAACCTGATAATGGATTTGGGCTACTTCCGATACCTTCTGCAAGTATTAAAAATTTTGACCATTCAATGAATTAAGAAATTTTCATATTCAAACCTACATTCTTGAACATTATTTATTTGTTCGAGAATGCCTTCCTGAACAAATAAGTAATGTTCAGGCCTATAAAAATGAAAATTTCTGCAAATGTTAAAAATTTTGATCGTTCAATGTGTTAAAAAATTACCATGTTCGGACGTACATTCCCGAACATTACTTATTTGTTTGGGAATTTCCAAATAAATAAATAATGTTCGGACATGTATTCCTGAACTTGAAAAAATGAAAACTTTGTAAGCGTTAAAATTTTTGACCATTCAATGTGTTAAGAAATTTTTATGTTCAGACCTGCATTCCCGAACATTACTTATTTGTTTGAGAACGCCATCCTGAACAAATAAGTAATGTCCGGGCCTGTATTTCCAAACTTAATAGATAAAAACTTTTGCAAGCGTTAAAAATTTTAACCGTGTTAACAAATTTTCATGTTCAGATTTGCGTTCCAAAACAAATAAGCTATGTTGTTGCCAAAGAGTTTTTAAGGTTTTGAGGGTGGATATATTTTGAAGGTAGGATTTGGGGAAGATGGATAAGTGATGGTGGAGGTGGATGCTTTCATCAACCTTAATTCATTATGTGGTAGGTATGTAGGTTTAATTGTGAGATGGGGTGCCCTAAAATTAATGATATCCTTTTAAGTAATTTTATTTGAGGTTATTATTGTAATATTTTTTATTTTTGAAAATTAAGATATCCAAAATAATTTATGAGATATTAATAACAATACTCTAAAAAATAAACTTATATAACACATCTCAAATAAGCACTTAAATAAAATTAAGGGTGAATTACACTAATAGTCCCTATAGTTTGGGACTTGTATCACTTTGGTCCATGACTTTTCAATTGTGACACATTTGACTCTGAATTTTGAATCTTGTTCCAAATAAGGATAATTGAATATATCATTAGATTTTTCAAGGGTAAAATTGTCAAATTGATAAAATATAAACTAATTTAACAAAAATAAATGTCAAACAAATATTTTTGAATTTTTAAAAATTATTTCTACCCACTAAAAATAACATTATGTAAAATTGATAAATCTTTTAGACATTTATTTATTTTTTTACCAAATTAATTTTTATTATGTGTTTGGATAATGATCATGTAAAATTAATTTTTAAAAACTAATTATGTAATTTTTATTAATTTTTATCAATTTTACATAATTTTATCATTGGTGGATAAAAATAATTTTAAAAAAAATAAAAATATTTTTTTGATATTTATTTTTGTCAAATTAGTTTATATTTTATTAAATTGAAGATTTTACCCTTAAAATTAAACAATGGTATCTTCAATTGTCTTTATTTAGAATAAGATTCAAAATTCAGGGTCAAATGTGTCACAATTGAAAAGTTAGGGACCAAAATGACACGAATTCCAAACTATAAGGACCGTTAGTGTAATTTACCCTAAAATTAAACCCAACGGGGAGCAAAGCCATAATTTTGAAAAACATGCCAGAAGATTCGAAGAATAAACCAGCATAAGAGTGTCCAAAACCAACCCATAATTCTTTATAATTTTGCATTCACATTATTGAATAAGCCACTAATTGGGATTAGTTTAGTTTATTTCTAATGAGCACATATTCACTTGCATTCTATAAAATATAAAAGTTAATAATTATTTTGAATTATTTTTATTTATTTTGTAATTCTCTTAAAATTTTTCTTCCTCATTTATTTTAAATGAATAGTAGTAGAAAAGTAAGAGGAAAAAAAAAAAAAAAAAAAAACTCAGAACTTAAATATTATATTTGGCGAGGGAGTATTTCAGCTGCCAATTAACCCATAAAATAATAATAATAATAATAATAATAATAAATTATGCCCTCTAATCTAAATGAAATTTCACTTTCTTTGTTATATTTTGAAATAATTTGAACACTGCACTTTTAATTTTATTATAATGTGATCCATTTATTATTTATCGTTAGAATTTTGGATCAATTTTTTTTTTTTTTTTTTTTTTATAGAACTAGAAGCCCAAAATTTTAACAATAAATGACAAAAGAATTACATTATAACAAAACTAAAAAAAAATAAAATTTAAATTGTTCAAATTGAAATTATTACATCCGCAATGAAATTTCGCTCAAACTAAAATAATCAATTGTGAAATTAAATCCAAAAAAATAAAATAACTAAATGAGTAAATTATACTTTGTCCCTTTTATATTTGTCCACTTTATTATTTTGGCTCTTAAAATTTTTATTTTTATTTTTTCACTTTAACCCTTCATATTTTAAGGTTTTTTTTTTTTTTTTTTTCCTAAAGCTAATTTCCATTAAAATTTAGATAAAAAATGATACACTAACAATCATATAGTATAAAAATATTTTATTATATATAACTTATATATTTGACATAAACTTAAATTCTAATATAATAATATATTTTTTATATTATGTGACAGATTGGCAGTTTGAAAAATATTTTAATTAATTATTAACATTTGCATAATATATAACACTAATTTACATAATATTTTATATATATAATACAAATTAATTTTACATAATATGTTTCATATATATAACTATTAATTTATAATAAATTTCACATTTTAAATCTCTTTCATACTGATTTTTACTTTGGCCTCCGTTTGGGGATGGGGGTTTTTATTTTTTTTTTTTTTTTTTTTTTTTTTTTTTTTTTTAAGTTTTTTTTTTTTTTTTTTTTTTTTTTTTTTTTTTTTTTTTTTTTTGTGAGATGGTTATTATGGTTTGGATTTGTTTTTTTTTTTTTTTTTTTTTTTTCCAAATTTTTTTTTTCTTTTAGCTTCTTAATATTTAATTAAAGATTAAAAAAAATATATATATATTAAGTATAACGAAACGAAACAGTTTATAAAACGAATTATAAATTTTAAAATTTAATCTAAAATTAACAAATAAAACTGTTCAAATTAATGCAAAACAATACAGTTATAACAAATCAAACGATACTTTACACAGCCGCACCCACCCACCCGGATTTAACCTAATTTTAAAATTTAACCTAATTATTAAAATAGGAAATAATAATAATAATAATAATAATAATAATAAAAAATCTAGTGGGCGTCATTACGCGTTCCAACAAAAGAAAAATCTTTGACAGTCGATTGCTTCGCGACTTCGCTTTTCCTTCTCCAACTGCTGATTTGGGGATTGTCTCTCTCTAGAGAAGCAGCGTCGCCGCCGCGCCCTTTCTCTCTCTACCAATCGCCCAACTTCACCGGTAAGCCCTTCCCAATCTCATCTCCCCTGATAGGGTTCGCAACATCTATCCACAGTTTTCACGGTTTTTGTATCATCTCTTCGTTTCTATTCATTTTCTAGGGTTTCCCTCTTGATTCCCTAGCTTCATAGCATCAAAAAAAAGAAGATTTTTGACTAGTTACACGCTTTTTTCATGTTTGATTTTCGTATTTGTTGTCAGATCTGTGTTTGATTGGATTTGGGGGGTCGAATTGTGGTATTTGACTTTAGGGTTTTTTTAAAATAAGCCATAAATTGTCTTGGGTTTGATTGGGCGATTCCAGGGTTAGGGTTTTATTGGATAGGAAAATTTAGGGTTTTATATATATGGCGGCAGGAAGACACGGGGGTTATCGTGATAATGAATTCAGGGGCCGTGAGAGGGATTTGTCTTATTCCAATGGTGAGTACGATAGGATTAGAAACAGTGATCGTAACCGGGGGATAAGGGATAGAGCTAGGGTTAGACAGAAGGATATTAAGAGGGAAGTAAGTAATGGTGGGTACCGCTCTGCTTCAAGTAGGAGTGATTCTGGTAGCAGCAGCGGTGGTTCAAAGCGGTGTCAATTTCCTGTAACAGTGGCGGATCGAGAGCCGGGTGAATTGTCAAGTGAAAGTGGGTCTGATGAGGCTATTGATTCGGGATCACAAGTTAAGCAGTTCGAGGCTTCAACGTTAGAGAATGGGGTTCGGCCGCCTGTGGAGAGTAAGAAGAGGAAGTTTTCGCCAATTGTTTGGGATAGAGATGAAAAGGAATTGAGTAATACATCTAGGAGTAGAGTTACCCCAGCTGCTACTAGTCTCCCTCCTCCGCCACCACTTCCTAAGTCCTATCGTCAGTCACCTAACATTATTCCAGATGGCGGTGTACGAATTTCTCCCCTAAAAGAGAGTAGCCTTCAGAGCTCAGAACCTTCACCGGATAAGCTTCCTGTGGAGCTTGGATTACATGTGTCTGCTGTATCTGAGTCTTCAGTGTATTTATCTTCTTCTCCACCTCAGGAGCAGCGACGGGGTAACTATCAGGAAACAGAACAACTAGAAGATGAAGACTACATTCCGACAAGGCATATATCAGCTTCTCGATGGGCAGGTGATGCCAATTCCTCAGCCGATGAAGGTGAAATTTCTGATGAAGAAGAAATGCCAAAAAGGAGGAAGAAAATGCCTCCTTCTGAGTCAATTGAAAGGAGGGTACAAAGTAATTCATTAACTCCTGAGCCCGGGAACTTAAGAGAGAAGCCTCTGAAGGAACTAGGGCAAGGTCATCTGAATCTGATGAAGGAGGTTACCATGATAGGTCTTCCAGTAGAGATGATAACCCTGTAGATGATTCTGACAAGAATGATTACATGGAAATAGATGAGGAACACAATAGAAATGGCTCTAGTGTTAGCCAGTCAGATACAGAATCAGAGGATGACCGTGATTCTCATGGCACACCAGAGCCTGTGGGCCCACCACAAAGAACTGTAAACATGCTTCAGGGGTGTAGAAGCGTTGATGAGTTTGAGAGACTGAATAAGATAGACGAAGGAACTTATGGGGTCGTTTACAGAGCAAAAGATAAGAAAACCGGAGAAATTGTTGCACTGAAGAAGGTTAAGATGGAAAAAGAAAGAGAAGGTTTTCCTCTGACTTCACTGCGGGAAATAAACATTCTTCTTTCTTTTCATCACCCATCAATTGTGGATGTCAAAGAAGTGGTGGTGGGAAGCAGTCTTGATAGTGTCTTTATGGTAATGGAATACATGGAGCATGATCTTAAAGGATTGATGGAGGCAATGAAGCAGCCATTTAGTCAGAGTGAAGTTAAATGTCTAATGATTCAACTATTGGCAGGTGTCAAGTATCTTCATGACAACTGGGTGCTTCACCGGGATTTGAAGACATCAAATCTGCTTTTTAATAATCAGGGTGAGTTGAAAATCTGTGACTTTGGGTTGTCTCGTCAATATGGCAGCCCATTGAAGCCATATACTCATTTGGTTGTGACCTTGTGGTACAGGTGAGCTGCCAGTATCTGTTCTTCTTTTCTCCTTTTACTTATTTATTATTATTTTTTTAAAACAATAATAGCATTGATCTTCTTGTTCTTTTATTCAATTTGTTCTCTATCCTCATCTTATCTTTTGCTTTTTGTAAGTGTTTATGGTTTTGCTAAATTGGGTTATGGCTAGTCGTATGATACAGTACAGCTTGGTTACTGCATCTGCTGTTGCTTTGTATAATTTATTGTTTCTAGTTTTGGATCACACATTCAGTGGTTCATTGCCATTATTGTTGTCATGTTGTTAATTATATAATTAACCAATTGTGGTATTTGAGTTCTTATAGTTGTGATGTTTACCAGGATAAACAGCTTTGCAAAATGAAAACTGTACTTTTTTGTTATTTTTATTGTTATTTTTTGTTTTTGGGGGTGGGGCATTGTTCAATAAGAAAAATTATCATCACCCCCCCCCCCCCCCCACCCAAAACAAACACCTCGTTCCTGAATGCTTAAAAGCTACCAGGTGCCATGTCTTGTTAAACCTTTGGGTCTTCTGTACTTTATTCCTCGTGTTTTCGTAATCTGATCTGTAACATATATACACACAACCTTTTCCCCTTTAGGAGTTAGATCAAGTAGTTAATATACTTATTTTTATTGTTTATAGGGCACCTGAGCTTTTGTTGGGAGCAAAGCAGTATTCTACAGCAATTGACATGTGGTCATTGGGTTGTATAATGGCTGAACTATTAGCAAAAGGGCCATTGTTTAATGGGAAAACAGAGTTTGATCAGCTTGACAAGGTAAAATAAATTAATGACTTTGTCTTGCCCTTTGTAACTGCTACTGCTGCTGTAGAAGTACTGATCTTGTGCTTTAACTCGTGGGTTAGTTACTTTTGCTTGGCTTTTCTGTGGCTGCAGATTTTCAGAATCCTTGGCACGCCAAATGAGACTATTTGGCCTGGGTTTTCCAAACTTCCTGGGGTTAAGGTGAACTTCGTCAAGCATCAGTAAGTATCTGTTTTCCATATTCAATGCTCACTGTTGATTGTGACATTCGTGTTTATCTTATTTTTGCCACTGTTTTCCCAGGCTTCCAGCTTTGGGTGATTCTGGTCTGGTTTTCTGGCCTCCATTGGTGACAGTTTCAGTTACACAACAACTATATCACGTGCTATTAACCAGTAATGTATTTGTTTCAGGTATAACCTACTGCGTAGGAAATTTCCAGCTACATCTTTCACTGGATCTCCGGTTCTCTCTGATGCTGGATTTGACTTATTGAACCAACTTTTAACTTATGACCCTGAGAAGGTAGTACATGCCTATAGCTATGTTATCATGCTCTCTCTATATTTTTTTCTGGTACTTTTTCTCCATTTCCCTCGGTAAAGCTAATTGTGAAGGCCTGTCATAAATGTGCAGCGAATAACAGCTGAAGATGCTCTTAAGCATGAGTGGTTTCGTGAAGTTCCTCTTCCCAAGTCTAAAGAGTTCATGCCTACTTTTCCAGCTCAACATGCACAAGACAGGTACAGTAATCCTCGAAAAATTTGGTGACCAGAAGTTCACATCTGTTTCCAGTTTATTTGCATTCATATAAACTAATTTGCTATTCATGTGATTTCAGGCGTTTGCGAAGGATAATGAAGAGTCCAGATCCTTTAGAGGAGCAGCGTCGAAAAGAGTTGCAGCAAGGGGAACTAGGGACTGGTGGTTTGTTTGGCTGAGAGAAATGAGTGTGTGCCTGGATGCGTTTGATATCTCCTTGTTTCAGTTTTTAACAGTTTAAGCAAATTGACATGGTTGAACCATTGAGGTGAGAGCCATACATCCAAAGGAAGTTGCAAACATTGTTTGGAAACAATCATTCATGCTGATTTTTAGCAGGCATTCTTGAGGACCTGGATGGAGAGGCATAATTCTTTTGCCTGTTGTGCAATCAGACCTGTACCAGGATGACTTTATTTCTCAAGCTTTGGCTGTTATATAGAAATGCACCTCTGACACTGCTTGCATCGCAAGGTGTGGCAAGACGGCCTTCTTTTGAAAAGAAGTTTCAGTTGAAACTTGTGTATGTAACATATTTTCATTGGTACTTTGTAAACAATTCTCTTAAAATTTTTAATTTGCTTTTGAATATTGGAGAAGTATGGATTTAATACCTACAATCAGTTATGCCCTTTTTAATCATCGTATTGTGTTTGCAAGAGACGTTTGGTGTAAAGAGGAGGGGGCGTTCTTCGCTTTCATTGACAAAGAATTTGACTGAAACTATTCCACTTCGAAGGTAATAATTTAAATCTGACATACGTGGAATGTAAGGGGGATAAGGATTTTGCTTTCCATTCATGTAGAATATCTCCATGTGTGAATATTGTACTGGAGAGCATGCTTTGCTATATAGTATTGTAGGTTTAACCTTGGTTTTAATGGGCTTTAATGGGATACAGTTTGTCACAACATACTTCTCATACAATATCATGGCATTATGGACGAGCAAGTGAGCTGTATCTGTCTGTCTCATGTGTTTGGGTCCATCATAAGGATCCATTTGTTGTTAGGAGGGTTAGACAGTATTTTGTGTTCAGATTGATTGGATATAGTGATATTCCTGTAGGAGTTGGAGCTGACTACTCTCTCTCTCTCTCTATATATATATATATGATGAAATGAATGAATCAACTGATCAATGTTTGATAGAGTCTGTATAAAGATATGTGGTAGGGATTATGAAAAACTCTTCCGAAAGGGTGGTTAATTAATTTACATAAATGAATATGTGCTGGGGATTACGAAATTAGAACACATCATCGAACGTGCATGAACAAACTCTGAAATGGTAGTAATATACTTCATGTGAATTAGTCAGTGCATGTTTATTGTATAGGAAGGTGGTAGTTCATCTACCTTGATCTTGTTTGAGGCTTTTATGGTTCTAAAATTAAGCTTGCAATCCCATGACATGGAAGTCCTTGGGTGAGTATTAGTGGGTTTTGGTAGCTATGGTTTTCTCCTGATTGTTACAATTATTATAAAGTTCACCATTTGTGCAGAGGTCAGTGTTTTACTGGCAAGATTATGGCTTGTTGAGTCTTTATACATATTCTATGTATATTTCCTTGCTGTAGTTCTTTTGACGCTTCATGTGTTATACATTGAGCCGATGAGCAAAGTGTGCTGACCTCTTTAATATGCTGGGAAGTATGAAATACTAGCTATTAGCCCTGCTGCCCTGCCCTGCTCTCTTCTCTTTTTTTTTTTTTTTTTTTTTTTTTTTTTTTTTTTTTTTTTTTGGTTGTTTTAATACCCGCAGAATTTTTATGACATCTGTCTGCGAATGTCACTGCAGTATCAAAGCAAGCAGGTTGAGGAGGTTACCTTCTTCACAAACTGGAATATATAAAATTTCCAATTATGTTTTCTGTTCAGAATTCATTTTGTCCCTTCAGTCTCAATAGAGGTACCTTATCATCCCTTGGTTTGTTGTATTGTGTATTGTTAAACGTGATTAATTTGTTTCATTTTTCGATGTTTGATCTAGTTTTGTTCTTGCCAATTTTGTTATTTTGCATGGCGTGAAATTAGTCTGTTCCCTGCTTGACTGTAAGCCCTAGGTATTGGACAGATTACAGATGTTCCAGCATGCATTAGATGATTTGAAAGTTGTGATGTTTAGGTATTGATGCTGATGTTACTTTATTTTGGTTTCTAATTGAATGGAAGGGGGCATACTGCGGCGGTTAAATATTGTTCGCAATCAGTTGAGTATTGGGTGGGAAACAAAATAGCTTTTGTGGATGAGAATACATCTTTTGTGGCTTGTTTTTGGTGGTATCTGGGATATACTAGCCCTCTTTCTTTTTATGAATTGACTCAGCCAGTGGTCACTGCCTCAGTCTCCCCAGTCAGTAATGATCCATTACTAGTTCATATTTGCTTTGTGATTTGTAGTTAATAGTTATTATGGAAGAGTGAGGTATGTATTGTGTATCATTTTCATGAGGTTCTTCCTAGTATATGAAGTAGTGGAAATTGCCGTAGGTGCAATTTTTTGAATGTGTTCCTCCATTACATTAAATTATTTGGTTTTAAATTTGAATGCATTTTTAGGTTTGAAGGATATGGAGGGTTATATGAAAGGCTTTTTCTTATGTTATTGTGCATCTTTCTAAAGTCATTTGAACCTCGTTATTTGGTGTAAAAGTAGTTCTAATATCTCATATGTATCACATAGGGGGGCATTACAAACATCTTTACAGTATCTGTGTCATATCAAATATTTTTCATTGTGAGTGGCGAGGTCAACATGGTGGTCTTCATACTATTCTATATCATAATTGGACATAATATTATCTGATTTTGCAAGTGCAAATGCAGATTGTTGAGAATTTGTAATAATATTCTGTACTATATATTGTTTTTAATGGTCTTCTCTGTGTTATTACTTTTTGGGATACTGATTATTACTCTTTGAAAGTGAAGCCAAAACATTACAAAGTGCTTTTGAAAATTCGGGTATGAAATAAACATCTGAGGTATGATTGTACTACTGTTTTCTGAAAGTGATTTATGAAAATGAGATGCAACCAAGTGCCTTGGTGGTTATCCTGCTGCTCAGGTGAAATTCATAAGAATTTGATTCATGTTGATTGAGCATGCTGGGAAAATGAATTACTTGTATGTGCATATCATGTTGATGAGATGAAGCATACTGAGATAATGAATTACTTGTATGTTTGATTAGTTTGTATGGTCCTCGTTCACACTAAACGTTTAAATAAATTGTGTTTATTAGTGCATATAAGGTGGCATCAATTTATTTTGGTCACTTATTTTAATGTTTTGTCGTGTTTTGTTGCTAATATAATTTCTGAAGGGTATTCTAGTTTTACCCAAATTTACTTTTGATTACTTTTTTGCTGAAAGTTGGTTTGGGGATCGATTCTGGTTGTCTTCTAATATTCGGTATAATTGGATTATCGGCATTGACCGAGGAGAGAAGGAACTATTTGGAGGTGGGAATTCATGATGCATCCTTCCATTTAACTTATATCCTGGAGAGGGGGGATTCGATGTGCAGATGATGCAGTTAGACAATGAATTGCTTGTCAAATTGTTCTAGTAATGTTCAATAACACAGGCTCTAATCTGCCAACAATCTCCTGTATGGGTTTATATAGTCAAATTTTCCAGTGCTGTCAGCTTGTATTTTGGTCTTAGATGTTGGTGGTAGAGGATGGCAGCATCATTGTAATTAGCTATAAAGCTGGTATGGGGTAATGGTTGTTGATGAACTGATCAGCAGTTGATCACTTGTTTTGGGATTGTGGGTTGTGTGTTGCCTAGTGCCAATACTTTAGGTTTTGAGTATTTTATCCTTAGAAGATCATTACTTGCCTTTATATATATGGTTCTAAGGTTTGGTTTACTGGTTGAGAGAGCTGGATTTGGGGTGTAGATGAAAATTCGCGTCCATTGGTTACTTCATTGTGCTGTTATAGTGGGTGTTTGGGGAGTGAGTTTTTTTTGTAGGTTTTTTTCGTTGTAAGATATTATTAGAGAAATTTTTTTATGTTTGAGAAGATAGATGGGGTTTTTTGTGGTTGGATGTGATGTTTGTGAGAGAAAAAGTGAAATGATTATGGGATTTGATGTGATATTTTGTTTGGATTTGTTTGTTTGTTTGTTTTTTTTTTTCTGTAACTAATTTGTCTTTTAGTGAAAAAAAAACAAACAAAAAAACTTAAAAACTAACTTCCCAAACACCTCCATAGTTAGTTTATTGTAGAACTTTTTGAAGTCTCAACTTTGAAAACTTCTTTCAAGGCTGGAAAGTGGTGTTAAATGCAATTTAAAGAAACAATTGGAGTTCGAGAAATAAGTTCAAAATTACTTAAACTTGAAAAAATAGTAGCCAACTCTATTGACTAGTGCCTTTTGAGGGACGTTGAAATGGAAGACATTGCGATGCTAAAGTCAACCTGATTCCATTGACTTGAGTATAACTGGATACTCAATATTGTTTTGTTTGAGTTTAAGTAAATATCACCCAATACCATTTCTACGGTTATGGTCGTTGAGCAGAAGGGTAAATTGTTCCTATTGACTCGAAAATTAATGAATTTTGAATTGCATGAAAATTTCACCTTTTTATCTTTTCAAATGAATTTTAATCAAATTAAGTTTGAATATTTTAATATATATATATATTTAATAATTTGAGGTCATCTTGTTGAGTAATACATTATATAAAACTTCCTTTGAAGACTGTTGGCGAATTTTTTAAAATTTTGGTATTTAATCTGATTTGCGAATATTTGTCCAAATAGGATAGATTTTATCCAACCCAACACTTATGTGAAGCGAGAGTAAATTATATTTTAGTCACATGCAAAAGGGGTGGTATAGGGGCGGGTATCATCCCTCCTGATCCAAATCTGATTCGATATTATTAAAAGGATAAATTACAAATATACCTCTTAAGATTTATTTAAAATATAAATTGTCTCATGTAATTTGAAAAATTATAAATATTTCTTTGTCAAAATTTTTTATTTAACAAAATTAATTAAAAAAATAAAAATTCTAACTGTTTACTTATATAATAATAAAACTATCTGAATTATTAATTGAAATAAAATTTTAACAATATTAAAAATTGTTAATTAATTTGATGGTTTATTAATAAAAAAATATATTTGTTATAAAATTAAAAATCTGAGAGGACATAATGTAATTTTTAAAATTACAAGGAATAATTTGTAATTTAAATAAACCTCAAGAGGTGTATTTGTAATTTTTCCTAACTAAAATTATATAAATAAATAATATATATATATATAATATAATTAGATATAAAGGAATATTAAAAGTTTTTGATTAGTTTTAAATATAAATAAATAATAATCTTAAAAAGCATATTGTTTATATATATAAAAATAAGAAAAATTATTTAGTGCGTTAAGAATTCAAATGATTCTCAATTTTTTTGATTATTTGAAATGTTGTCGGATATCTGCGAGTACCCGCGGGAGCGGGAATGGAGTTAAAATTCAAACCTGTCCCATGGAGCTAGATTTTCAAGCTCGAGCCCTACAAAGCTCGACTTGACTTTGGCTCATTTGCGGCACTGATTTCTTGCAGATTTCTACGATACACAGGGTCTCGGTTAAATTTCTACAAATGTTGTCTCCAAGGTTGGAAGGTTCCAGTCATGACAACTATTTTAATAAACAAAATACACGGTTAAATATCTTTCCATACCCACCAAATGTATGCATTTACTTTGTCCCTTAACCTCAAAGGAATCGATATTTACTAGTAAACCTCCATCGTGTACTATTTACAATACAACTCAAACAAATAAAAAGCATATTCAAGTTTAATGATAATTTCTCTCTCTATCAAACCATGTTCAAGGTCTCTGTGTTCAAGGTCTCGGGCGTTTGCGAGTGCATACACAGCCCCGCGGCTCATCAGAGCTTTCAACGAAGGCATTAGGGTGACCTAAGTAATATTAACCATTTCTCTTACATAGACCTAAGAGCGGCTTTTCAGTATCAAAGGCGAGCATCTTTTCTGATGATTGTCATGGGGAGTGATCAAAAGGTGGAAGTGAAGAATGTTTTGGAATGATCTCAATCTGGTAGCCCAAGCCGTGAACATAACATGGAAGTAGATCAATGATCTTACCTTGTGAATTGGTCTGATCAGAAACACGATTTTGTGTGGAGGTTCGTTTGTGGCAGATATGAGAGAAAGAATTAGTCATTCTGAAGCTAAAACTATGGTCTTCCCGAGTACGAAGAGTACTAATGAGAGTTGAATAAAGAATATTGTATTGATAAGACCACGGTCAACTGTCCATCCAAATATTGTGATACCGCCAGGATTGGTCTGCAAGTACATCACTGCATAGCCATTGAAACAATTGCACGAATATGGGTTAAAAATGTAATTTCCACAGAAAAAGAAACATTAATTAGGGTTACTAAGAAAAAAAAATTAAAACAAAAAAGTTCACTATGCATTCGAAGGAGTTGTATCAACCAAATAAAGCATGTAATTATGATACCACCAAGCGTTAAAATTGTGGTGAATTAGGTGACCTGAACTTGCTAGAGAGAGAGAGAGAGAGAGAGAGCGCTACAATTGTTTCAAGTTTTGATAAAACAGAAGCTCAACTGCTATAATGATTCTGGAAAATTTCACCACTATTGTTTGCACTCATTGCATTTTTAGTCATTTTGGTTGCAAATTTACCTTGTCTAGTCACAGGTATAGGTGAAACATAAACAGCTTGTCAAGGATAACACATCAGAGGAACATCTTGAATTTACATACATAGGTTCATTTCTACAACTATTTGGTCACTAGTGGTTATAGACTATTTAGTTCCTGGTGTCTAAGGACGCCATGAGTCATGAGGTACATTAAAGGATGCCACTAAAACACCTTTTGGTGCTTTTCTTGAGATTAAAAGCATGTTACATTAGAGGTAGGTTGTCATATTCTATGTTGTTTCATTTATGGCTCCTGAGGTTCCACTGCTTCGGTTGAGTATTAAGATGCCACACGTTCATGTTTCAAAGCTTGGGCGTTAACTCATACCAAACAAGAGATGTAATGTTGTTGCCTATATCCAAAACAAGAATGTCTGCAAGTTTCTGTTGACAAATGCAATTTTTGAGAGAAAGGCCTCTCTTCGCTGCCATGTAAGCCCAATGACATACAGAAACAATAAAAATAGGTAAGCCCAATGAAATACAGAAGCAATAAAAGTTGATTTACATACCGAAGGATTGTCTCTTGTGGTATGAGGACATATAAGAAGCCAATTGTGTATTTGTAGGCCTTGGAATATAATCTAGGGACTCCAAATCACTTTCCGAGTTAACTATATATAATGAGCGCAATGCATTGGCAGCCTCCAAGCTTCCCACACTATTTGAAACACTCAATTGAGATGCATCAGGAGAACTGCATGTCACCACAGCATGCCATCTACTTGCTAGCGATGCAACGCCCTGTGCTCTATGGGAAATTTTGGCCGCCGCATTTAAGCAAAGAATTATGCCCACAACCTGAACAACTGATGAGACCTGGAAAACCAAAAATAAAGTCAAATAAGACCAAAGTTCTAGATTACCACTAGTCCCAACTGCTCAAGCTGTTAGTAAGACCAAGTTTGGGGTGAGCTACATAAGCCAAAAGCTTGTTTTTTTTTTTTTTTTTTTTTTTTTTTTTTTTTTTTGAACTGATCCAAAAGCATGTTTATCATCAGCTAAAAGGGCTAAAAAGCCACTCACAACTTTTCCACTCACAAAAAAAAAAAAAAAAAAAACTCCGAAACTTTCCAAACACACCAACTTTTTTAGATTCTAAAAAAGTCAAAAAGTCACTAAAAAAGGCAATGGCAAACTCCTCTATATGGGTTCAACAATGAAAATCAAGCTCTCCCACACGCTCCTTCACCTACAATTCCACATTGCATGTGATGATGCAAACATCATACATACAGAGAAGAAAGAATGCAAACAAGGACGAAATGCAAATAGAGAAACATAAACCCAAGATCTCCCCCATGTTAGATCAACACTAGTCTCAAGAGCTTAAACTGTTAGCAAATGGGCTCAACAATGTATATCAAACTCTCCAACACAAAGATTGTATGCACTGTATATATGACTAGTGCAATAGCTCCACTGCCCACTCGTTCATTCCCTGAATGTTATTCGGTAAGCATTGAATGAACAATCAATTACATCAATGTAAACACACACACATGTAGAAGTTGGACCACTTTAACAGAAAGTTGATTGCAAGGTGCTGTTTTCAGAAACTTTGAAACTAACTTAAGCCACTAGGTGGTAACTTAAGCCACCAGGAAAACTAAAACAAGTAATGAGTTCGATGATAATGTCAAGTGTGGATTTAAGTATTTGTTTCTTTTCAGTAGGAGCATTAACCTACGCAATTAGGTGGCAAGTCTTAACTTCCTAGCATGTGAAACTTCACAATTACCAATACATTTCAGAGTCAAGAACTATGAAAAAACACGTGCATGGTTTATCTAGACAAATAAATAAATATGATGCACTGAACTTACAGCAAAATCACGACCATTTGTAAAAGTAATTGGTCCACTATAACCTGGGCTCTGGAATAGGGTCACAAACTGGCTTGCGGTGACAACCAGGAAGACCAAAAGAAGATATATTCGGAATCTATGGCTTATTTTAGAGAGGTGATGGTGATGACGCAGACGAATGTGCTCCTCTATAAGCACCATAACATCAGATTCTTTTTCTAAGCACTTCCCATAATCATCAAAGTGAATAATTTGCAAGTTGCAGACCAAATGGAACAAAATGCAAGCAAAAAGATAGATTGTAGTTACGTAAATCCATGACATGATCAAAGCTAATAAAATAGCAACAGATAGCCACCATGACTCATGAGGACCATATAAAATGCGGGCGATTTCACGTGCAGTCTTCAGAATGAAACATGGCAGTATCCACCATACAAGATAGTGGGCTGTATCCTGCAAAAAAAATAAATAAAATGATTTCATACGACTTCCTTAGTTACTGCATCAAGCTTGAAAATTCCCAAGAAAATATCTGAATTGATGTATCAGACTATAGAATCATAGATTAGAGTTGCAAATATTGTGAGAACTGAACAACTATATAGTCTATATTTATAAGCCTGGGAGTAACATGGCTAGCCGATCACTTACAAGAGTGCTATACTAGTTGGCAAATATAATTGTGGAGAGGGGGATCAATACATAGTCTATATTCGTCAGAAAGGTTTGAAATCAAAGGGTGAGATCAATTTGTGAATAATAATCATAGTATGTGTGCACTTTGCTTGGAAATAAGTAAGCGGTCAATTGCCTAAATTGCAGATATGCAGTATGCAGTTAACAAATACTTTACTTGTCGTTACAGATTTTCAGTTGACTAGGTCACCCTTTCTTTTCTTCTTCTTCTGTTTTTGTTTTTTTTTTGTTTTGTTTTGTTTTGTTTTTTTGTTTTTTTTTAAGTAATTTTTTTCTGTTATCAGTGGCAACTTGCAAAAAAAACAAAACACTGATTCTTTGAGGCAGTCAATGTCCATCTTAGCAGCACACTTAGTTTATACTGATTCCACAAATATAGTCCTAGAAACCGGAGAATAGGAGATTGAACTTGATTCAATATTCAAAATCCATACTTAAAAGACCATAGTTTTAAGGATAAATTACACTGATATCCCCTGAGGTTTCTGACTAATAATTCCCTTTCTATGGTGCTGGACATCTCCATTAATGGAGCTAACAGAAACATAATTTACCCATGGTCTATAAAATAGAGAGAGAGAGAGAGAGAGAGAGAGAGAGAGAGAGAGAGAGAGAGAGGTGGATGTTATTGCCATGAATTGTTCAAGAATTTTTTTGGTGGCAAGTGACACAAGTTTTGTGCATGAGATGCAGGTTATTGCCGGTGTTTGGCATATAAATCTTGTGCCTTTGAGAGGGTATTGCTCTGCTATTACTTCTTTAGAAGACCACCAGCAGATAATTGTGTGAGTTGATGTAGAATGGTAGTCTTCATGATCAACTCTTTAGGTCGAGTTGAGGTAGTAGAAGAGTCTCAGTTGGCCGGTTCGCCAAAAGATAGCAATAGAGACAGATTGTGAGTTGGCATATTTGCATTACAGTGCCCAACCTAATATACTTTTGGATGAGCATTTTGAACCCAAGGTGTGGAAGATTCTGGCCTAGCAAGGTTTACTCTGGAGGGAATGACACATTTGAGCATTATAGTGACTGGTACAATTGTAACTATCCATTTCACGCTGGTGTGGGGCTAGCATGGCACAAACCAAACGAAATTGTGTGGTGGCGAACTGGAGAAGAAGCTGTCACATAAGGTGCAGCTCTTATATTGCTTGACAGAAATGTTCTCCTCCCCCAATCTCTCTTTATCCACCTAGTCTATTTAACAGCTGCATTGCTATGAGGCACGGACATGACACGGACATGCAAATTTTAAAAAAACGGGGAACACAACACGTTGGGGGACACGCTTAATATATATAATTTTATTTATTTATTATATGTAAAATTAAAAAAAATATACATATATATATATTATTTATTTACTTTAATATCAAATATCATTTACAAATTAAATTTTTTCTATAAATAAAAATAATTTATTCTATGTATGTATGTTCAGGTTGAGCAAATAAGAATACTCAAAAAATAGAAAAAAAAGAAAAGGGGGGGGGGGGGGGAAGAAGGGTTTTTTTTGTTAAAATATATATATATATATGAGGGACACATTAGGAGAGAGGGAGGGGAAAAAAAAAAAAGAATAGAACAGAGGAGAGAGAGAGAGAGAGTCAAACATGCAAAAATAAGAGAGAGAGTCGAACGCAAGTGAGAGACGGAGTCGATGAGTTGAACACAAGCGAGAGACAAAGTTGAACACATAGTGAGAGAGAGACGAACACAGACACACAGAGAGAGACGAATAGAAGAAGAAGAAAAGAAGAACAAATAGCATATTTAAAGAAACGAAGACAGATTCAAAGAACATACCTCGATTTAGGGTTTCAACAGGTTCTTCTTCACCCTTTCTCTTTTTTTTTTTTTTTTTTTCTCTCTCTCTCTCTCTATATATATAGATATATATTCAACGTGTTAGGGTTTCTCTCTCTCTCTCTCTCTCTCTCTCTAACGTGTCCACAACGTGTCCAAGAGTGTCCCAAGCGTGTCCAGTTGGAAAAATTCAAAAAAAAAAGGGGGCCATGCTAGGTAGAATGTCCGACACGTGCCGACTGCGTGTCCGACACATGTCCACTATTTGTTTGACACGTGTCCGACACCCATACATGGTCTCCGGAGAGGTGTCAGTGCTTCATAGCTGCATTGTGTGTTCCACCTCATCTCTCAAGCCAACTTATTTCATCCATTCTGCAAGCATCGCATAAGTGAACACACCTCAAGTGTAGATCTTTTTTTTAATCGGTTCAATTAAGTTCTACAAAGCCGACAGTAAAGAGAAAAATTGGAAGCCTTAACAACAAAATTAGATTCAAAATGTGGGTTATAAGGGCTTATGGAGTGTGTAAACTGGCCCAGACACCCAGTTATCAAAAAAAAAAAAAAAAAAAAAAAAGGGCTTATGGTTTCTCCCCATTTCTCTTTTACAAACTATCCAAACAGGTAATACAGGGGGGAGAGACTTTTTTACCCCACTCTCCTTTTCTCCCCAATTCACCCACTCCAAACAGACTGCTAATGTGAACATGCGCTTCATATCCGAATTGCTTAAGAAAACTGAAGTTCCCTTATCATCAATACAAGATTTCATAACAAGGCATATTCAACTGTCAATCAATTGAATTAGATTATGGTTTCTCCCCATTTCCCTTTTTATAAACTATCCAAACAGGTGATACGGGGGGGAGAGTTTTTTCCCTCATTTTCTCTCCAAATCACCCAACCCAAACAGAATGCTAAAATGTCAACATACACTTCATACACAAATTGCTAAGAAAAAAAACTGTACCTTCCTTAACAGCAGTTCAACACACTCAAAACAAGGTATATTCAATTGTCAATTGTTGAACTAATTCAATCCTATATCATCAATCCTTACCATATATATATATATATTGAAATCGAAAGTGCTTACCAAAACCTTTCGAATGTACTCGTCGCGAAACCGAGCCATTTGACCACTGTACCGATCAACAAAGAGAAACTTCCGAATACCATACTTGCGCAGATTGTGAGAGAGGCAAAGCAGAGATACAGCAGCCAAACACGCCTGCGAAACAACGATCTCGAGCTCGAAATCCTTGATTTGGTAAGCTTCACAGCCCGAACAGTCCGAAACCTCAAGCGCAATCACAGGAAGAGCAACGCCGATCAGCAAAAACGCGACCCACGAGAGCACAAAGCTCAGAACAGAGGACTGATTGAAACCCAGAAGAGAGAGAAACGATTCGAGTCTTTGGAGGGTTTTATCGAGATGGGTATCGCAATCTGGTTCTGGGTTTTGTTCTTGCTTTTGTTGTTGTTGTTGGGTTTGGTCTGTGGGATTGGTTAGAAGAGGGGTTTGGTTCTGGGGTTTCGATGGTTCTTGAAGTAGATGAGGATCCACCATTGATGAGAGCTTAAAGATTTGGAAGGAATTGAATTGATATCAAGCTAATGAGATCTATGGAGAAGAAAGGATTTGATGGTCAAATGACGATGAAAACCATCTGATCAAATGATTAATGTTAAATAATAATCCTATATACATATACACAGTTATGGGTCTCAAATCACAACAACTGTGGGATAGTTCCAATAAGGAAAGTTCCTTAATTTTATAGTCTACCGCAGTGAGCAGAGTCTTCGGAGATAAGAATTTGAGTTGAGGGAGTGACTACAATTTTGTAGGTTGTGTTATAATCTAAACTTAGGGACGGTTTGTCATACTTTTTGGGTGGTTATAATTTATTTTGATTTGAGATTTTGTGTTAAATTATTTAGTGCAACTTCTACTTATAATTTATTTAGTAAAAATAGTTTAAATAAGTTTAAAAAAATTAATTATTTGAAAGTTGGTTTAGAGGTATTTTTAATTTATGCTTTCTGATTATTTAGTGTAATTTCTACTTATAATTTATTTAGCAGAAATAGTTTAAATAAGTTAAAAAAAATTAATTATTTGAAAGTTGGTTTAGAGGTATTTTTAGTTTATGCTTTCTGATTATTAACTTTTAATTTTAAAAAAATTTCACCAAACAAGGCCTTACTATCTTGGAAGTTTTTTTTCATTAAACGTAAAATTTTACCTGATATTGTGCGTCTTAACATAAAGTTTAAAAATTTTATCAAAATATTGATCGATCGAAAAGATGGTTAAGCAGTTGTTTGGCCGATCGACTAATTTGGTATAAATTGACCACAAAGTGCATGATAATTTTGCAAGAAAGAGTTTGTCTAGAAGGATGTCCGACCCAACGATTACTTACAAATTTGATGAAATGCTCTAGGTATTCTCAATTTGATAAAAATTTTAAAACATCCTCAATTTGATATTATGATTGGAGTACCAAAATTAGATTTTTTTCATCAAATTTAAATTTGATGAAAGAAAAGCGTAAGCGTTGAAGACGATCTAATACATTAATATTTAGGAGAACTGCTTGACAGTGGGACAGAAAAAAAAAATATAAAAATATAAATGATGTAAATGATTCTGTGATGAGTTATAAGTGAAAAATTACGAATATGTAAGTACTTGCACCCCTCTATATTTATTTTTTATCCAACTTATGTCTAAAAAAAAAAAAAAATCTCTGCATTTAAAATGATTCAATCATTTTATTTTGCTAGTTGATTGAATTACATTCATCAAACATATTTCAATCACTATCTATTAAGTTTTAATTGTTTTAATTTTTTACCTAAATACTTTATTCAATCATGTTCACAACATAAATTATTTGGATCCGTAAGGTAGATTTTGAAGTGAGTTGAACGGCCTGAACTTGTAAGCAAGTTGAGTAAATTGTTCCACTTTTGACCTAACAAATTAGTAAGTTTCAAAATATATTAACACTTAACTTGTTTAGTTTTTGAGTTGATCTCAAAAATTTTCAATTGAATTAATGGCAAGGGTGAGATTGAAGCTCAAATAATCTCAATTTTTATTATGTGATACCAACGGTGGAATGCACAAAGAGTAGAGTAGTGTCTTTAATCTTTTCTAATGTTTCACCTTCTTTTTTTTATCAAATTTAAATTTGATAAAAAAAATACTTAAAATTTATTTACAAACCTTTCATTAAATATTTATCAAATTAAGGACGAGTTATTATTTTTTATCAAATTAAGAATCTATTAAACGGTTCATTAAAATAAAATTTGATGAAAATTTAAAAAGATAGTGCATCGAAAATGATTATTTTTATCAAATTTGAGATAAGATGGGAATTTTTAAAAAAGATTTTGATGAAAATTTGATAAAATAATTTTTATTAAATCAAATTTTTTACTTAACTTTAAAATTAAATTAAATAAGATGCTCTTACGCCACGTAATATGTAATTCCTGTGTAAGATTTTCGTGACGTGTTTTTCCCGGAAAAGTCATATCTTGGAAGTTTGAGGCAACCAATCACCCACCCACCCTTTCCGTTGTTTCCAATGTTGGATAGCGAACGAGGCTTTGAAATGTAGACAAAGGCCCGGTTTGGCACGTGGGTTTTGGGTTATTTTTTAGTTAATTTATAAAAAATAAAATAAAAGGTAAATTAAAAATATATCTTTTGAGATTTGATCAAAATACAAATTATTCTTTATGATTTTAAAAATTATATTTCATTCTTTGAGATTTTTAATTTCATAACAAATTGTTTCTTTTATTAATAAATCATCAAGTCAATTAACATAAAGTCAATTAATAGTTTTTAATGATATTAAAAATATGTTTTAATTAATAATTTAGGTAATTTAATTATTATATAGGAAAAAAATTATGAATTTTATTTTTTTAATTAATTCTGTTAAATAAAATTTTTTAATAAGAGGGTATTTGTAATTTTTTAAACTATAAGGGGCAATCTATATTTTAAACAAATCTCAGGGAGTGTATTTGTAATTTATCCAAAAATAAAATAGATTAAAATAATTAATAAGATATAATGTCACATTAAATTCATAATTATTTCACTTTTTTTTTTACAAATATCATATTCAACTACAAAAAAAATTCAATCATCTTTTCAAATATAAAAATTTTAGCCTACTAAAATAATTAAAAACTAAAGGGTAAATTACACTTTGCCCCCTCTAAAGTTTCACCCATTTCCTACTTTGACCCTTTAAATTTGATTTTTTCTACTTTGGCCTTTCACGTTTGCAATCATTCCCACTTTGGCCCTTTATGTTTGCAATCCTTCTCACTTCACTCATAGACTAACTTCCATCTAAAAAATTAATAGAATCTGCCACATCACCAACATATCAGCTCCATGTGTGATGTAAAAAATTCACTTAAGATGCAAAAAATGAAAAATATAAAACAAAAAATTGAATTTTTTTTTTTAGTCTTTAGTGAACTTTTTTTTTCAAATTTATTTATAAACATTATTACATTACAAATGCATCTAGATTAGATGCACCTAAAAAAATAAAAACAAATTTAACTAAAAAAAGCAAAAAGTTAACTAAAGATGAAAAAAATGAAAATATGCTGACTCAAATATTTGTATTGTCAATTCTGAAATGAAAAGTTTCCTATCGTTTTTTTTTTAATGAACTTTTTTATTTTTTTAGTTAAATTTGTTTTTATATTTTTTAAGTGCGTCTAAGTTAGATGCATCTATAATGTAATAATGTTTATAAATAAATTTGAAAAAAAAAAATTCACAAAAGACTAAAAAAAAAATTCAATTTTTTTGTTTTCAAATTTTCAATTTTTGCATCTTTAGTAAATTTTTTACATCACATGTGGAGCTTATAGAACTTTTTTTTTTCTTTTAATTAAATTTATTTTTATGTTTTTTAGGTGCATCTAAGTTAGATGCATCTATAATGTAATAATGTCTATGAATAAATTTGAAAAAAAGTTTACAAAAGACTAAAAAAAAAATTTCAATTTTTTTATTTTTCATTTTTTGAATTTTTTACATCACACGTGGAGCTGATGGGTTGGTGATGTGGCAGATTCTGTTAGTTTTTTAGATAGAAGTTAGTCTAGGAGTAAAGTGGGAAGGATTGTAAATATGAAGGGCTAAAGTAGGAAAAATCAAACTTAAAGGGCCAAAGTGAAAATTATTGGAAACGTGAAGGGCCAAAGTGGGAAAAATTAAACTTAAAGGGCTAAAGTGAGAGATAGGTGAAACTTTAGGGGGCAAAGTGTAATTTATCCAAAAACTAAAATAGCCTAAAATGAGAAATTCTATTTTCACACATCATATTGTCTCTGTCCACACTTAATGAACTTTATTTTTATTACAAATTTACCTTTAAATAAAATAACCAAGATAGACATCCATCCACATACTTCACACAGTCATATTGAACCTTACAAACTGGACAACTAGAATTTGATTTCATAGATTTCTCAATACATAAACTGAAAACAATAGAAACAACACAAAGTATTAGGCTTCTGCTTCCACATTATCAAATGTCATATATAGATTTGTACATTAATGAAATAAATAAATAAATAAACAAAAATGTAAAGCCCAGGGCATGAAACTGAATCAGAAGAATGTAGGGCAATCTTTACTATATTTAAAAAAAAATTAATTCTGTTTGTATATTTAACAACAAATAGAATACAAAAGAAATAAAGAAAAAGAGAGAAAAATGTTTGATTACAAAAATCAAACTAAAAATAGAATTTAAATAAATAAAAACAGATTTTATTTTGTTACCAAAACAAAATTAAAATCTGATTTAAATAAATAATAATAAAATCAGAAAATAAATAATTAACTTACTTGATTAATATCTTGAATATTATTACGATCAAGTCCGATGTTTGACACTATATTCTTAAAAGATTCATCCTCTCTCGATGCTTTCAGAATGTGGGCGTCTATCTCCCAGGATGAAATGATCAACTACAAACAATAACAGCACTACAAATTGTTTGCCTAACGAACACATTAAGTGTTTATACTCTTTCTCACAAAAAATAAAATGCAGCAAAATGAAGAATAAATTTGCAGAGGTGAAGGATAAAATTTAGATAAAACATCAAATAAGGGTCATCTATTTATAGATGTATTGGTGGTCTGCGGGTTTTGAATTAAATAGGTGCAAACTGTTTGAGCAGTATGAAACCTGTTTGGTTTTGAATTTAAACAGATTTGAATCTGTTGGGTTCAAAATTCAAACAGATAAAACCGGGAAGGGACCTGTTTGGGTGTACAGAAAAAAAAATCGGACCAGTTTATTTCCGGATTTAATTTGAATTATGAATTTTATTTTTCAAAAAATTAAATTAAATTCAAATGTTTTTGACCTAAAAAGATATGTATTGGGTCGGACAAGCCCAACCCAACCTCACACCACGCACTTGTGCGCTTGGACGGACGGTGGCGACGTGTGGTGATTTTTGGGTCCAATGGGTCTAGCCCATTTTGCCCATAACCTCCCTCTCTAAAACACTTGGGTACCCCTTGGGGCACACCCCAAATTCCAATCTCATGCCTTATAAACCCATTCAAAACTTCCCACCAAATCAATGTGGGACAAGCCTTATTTAAACCTTTAAAGAATTTCCACAAAACTCAATTTCCATGGAACACACTTTGGCTTCAATTTCCCATTCACTTGATAATGGTTTTGAGCAACCAAATATACCACGTGAATCACAACACGACATAGAACGTTACAACTTTGTCTTGTGAAAATCGGCGTCTGGTCCCACCTAAATAATAGACCAAAGTTAGGAAAAAATCTGCTATATACCCAAATTTTTCCAAACCATTTCCAACAAAGAACTTATTGCAAAATACATGGTTACATGTGAGTGAAACTGCAGATTTCAAAAGACTCAAACTGCATAAAATAACAAACTATCAAAATTCAACTGATCCAAATTCCAAATCAAAAAGAAAATTTCAAACCCAGATATAATTTTACACTAAAAACATAAACAAACAAGCATGAAACGAATTAAAATACAGAACCTAGATGAATATATTACTAGAACTGAACATTTAGTTTGTAAGGTTCAATCGATTGTCATCAATCATGGCGAGCCTTGCCGGTATAGTACAACTCCCACGAATATTTGTGTGGGCTAATATGAGGATGTACACATTTTTTATTAAATGGGTATATTTGAAATGTGGGATGTGGATTGAGATAAATGCCTTAGAATCAAATTACTAAATGAGTGGAGTGAGAAAAGATGTGCACAGAGACAATGTGGTGTGTGGAAATAGAATTTGCATATTAAAATAGTCAATTTTCCAAACGAGGCCAAAATGGAAACCAAAATCACAAACCTACCTAGCTACATGAATGTTGCATAGGAAAATATTATAGAAGTAAACTTTTTAGATTCATTTTGTATATAATAGATATGATTGATTAATAATTAAAGAATATATAAGAAAAAATATATTTTCAATATCCTAATTAATTGTCAAAGTACTTAAAAATTGAGTTTAATTTTTAATTTTGAATAATAATACTCTATATTTATATTTATATATATATTTAATTTTTTATGCATATGCCATATGTTTATCTTATTCTTAGCTATGATACGACTCTCAGTCACTAACTCGGTTCCTCATATAATTTTCAAAAAAATATATTTTTAATATATAAATGTCATATATGTTTGTCTTATTTGTAATGGCATCAAAATGAATTTTGTGCTAAGCTGAAAGATGAATCAGCAAATTTTTTTTTTTAAAATGAAAATGATAATGATGGGTTGTTGTGTTGAAGTACTAAATATGAGTTTTTAATAGCATTCCCAACGTTATCAAATCATCGATTGATTAGGAGGACAACTAGGAGATGTTCAGCTGGTTAACTAACCAGTGTAAAATTTTCAAATTCTACAATAGGCAATTTTGTAAGGCAGTGATCAACCGGGGAGACAACCGGCCAGATATTTGGCCGGTCTTCCGATACTCATGCATTGTCTAATAGCCTTGTAAAGCTAATGGCTATCTACAGTAATTAGGTAAAAAGTTCGAGCATCCTTAATTTGATAAAATTTTTGAGATATTTTCAATTTGATACTGATTTGGTGTTAACGTTAAAAAACCAATTTGTACATTTTAAATTTGATGAAACAAAAGATAAAGTATTGGAGACGCTCTAACAATATGAACTATTGAGATTGGTAGAAGTTAGGCATATGGGTTACCCTATTTCAAACTTAAAGTCTTATTGTTTGTGTTTTGAAAATTTTGTTGTATTTTGAGATTCTTGTCATATCATATAATTGGAAATGTTTTGAGACAATATTAAAGATGGAAAAATTTTAAGAATTAAACCATATACAATGCGCCCACCACAATTCCCAAACACTTTCATTTAGACCTCCTGCATCCATACCTGTTTTTTGAAATGTGTTCAATGAAAGTGCAAAACATGTATAGTTCATGTGACAATTTTAGAAATCCTACACAATTTATACTTTCACCAACCATGTTTTGCAGCAACGAGAGGCGTTCGGATCCTCTAGAGTGATCCTCTGAAGTGATCCTCTAGAGTGATCCCTTATGGTGCAACACGTGTCCCATTAATGTATCCAACGGCTGAAATGATCCCTCTCCAAAACGGCGTCGTTTTGGTGAGCCAGACCAAAAATAAAAATAAAAATTATAGAGTTGTAGATCGAGTCGAGAGGGAGGAGGAAGAAGAAGAAAATGGATTTGAAAGGAGGAGGAAGAAGAAAATGTAAGAAAACTGGAAGAAGAAAATGGATTTGAGGAAGAAAGAAAAGTTTTTTTGCTATGTTGGGTTAATGGGTTTGGTTTGGTCGCTCAAGAGGTTCATCACCATAGATGAACTTCCATTTTCTTCTGTGAGCCAGGCCCAAAAAAAAAAAATTTGCAGAGTTGCAGATAGAGTCGAGAGGGTTAATGGGTTTGGTCTCTCAAGAAGTTCATCGCCATGGATGAACTTTCATTTTCTTCTTCATCTCTCAGACCCATTTTCTCTGCAAATCCACCCATTTTCTTTGAAACCCAGAGTTTTCTTCTTCCTCAAATCTGTTTTCTTCCGGTTTCTCTCAAATCCCTTTTCTTCCGGTTTCTCTCAAATCCCTTTTCTTCTTCTTCCTCCTCCCTCTCGATCTGCAAGTCTGCAACTCTGCAAATTTTTTTTTTCTTCTTCCTCCTCCCTCTCGATCTGCAACTCTGCACAATTTTTTTTTTTTGGTCTGGCTCACCAAAACGACGCTATTTTGGCGAGGGATCATCTCAGCCGTTGGATACATTAATGGGACACGTGTTGCACCAAAGGGATCACTCTAGAGGATCACTTCAGAGGATCACCCTGGAGGATCCGGACGCCAACGAGAGGGGAGTGGGGTTGTGGTGGCACCAGTGGCAAGGGTTTGTTGAGTGTGGAGGAAATGGGTTGTGAGCAACGGGGGCGGGGGATAGGGAAGGTGACTGGGGAGGGCGGTTGTGGTGGTGGCAGTGCTGATGGAGTAGACAGGTGGGTGGTGGGATAAGGTTTTGTAGTGGTTGCCAATGAGGGTGGCTAGTGGTCAGAGTTGAAAGAGGAAAGAGGAGAGAAGAGGGAGAGGTTGAGGGTTGATTTTTCAAAAGAGCATGTTTAAAAAAAATTCTAAAGGGTTTGATGTGGTAAGATCCCCTCACTGTCTCTTTATGCTTGGCCTTTTCAAATAACCCAAATTATAGCATAAGAAAAACAGTGGTCATATGATATGTTTCCAAGCCAAAACAACCCAACTACAAACAGTATCCTACACAAGGAAAAATGCTAACCTAGCATTTATGAATAGAATGAGTTCAAACCTACTAGTCATAATGATTCGCAAATTCACTAACAATCATGTTTGTTTACATACAACTTGTTCATTCAGACTATAGAGCTCATGGTAGCCATTACAATCACTCTCAAGAACTCCATGCCAACAACGAAATCTACAACAGCTTCCAACAAAAAAAAAGAGTTGACAACAAATTGGAGGCTTCTTTCAGATAGAGATGCTGTTAGGAACACCACGACCGGTCACCCCCGGACCTGATAAGGGAAGAAGCAATTCATATGGGGGAATACCAGCACCACTTCGGTTGTGAAGCCGAGCATCCTTATTTCTTCCATGTATAACCTTCTCTATCTCCTCTAATCTGTGGGCGAATTTCTCAAACAATTTCAAAACTTCGTGATCCTTGATGCAGTGGCTCTGAAGATGGTGAATCTGACCCAAGTACTCCTCATCTGGAGAGTGAGTTGACAAAGTGTCTTGAACGGCCATTACTTTGGTAGCTTGAAGTTGAGTTGGCAAAGATGATAGGAAGGTATGTTGAGGGTTATGAATGAACTTCTCGAAATCATGATCATCTTCACAAGGAATGAGTTTTCGCATAAGGGTTGGTCGATTAGGAACATACCCTCCAAAGGGGTACTGCCCAAAGTTTATTGCAGCGTGCTGACCCGAAGCAATCCAAATCATTGTGGTTAGGATGCCAGATAAGTCCTCTTTCGTGTTGAGTTTAGGCCACCAAGGCTCGTTTCTTTTATCGTGGTGACCCTTGTTTTTTATCTCGTTCCACCACGATTGGAGTTCAATGTCAGATGTTATCGAATTGGGCTCAGAATAGAAGTGCTCAACATAGGATTTCACCAATTCTTCTATAGCGGACCATATGAGGATTCCATCGGCTGCATAAGGGTAGTCCTCGATCACAAGTTTCAAGCCATGGGGCATTGAAGGATCCTCAACAGCCATACCCTGAAATATCATCACAAGTGCAAAGTTTTAACATTGTTACTCATTTTGAAGGCATAGATCGATTGTATACATAAGAGAATGCTTAGAATCACAAGCTAAGAAGCATGAACATTTCAAAGAAGGTAGTGTGTCGTGTCATCAATCAATTTCCGACACCTATCATATGCATGTTCGAGCATGTCATACTAGTTCTAAAATTTCTAGACTTCAACATGATTCAGACACTTAGAGAACACGTGATGTGTCTATCGCTTAGACACACTTGAAACACATAACAAGTTTGAATAAAATAACTTAAAACCCAACAATAATAATAAAAACAACATAAATTTGTACTTATTATTCTCATTTAGACTTTAAAAATTATTATATTTGAATTCAATATACATATTTGTGATAGAAATAACTGGTTACCCTTATACATAAGCTGAACAATAATATATAAAGCTATACGTTTTGTGCATATATGTTGTGTTAGCATATCCGTGTCATGTCACCTACCAGTGTCCGTGTTTCTTAGATGACAATGCATCAAACTACGCCTAAAGTGCGAGAAAGGTTTGCATGTATCAAATAATATTGGTTTCTTATGAAATGCTTGATAGACCTAACCTCCGGATTAAATCTGCTGGCAGTGCCTCCATATCAAATCGCCTCTTACTCTTGTAGGCTGCAGAGCTTATTTCCATGGAATACTTTCGGGACTAAAACAAGCCTCGATTATTCCCCTCCATTTATCAAACTCTGCCTCGCAAGTGCATTGATTTCTAATGTATAAGCGCATATGAGGATGGAGCAGCTTGTAAATGGGGTGCATCGAGCTTAGATGCCTATGACTAGCAATTATGTAAGGTTCCATGCATGCATGAGTCCTCAACCTGAAAATGCCAAGCCATCACAATTATAAAGGCAAGTATGTAGCCAATTGCAGGTGGATGTAACGAGTTCTTTTAGTCTTACTGGCCCATTAGATTGCATTTTAGTTCTATGTTTTTGTTTTATTTTTCGAAAAGCACAGAAAAGTTGTCTAGCAAACTGTTTGTGAGAAAATTTTCTGAAAACAACCCAATTTTTAGGAAACAATAAAGGGTTGTTTTAAAATTTTCATGAAGTGCTTTACACAAAAATGGTGATGTTTTTGAACTTTTCATTATTCCTGCATCAAAAAATATGAAAACGAAAATGAATAAAACAAAAACACAACCAAACAGGTCCATCGAGACTCTAAAGTTCAGTTTCACACCGCCTTCTTCCAAATCTTATCAAACCAAAGTAAAATCTCAAAAAATCTGGTTGAACCGACATGATTTTGTATAAGAAACTGTCAAATTTAAGTCGTCAAAGATTGAAGGCCTTGATAGCCGTTCAAAACTTTAAAAAACCTCCAAAATTTGGTAGCAATTAAAATCTATAAACTCACCAGTGGTTGACTAGTTGATGAACACCAGCATCATTGGAACAAACATGAGCTTTGGCTAGCTTCCAAATCCAATGAGTCGTAGCATCATGTCCATGAGTGTAAATGCGCTTGTTCATTGATGAAGAAGGTGTCGGAGGAAGTGAAAGCTCTATAGCAATCGGCTTTAAAAAACCAGCACGGTTGTAGAAGAAAACTGTCCTAGAGGCATAAGCTTTTCTCCCCGGCAAGGAGTTCATCTTCTCGATAAATGGTAAAAGCATGTCATGGTAGTCGAGTATAAACAACCTCTTGTTCTCAATAGCCTGTGTGAATGGTTTCCAGAAACACAAGGTCAGAAATGACAAAGAAACTGAAAGGCATTTCTTTTAGTTCATATCACATGTTCGGATTAGTAAAAAAAGGAGACAAATGGGTTGAAATGGAGAGAAAATAATTCTCTTAAAACCCTCATTTTGGGGATATTGGGATAAAAAATAAACCAACAGATTACTATTTTTTCATGATACCAAAACTGCCCCTTTAGATATAGAATAAATAGAAAAAAAAACTCAACCTATAAAAGGTTATTTTGGTAATATAATATGAAATAATTTAATCTTTTCTATTATGTAATTTAACCAAACAAGAAAGGAGATATATCATTCTCTTTTCTCTTCATTTCTCTTTTTTCTCCAATTGGTCCAAACAAAAGGTAGCAAACACAATCTTTTCTCTTCTCTTTTCTCTCCTAACTTCCTAAGTAATATTTTCTTTTCTTTTCTCTCTGGGTTCCCAAACGGAGTGTAAATGCTCTTATTCATAAAGCTAGTGAAGTATCAGATTAGTACCTCTTTGACACTCATTCCATTCAGTTCCTGTTCTATCAAATCTTTCGTTATTGCAGACTCCGGTGGACCATAAACTGCAGGATCTAGTTTGCTGAGAATTGGAAACTCCTGCAAAATAAACTCAAGCTTAAGGACTCTCAATGGACAATTGAGAAACAAAAAATTCATGCTGTAACAAATTGCAAATCTAAGAGGATCGTTCATTACCCTCAAGAGTTCAATGTTTACTGGATTGACCCCTACCAACGCCTGGCGTGAAAACTCGTTGTCACGCAGCCATGCAAATCTATCCCCTGCAAAACCGATAAATAATCAGATGCAAAGTGTTTCCGAAATTAAAACTCAAATTATCCTTTAATTAGAAGTGGTCTGAAACATGGGTGTGAAATCATACTGTACCCAAATAGGAAAAAACCCTCAACAAGCTCTATTTCTATTTGGTACTCGAGCTCACACACTGAATGTGAAAGAAAGATAGAGAATATACTTTTAATTATGTCTGGTATGTCGTACTTCAACTTTTGCCCCGCAGTCAGTACCCGTTCCATCAACTTGCCAAGAAACTGCTTCTCATTTACTTCTTTTTGATCATCATCTTTCAAAACAAAACCATCATTATATAACTTGTCTATATCTGAAAAGCAATTGAAGGGGATATCCGAACTTGACAATGTAGAAGCAATAAGTGGTAACAGATTGTGTAACAGAGCTTTCAATCTTCCAGCTGTGAAAGTGTTCTGTTTAATCTCCTCAAAAGCTTCATCTCGGGGAACATACACGGGATGGGGCTTTTCAATTCTACTCTCAGAATTTGGATCTGTTTGAATTCCATTCAACACAGATGATCAGTGAATAGATTGCTGAAGCTCTAAAAGAGAGAGAGAGAGAGAGAAGAAAAAAAAGTCATTCTGCAAAATTGCCAATACCTTTCTTAGTTGGAGGTCGTCCAGTTCGACAGCGCCTGGGATAAGGCCAATTCTCACCACTTAGGACTGGCCTAGCTAAATCCTCGGACTTATCGGGTTTACCCAAATCATTGTAAGTGGCAAAATCGTAAATTCTATCATGCAGCTTTCTCTCACCTTTCCCGTTGCCTCGAATACAGCGCAAGTCTTCATGTCGAAGATCTTTAATGCCAGGTGGTGTTTGTGATGGTAAATATGCCTGTTCAAGTCAATCCGATCACTCCTATATGCATCAAGTAAAATTATCAGTTGAAGAATTAAAATTGTGCCATTCTTACCTGATTTTTAAAGATAATACGGCTTTGGGGATTATCTTTCCGTGAATGAATCCATGTATCAGCAGGGAAAAATACAGGGCCTTCATTAAAACCGTGAACGACAATCTCCATCAAGTGGAACTCCTTGCTGTGAAAATTGGTAATGTAAATAGCACCAGGACATCCAAAGTCATGTGGCACTTTGAAGTTAGCAGCGTATTCGATTATGTGAGGATGGCTTGATGGCTTTGGCAACCAGCCCCGGACATAAGATTCTACGCACTTTCCAGAGTTGGTCACTGTAATAGCATGCAACCTCACTCAAAAACAATCCCAAATTCTAATCACAAAATTTGAAGGAACAGAGCCATACAAACAAACAAACATAGATCAAAGAAGGCATGGACAAAAATAACTTTTCTTAAACACTGCAAAAATTAAAAATTAATATGATCTGCCACCACTTATGCTAAGATTAGAGCAATGCCATACAAACTTTAAGGGAAAGAAAAAAAAAATTTACTCACTAAATAAACCCAAAAAACTTTGACAAAGTTATGAGTTTTGACTCGATAAATAACCCCAACAAATGGAAAAACATAGGAAAAAAGTTCTTAGCAGTGTGAAGGAAACTGAGCTAAATTTTCTCTCTATACACTTGGGATGTGTTTGTTTGGACGGACTGGATAAGGAGAGATTGGAATCCATTGGATTGTTAGTCTTGAGATATATTCTCCAGACTATTTGGTTAGACTGGATTTGTATTCCAGGTTTGTTTAATTATGGGATTAGATGTTAAGAAACGACAATTTGGTTGGATAAGATATAAATTTTATATTTGTTTGGGATATTATGGAAAATGATTAATGCTCAAATGACTATTTTACCTTTTTTAATTATTTACAAAGTAATAGTAATATTAAATATATCTTTAATATTTTAATTATATTTAGCTAGATTAAATAAAAATTTATTTTATTTTATTTTTACACAATTAAATAAATTTATTTTTTTAAAATTAAATAAATAAAATATCAATAAAAATATATGTTATTTTTTTAATTAAAATTTTAAATAAATTTATTTTAAAAAATAATTATAATTAAATAATGAAATTAAATAAAACATCTATTAAAATTTAAGTAATAAAATTAAATAAAATATAAACAAAATTTTAAAATAAAACATCAATAAAATATCTATAAAAAATTATTTTAAAAAATTAAATAAATAAAATTATTTTATTTTTAAATTGAGACATTTAAATTTTATTAAATTTTTACTAAATATAATACATAATTAAATAGTAGATGATCAACATGGTCATTTCACTACCTAATCTCATATCCTCTTATCCCCCATTTGTGTCCAACCTCTCATGGAACACAATAGTCCAATAAATTTGGGACTAATAGTCTGGATATACTATTAGCCTGGTACAAAAATTTTGAACCAAACAACGGACTAGAAGTCCAATCTTATGGCTCAATCCCTCAAAATAAACACCACCCAGCAGTAATGCAAGAGGGAGAGAGAGGATGGAAAATATTACTTTGGCACATAGGGAGGCACAAACCACCATTTTTACAGACTTAATTGTATTTATAGAAGTAAATCACAACCATACACAATTATCTCAAGAGGGACAATTTAACTGCAAATATACAAGTTTTATTTCATCACAAATCATGCTACTATAAATTGGTAAAGCAACCAAAAGCTAAAACCCAACTCCAAATCTTTCTTCTTCCTCCTTTTATATGTGCTTATTTTGTTTTAATCAAAGTGATGAGTGTCAGTGATCCGCAACAACAAACCAGGATTCATGAGACATGAAAACACAGAAAAATCAAACACACACAAATTGTAAATCACACGTATACACACAAGAACACAACATACATTAGTTTATCCCAAAATTACGACTACCTCACCGTCATTGTGGCGTATGATTAGTGTCAACATCTTACCATGATCTTTTGAAATTATTTTGAGTTATTTTCATCGACTTGTAATTTTTTGTCTGTAAGTAAAAATTGTAACAAGCAACGATTCTCACTTGCACCCATTAAACTCTGCAAAGTGCAATTATTTTGAGTTGTTTAGACCTGATTCACAATTCCCCAAATCATATAAACAAGTTGGTAAAGCAACCAAAAGCTAAAACCCAACTCCAATTCTTTCTTCTTCATCATCTTTTTTGTGTTCTTATTTTGTTACAATTAAATTGATCAAGAGAACCCCCCCCCCCCCCCCAAAAAAAAAAAATACTACATCACAAAGCAAAATCAAATACACATACATCAAATTCTACATGAATCTATGAATAGAAGTTAAAAAAACTAACCAGGATCAATCTCTTCACTGATGAGCTGAATCAAGATGCCCTGACCAATCCCATTAATAAAACCCTCCCACTGATCTTCAATCTTGTCACTGATCTTCTCTTTCATCTTCTTCCTGATAGTAATCACTGCCTTAACATCTCTAACCCCACCACGACTTGAAGAAGACAACACCGACCCATTGTAGTCCTTGGAGGTCTCCACCACAGTTTTGTTGTCTCCACCACTGATCACTGCTCTTACCAACCCACGATTTTTTCCGACCCGGGTTTGGAAACCCGGAACCTGGGTTGTTCTGCTTAGCCTTCCATTGGTCCCGGCGCCGCCAATCGCCGCAGTGAACCCGGCGGCGGCGGAGAGGTCTGAGTTGCCAGTGGAGCTTGGTTGAGCTGTAAGCATCTTATGAAAACAAACTCTGAGGCAGTGACTGAGTGAGTCCCACAAGGTTTTGGGTGGGTATATATTAATATCAAAAATGGTAAATTACAAATATGTCTCGAGGTTTGATTAAAATATAAATCGTCCCTGTAATTTTAAAAATTATATTTCACTATTGAGGTTTTTAATTTTATACCAAATTGTTCCTTTTATTAATAAATTATTAAATCAATTAATAATTTTTAATGATGTTAGAAATATGTTTCAATTAATAATTTAAGTAATTTTATTATTGTATAGAAAAATAATTATTAATTTTATTTTTTTAATCAATTACATTAAATAAATTTTTTAACAATGAAATATTTATAATTTTTAAATCACAAAAGCAACCTATAAATAAATCTTAGAAAGTGTATTCGTATTTTACCCGTGCAACACTATTTACTGCAATAATTGCATTTGTCAATGGCGATTACAATTTGCTGTCGAAGGATTGGCAAACCAAAGTTCAAACTATTCAAACAAGCTAGTTGCTCATAATATATATATATATATATATATGTATATATAATAAAATATGTGTGTTGTTTGTTTATGAGAGAGAGAATTGGGTTCCTGCTGTGTTCAAGGCATAGTAGTGATTATTGTGTTTTAATTTGAGATGTATTATGAGTTTATTTTTATGATCTGAACGTTCATTTATAGAGTTTGTTGAGTCTTCATACCTATCAAAAATCATATTAATCGAATATCGATAACTATACAATCGATAACCACAAAACTAAACAATAAATTTTTTGTTGAAAAATAGTATAAAAAATATGCAATTCGATCATATAGTTATTGATATCTGATTAATATGATTTTTGGTAGACATGAAGTATTTAATAAATCTTACAAAATGAGCAGTTCAGATCAAAAAAATAAACTCATAATATACTTCAAATTGAGGCATAACAATTATTATTGTATTTTTAGCACAACAGTGACCTTATTTGTGAGAAGAGTGAGAGATGAGTTTGGATGTGAGTGTAATTAACAGTTTTTAAGTTAGTGACTGGTAAGTGTAACCAAAATAATTATTGGCACTTGATTTGGGAAAAAGAAGATAAGAGTCAACTGTTGAGGATAACTTGTGAAAATTAACAGCTTCATTAGGCTCTGTTTGTTTGGCATATTAAAGGAAATTAAAATTGACATCACCATATGATTTACATGGGCCTATATATATATATATTTAACTGTGTGAGGAACACATAAAGTTTTAAACATTAAAATTAGAATGTATAAATGTGAAATAAAAAATATTTATGTTTGTTATTACAAATATAAATGTGTTACATCTGTACATTTTATATTTAGAATTTTTTATGTTCCTAAATTGTTTCTTTTCTTTTTTTTTTTTTGGTTTCAAAAAAGTTATAATTCAGCAAATTTTTTTTATAAAAGAATTACAAATTCATAAAAAAAAAAATTTAATTTTAATTATTGATATTTATAAACTTTACCACTGATCTAAACTCACTTTTAAACAATTACACTGAATTGTATTTTTGTCTTTTTTTTTTTACTATCTAAAAAGAGTGAAACTAATAAATACCATGGTATTACTAATTTCTTAAGTGATGGAATTAACAATACCACTATGGTTTGTGTTAGGTTAGGAATCCCAAATATTCTATCAAATATTTTACCAAACCTCTCGTATGAGTGTGGGACCCACATACATGTGGATTTGTGTGAGTCCCACTCCATATGAGAGGTTTGATAAAATATTTGGGATACATAGCATTTCTCCTATGGTTTTGCTAATCATGATTAGCAGTCTCGCTTCATTTAATGGTCGAAAGTAATATTTTTCCTCTTAGATATATATATATATATATATTTTAAATTGTGTTTCTTTGTTTAATAGGCAAGAAAAGAATGAAGAAAAAGAAAGAAAAAAAAATGATATCCCGCAACAATCATTCAAACTCAAATATTACAAGTAAGAAAGGGATTCATTTATCCAACTAATCCCTTAACCTCTAATGACAATTTTTGTCTGAGAGAGTAATTAATGCTTCTTAAATAAAATAAAAAAAGTAATTAATGCTTTGTAAAAGAGAGATGTACTTAACTAAAACCTTGTTTTTCTCAGGAAAATAAAATAAAATTAAGACCTTTAGTTTTTCAATCTTGCTACCTCCCCTAATTGAGGCTTTCCAATCCCATCCCTAATAATGCTGCTAAAATCAATGTGAAACTATCTCACACTCTTCTCTCTCATCTTTAGTTGCCTCAAATTTTATATCACCAGATGCAGAATTGGAGAGGCAAAATTAAGAAATAAATCATTTTTTTAATTTTTAATTAAAAAAATCATTTTAACTTGTAATGTTATTATCTATTTTTTTACATGTGTTTTTATAAATAAAAAAAAATATTACTAAAAAAATAATTTTCAAACACCACGTCAAAGTTGAAATTAGAACACGTGAAAGAAAAAAAGAATAGGAAAATTACATGAACAAAAAAAACGAAAAGAAAAAAAAAAAGAAGTGACTTTTCAGTTCAAAAGTGGTGGGTTGTATCCTTGGTTAAAACCTGATATATTCATCAGGCATGATCTGAATAATTACTTACTTTTATTACTTTTGTTTTCATTTTCATACCATTCACTATGTTTGTTTCTAGTTTTTTAAAATTAATTTTAATTAAATTTTACTTTCTTAATTTTGATATTTTTTATTTTTATTATTTTTTAAAATATTTTAAGTAATATTTTTTTTTTAATTTTTAGACACACTTAACATAAATACAATTAAAAGGCATAATTTTCGTGAAAAAAAATCTTTAAAAAATTCACCAAATACCAAAAATATAATTTTTTTTTGAAAATTTAATATATTTTTATGTATTTATTAATTTTTTAAAATATTTTTTCACAAATATTTTACTTTTTAGATGCATCTAAGATGCATCTAAAAAGTAAAAAAAAAAATACTTAAAATTTTAAAAATATTCACTAAAAACAAGCAAACACGAAAAATAAAAAAGTCAGTTTTCAGAAAACTGAAACTAAATATAGCGACCCCGGTTTTTTCCCATTTGATTATTGTACCCGGACTTGGGTTTCGTAGATTCTGTCATTATATAATTGTTGTTGTCCTTTAAATCCCTATTCTTAAGTTATGTGTTGTGTTGGCGGGTTTATTCTGAGTTGGTGGGGTCAGAAACCAAGTGTTCTTTGTTTAGTTTTGGGTTGGTCGCTCGGCGAGGTTTGGTCGCTCGGCGAGGTTGAGTTTGTCTCTGGTGGCTCGAGCTAGGGTTTCTTCGCTCGGCGGCGGTCGTCTAGTATAGACACGAGCGATGTTTCTTCGCTCGGCGAATTTTCTTCGCTCGGCGGCGAAATGTATGTTTCGAGTTCTTCGCTCGGCGAGCATTAAACTCAGCGTGCTTGAGTTCTGAACTGAAACATTGCATTCTTGGCTTGGCGAGCTTTTCTTGGCTCGGCGAGCCTTTCTTGTGTCTGATCGCTCGGCGACCATGTCTTCGCTTCGGCGAAACTGTCGATTTAAATAAACGGCGGGAATTTAATCGATTTTCATCCTCTTTTTGATTCTAAACCCTAGTTCCGACTTCTCTCTCTCCCAACTCACCTTGTCTCTTAGGTTTGATCTATTTAGAGTGTGTTTCTACCCTAGTCGCTTTATTAAAAAGGTAGTGTGGGTCGAGGGCTTTAGTTTAATCTGAACGATCTTGGATTTGGAGCACTTTGGATTTTGGTCGTCATCTCCATCTTCTCCATTTTTGTTGATTTCTTCAAGGTAGGGATTTCCTACTCCAATGTATACGTTTTGTTCTAAGTTCTAGCATTTTAATATGTTGGGGGTATTTTAGTAATTTTGGGAAAAACCTTAGTTGTTTAAATAAATTGAATTGTATATTTAATTTGAGGAACATTGGAGAAATTAGTTAAATTCATGAGATTGAAGAATTGATTGATTAAATGGGGTAGTTGGTTAATTGAAATCACTCGTCTATTTAATTGTTGATTTATTTATTTCCAAGTCTAGAAATAACTGTTTTGGGCTATCGGTGGAGGATATTCATGATTGTTGTAGATATTGCATGTGGATTAGGGATAACTGAGACTAATTACATTGGTTAAGTCATTAATTTTGGTGTTGAATTATCTGAACATTATATGTATTGATTGTTTGTTGTATATGTTATGTGCTTACATACATGTATTGGTTGAGCATTGCATATACATATTGTGTGGGAGATAGGGATGTACTCACGGTTTAGGGAAGATAGGGGATGGACTTCTAAGCGGATTTTTGTTTGGGAGGAGATAGGGATGGACTCCATTAGCATCACTTTTATGTGTGCTTATTTATATTGAAGTGTTTTATTGTTTGGGAGGAGATAGGATGGACTCCATTAGCATTACTTTTAAGTGTGCTTATTTATATTGAAGTGTTTTATTGATCTGACACTAAAATGTGTATCAAAATGGAAGTATGAAGTGTTTTGATGTGAGTTTGAGTCTCATTTATTATGTTGAGATTGGAAGTAATGTGCGGTGACATACAAATTCCTTTGTTATAGTTTGGCGAGTTACGAACCATATTGGTAAAAAGGAAAAGTTGAATAACTAAAGGAAAGTGAAACTGATAATTTGTAGTATCCATCTATTGAATGCTTTTGCTTTATTCAATGCTTATATTTGGTTTAGTATATTTACTGTGATTTGTGGCTCACCCTATATAGAACATCATTTTCGAGTTCGGTGATTCCTACCTCCAAGAAATTAGCTTGAAAGGAATTGGACTTTGAAGCCTAGATTTTTTGTTATTTGTTTTTATTTGAATTACATGTAAACATTCAAGCCTAGGGCTTTATTTGTATTTGAGTTAGAACTCATAAATTTGTGTCCAAGTGTTGGCTTGGCAAGATGTAAGCCCCTAAGGTATTTATTTTGATGTTATATGTAATGTTTTTATTTAGAAACACTCTAATGAATGAATTGTGGTTTATTTACTTCAGTAATGTATCTTATTATTGTGTATGTTGGGTTATTATTTTGAGGGCGTTACAACTTGGTATCAGAGCGTACCGGGTTTGAATACTTTGGGTACGTGGGAAGTGATTAGTATCACATTGGGTTCGTCTCGTTTGATAGAGACTTAGTGTACTGTTGTATGCTTATTTGATAACATGTTTATGTGATTATGTGGGTATGGAACGTAGTTTCTAGGATAATGATTGGACCCTTGAGTTTCTAGTAGTCTTGTTGGAAAGGCACTTGATCACTGTTGCTTCCAACCGGAACTATAGTAACACTTTGGGACTATCATTATCCGGGAATGAAATTCGTAGGTGCTTATGTGATTATGTGCTTACGTGGAATGAATTATTGTTGTCCAATGCATTAGGACGAGAATGTTTAGTTTCGGCACATTTATTAATGTGCTAACGTCTTTGTTTCTTGTATTAGGATGTCGGGGCGAGGGCGAGGCGTGGCGTGGTAGGCGAGAGATGCTTGTGCGGAGGAGATTCGGTGGTCTGAGAGATTGGCGGTCTGAGGAGGATGTTAGTCGAGCCAATGTGGCGAAAGCGATGAAAGGCGAGCTATAGGCGCTTTAGCAGAGATAGCGAGGGCATTGAGAATCGATTGGCATTACGAAATTGCGAACCCGGCCCAAGTTGTTATTATAGATCTTTGGACCTTCTTTTACGAAGAGGAGTTCTTAGGTCAATCGGACGAATTTTTAGGTGATCCTAAAAAGCGCTTAAGGCAAATGAATGGCTCGAATAGACGAAGACTTTTGAGATGCTTGGCATCGAAGATGAGGTTGAAGGTGACCTTGGCATCGTTCGGTGAAGGAGATCTTGGTCGATGGTGGAAGTTCACTAAGGGTCGCATAAGAGCTACGTAGGAGGCTTTTGTGAATGCTTTCGAGAGAGGTTTTATCTCCGTGATCGAGGCGAGAGACGGTTTTGTCGACCAGCGATCTAGTTCTTCAGTGGCCGAGTTTGAGACTGCATTCACTAGTTTATCCAGGTTTGCACCTGAATTGGTGGCGTCTGAGGAACGCCGTTGCATTGAGTTTGAGAAGAAGTTGAGTCGCGGCCTCAAGTTGAGAATTGTTGGGTCTATGATTCGTGATTATGGGCGTCTGGTAGATGCTGCAGCACATATGGAGATTATGATGCAGGAAGAGGAGGAATGGCAAAAAGGCTCCAAGAGAGTCGGGATGGCGGAGTGATGGCAAGAGGCGAGAGGTTTTACTCCTCGGCGATCTCGGGGTAGCTTTTCTAGATCCACTTTTCGATGGGAGTGCTAGTGCAGGGAAAGGCGACCAGGAGACATTACTGTTTCAAGTGTGGCAGTTGGGCCTGAAGTCTCAGTTGTCCTCGGAGGGAGGAGGCGAAGCATCTTCTTGGCTCGATCTCGAGCTAGAGTCGGGAGTAAAGGCGGTAGCTCACTTGTTTTCGGTCTTGATCGAGGCGGGCACATGAAGAGTATTGCTTGTAGTTGGGTGGCACACCTAGTGCATCGAGTTTGAAGCGGACTCGAGTCGACAACCACTCGGTCGGGTCGAGCCTCGAGGGCCAATCGAGGCATCATCATCCCAATCTGTGATCGTATGCTCCTAGGGGTGCGAGGTTGATCGAGGTCATCTGGCGCGTGTATGTTATTCTGCGCGAGATCTGATAAGCTCCATCGGTTGTGAGAGGTACCTTCTTGTTTTGTAACTCGGTTGCTAATGTTTTGATTGATACGGGTGCATCTCATTCCTTTGTGTCTGCTACATTTGCATCTGTTTTGGAGTTGGAGTTAGCACAGTTAGCGTCTCCTATTTGTGTAGTGTCACCTCTTGGGAGTGAATTGATCTTGAAACAAGGTGTTAGGGGTTGTGATATAGAGGTCGATGATCATAGAATCCCATTTTCTTTTGTAGTTATGCCCATGAAGGGCTTTGATGTTATCTTGGGTATGGACTGGTTATCGTCATACCGGGCAGTTATTGATTGCTACCGTCAGAGGGTCACTTGTTGTACCGTTAGCGGTGAGTGTTTCCATTTTCTGGGGGACCGGGTTGGTAGTGTTTTGCCACCGGGGTATGTTTCATGAGGGCGGAGTGAGCTTAGTGGTCTACTTGCTAATCTTTCGATTAGTGAGGTTGATGAGGTTCCGATTGTGTTGCCAATGGTGGTTTGTGAGTACTCAGACGTCTTTCCGGAAGATCTTGTTGGTTTGCCACCGCATCGAGAGATTGAGTTCTCTATTGACCTAGTGCAAACCTGACACCAATTTCTATAGCACCTTATTGTTTTGCCCGGTGAGTTAGTTGAGTTGAAGATTGACTCGAGTTGTTAGATAAGGGCTATATCCGTCCTAGTGTTTCATAGTGGAAGTGCCACCTTTTGTTAAGAAAAGGTGCTTTGAGACTTTGTATAGACTCTTGGAAGTTGAATCGGGTGATTAAGAATAAGTACCCTATGCCTCATTATAGATGATCTGTCGACCAATTGAAGGGTTCGTTGTTTCTCTAAGATAGACTTGAGATCGGGTTATCATCGGTTGAAGTCGAGGAGGAGGATATTCAAGGCGGCATTAAATCTGTGTATAGCCACTATGAGTTTCGGTGATGCCATTTGGGCTCACCAATGCACCGATTGTGTTTATGGATTTGATGAACGGATCTTAGGAATTCTTAGATCGTTTATAGTCGTTTTTGTAGGCGACATTCTTATCTATTCACCGTCAGAAGAGGAGCACAAGGAATACTTGGGAGTAGTGCTTGAGTTACTTAGAGCCCATAAGCTTTATGCTAAGTTTGGGAAGTGTGAGTTCTGGCTAGAAGAGGTGAAATTCTTAGGCCATGTCGTTTACGGGAAGGGGTGTCGGTTGATACATCTAAGGCGGAGGTACAAGATGAGCCTGACCTAAGAGTGTGTTTGAGATCCGTAGTTTTACGGGATTAGTGGGTATTATTGCCGATTTGTGAAAAGATTTCTCCAAGTTAACCGCTTTGACTAGATTGACTCGGAAGGAGTTAAATTTGTATGGAGTGAAACTTGTGAAAAGTCGTTTAGAGTTGAAAGTTAGGGACCACCGCTCGATATTGATTATTAGGAGAGAGGGTTGGGTTATCTCGGTCTATTGTGATGCCTCACGAGAGTGCAGGTTGTGTGTTAATGCAAGAAGGAAAGTGGTTGCCTATGGTTCCGTCGGTTGAAAATTCATGAAAAAAAATTATCCTCATACGATCTAGAGTTAGCTTTGTGATATTTTCCTTGAAGATTTGGAGGCATTATCTTTATGGTGAGAAGTTCGAGGTATTCTCGGATCATAAAGTCTGAAATATCTGTTTACGAAAGACTTGAATTTGAGGCGAGGAGGTGGATGGAGTTTATGGAGGATTAGGACTTTGAGTTACATTATCATCCAGGAAGGCCAATGTTGTGGCCGATGCCCTTAGCAGAAATCTGTTAGTGGCGTTGCTAGTATAGCCATCCGAGTAGGAGATGTTGGGTGCAATTGGGGAGTTCGATTTGCTTCTAAAGCGAATCGATTGAAATTTCTTGACATTGTTTTTACATTGTTGCCTGACCTACACTTGTGACTCGAGTGTTAGAAGCTTAGAGGTGACCTTGAGGTAGAATTCCTCCGTGAGAAAATTTCGATTGGGAAGGATGAGAAAGGTCGGCGGTGTATCGACTGAGTGTGAGATCTGAGGCCGTCTGTTTGTGCAAGTCTTGCCGAGAGGAGGTACTCAGGAGAGTTTCATCATTCGCGCTTGCGGTGCATCGAGGTACTAAGATGTATCGGGATTTGGGGCGCCAGTTTTGGTGGAGGGGTATGAAGAGAGATGTGGCAACATTTGTGTCTAAGTGCCTTACTTGTCAGCAAGTGAAGGCCGAACATCAGAGGCCAGCGGGTTTGTTGCAACCTTTGCCTATTCTTGAGTGGAAGTGGGAACATGTCACTATGGACTTCGTGGTAGGTCTTGAGGACTCGGCCGGGGTAGTGATGCTATTTGGGTGGTTGTAGATCGGTTGACTAAGTCGGCGCACTTCATTCTATCGCGTGAGAGATTGATGAATCATCTTGCGAAGCTGTACATTCGGGACATAGTGAGGTTGCACGGGGTCGATGACGATTGTCTCGAGATAGAGATCCCGTTTCTTGCTAGGTTGTAGCGAGTTTGCGAGTGCCTTAGGCACTAAGTTTACCTTTAGCGCGACGTATCATCCTCGTGGCCAGGCGGTCGGCGTCTTATTGAGATCCTTGAGGATATGCTTGAGGTTGTGTTCTTGATTTGATGGGTCGTGGGAGAGGCACTTGCCTTTGGTAAGTTTGCCTACAACAACGGTTTCGATCTAGTATTGGTATGGCACGTTTGAGGCCTTGTATGGCCGTAGTGTAGATCTCCGGTTTGTTGGGCGAGGTGGGTGATGCACCTCTATTGGGTCCGAGTTGGTGAGAAGCAGACGAAGAAAGTTGAGCTTATCCGTAAGAGACTTATTCTGACCCAAAGTCGTCGAAATCTTATGTCGTAGTAGGAGGAGGCCGTTAGTGTTTGAAGTGGGTGATCATGTCTTTTGAAGATATCACCTAGGCGGGGGTGATGAGGTTTGGGAAGAGCGGAAGTTGTCCCCTCGGTTCATAGGTCCTTTTGAAATCCTCGAGAGGATTGGCGAAAAGCTATATCGTTTAGCTTTGCCACCGCGATTGTCCGGAGTTCATGATGTGTTTTATGTGGTATGCTTGAGTATGGCGGATCCATCACATGTGTTGGATTGGACTGATTTAGTGGTTGACGAGGATGTCTCGTATGAGGAGAGACCAATTCGAGTCTTGGATAGACGGGATCAAGTTTTGCGAGGCAAGACCATTCCTTTAGTAAAGGTTCTGTGGAAACATCACGGGGTGGAGGAAGCCACTTGGGAACGTGAATTGGAAGTCCGCGAGAAATATCCGGACATATTTAGTGATTTGTAACTTTGTATTTAGATTTTGTAATATTGTTGGCTTAAGAACTTTATATATGTCTTAAGTTGGAAAACATTGAGAATGTTTTGGTTTAATGTTAATAATTTGAAACTTGCCTTATAATGGAAGTTTAGTATAACATTCATTATGTTGAATATATTGAATTCGAGTTCTATCATGAAATTGAATATGATATTGAAACTGTTGAGATTGAAAGGAAAAATGCATAATATTGTTACAGGTTGTAATATATGTTGTTTTATATACATATTGTGAGATGCCTCTTGATAAGAGATGAAATGATCAATATCGAGTCAAGTTGTTTATCATTGTTATAACATATCATTGGGAATTGAGAAAAACTTATTTTTGAAAAACTTATGCTTAATTTCGGGGACGAAATTCTTTAAAGGGGGGAGGTTATAACGACCCCGGTCTTTTCCCATTTGATTATTGTACCCGGACTTGGGTTTCGTAGATTCTGTCATTATATAATTGTTGTTGTCCTTTAAATCCCTATTCTTAAGTTATGGGTTGTGTTGGGCAGGTTTGTTACAGGTTGGTTGGGTCCGGAAACCAAGTGTTCTTTGTTGATTTTGGGTTGATCGTTCAGCGAGGTTTGGTCGCTCGGCGAGGTTGAGATTTGTCTCTAGTGGCTCGAGCGAGGTTTCTTCGCTCGGCGGCGATTCGTCTAGTATAGACACGAGAGCGATGTTTCTTCGCTCGGCGAATTTTCGCTTCGGCGGCGAGTGTATGTTTTCGAGTTCTTTGCTCGAGCGAGCATTCTGCTCAGCGTGCTTGAGTTGACACGAAGCATTGCATTCTTAGCTCGGCGAGCCTTTCTTGTGTCTGATCGCTCGGCGACTATGTCTTCGCTTCGAGTGAGCTGTCGATTTAAATAAACTGACATCGGGAATTTAATTAGTTTTTCATCATCTTTTTATTCTAAACCCCGATTCGACTTCTCTCTCTCCCAACTCACCTTGTCTCTTAGGTTTGATCTATTTAGAGTGTGTTTCTACTGGTAACTTTATTAAAAAGGTAGTGTGGGTTGAGGGCTTGATTTAATCTGAACGATCTTGGATTTAGAGCACTTTGGATTTTGGGTCGTCATCTCCATCTTCTCCATTTTTGTTGATTTCTTCGAGGTAGGGATTTCCTACTCCAATGTACACGTTTTGTTCTAAGTTCTAGCATTTTAATATGTTGGGGGTATTTTAGTAATTTTGGGAAAAACCCTAGTTGTTTAAATAAATTGAATTGTATATTTAATTTGAGGAACATTGGGGAAATTAGTTAAATTCATGAGATTGAAGAATTGATTGATTAAATGGGGTAGTTGGTTAATTGAAATCACTCGTCTATTTAATTGTTGATTTATTTATTTCCAAGTCTAGAAATAATTGTTTTGGGCTATCGGTGGAGGATAGTCATGATTGTTGTAGATATTGCATGTGGATTAGGGATAACTGAAACTAATTACATTGGTTAAGTCATTAATTTTGACTGTTGAATTAATACAGACATTTTATGTATTGATTGTTTGTTGTATATGTTATGTGCTTACATACATGTATTGGTTGAGCATTGCATATGCATATTGTGTGGGAGGAGATAGGGGATATACTCCCCGATTTAGGGGAAGATAGGGGATGGACCTCTAAACCGGATTTTTGTTTGGGAGGAGATAGGGGATGGACCTCTAAACCGGATTTTTGTTTGGGAGGAGATAGGGGATGGACTCCATTAGCATCACTTTTATGTGTGCTTATTTATATTGAAGTGTTTTATTATTTGGGAGGAGATAGGGGATGGACTCCATTAGCATTACTTTTAAGTGTGCTTATTTATATTGAAGTGTTTTATTGATACAGCACTAAAATGTGTATCAAACTGGAAGTATGAAGTGTTTTGATGTGAGTTTGAGTCTCATTTATTATGTTGAGATTGGAAGTAATGTACGGTGACATACAAATTCCTTTGTTATAGTTTGGCGAGTTACGAACCATATTGGTAAAAGGAAAAGTTGAATAACTAAAGGAAAGTGGCGATAATTTGTAGTATCCATCTATTGAATGCTTTTGCTTTATTCAATGCTTATATTTGGTTTAGTATATTTCTATTTGAAATTGTGGCTCACCCTATATGGGGACATCATTTTCAGGTTCAGGTGATTCGCTACCTCCAAGAAATTAGCTTGGAAGGAATTGGACTTTGAAGCCTAGATTTTTTGTTATTTGTTTTTATTTGAATTACATGTAAACATTCAAACCTAGGGCTTTATTTGTATTTGAATTAGAACTCATAAATTTGTATCCAAGTGTTGGCTTGGCAAGATGTAAGCCCCTAGGGCATTTATTATGATGTTACATGTAATGTCTTTATTTAGAAACACTCTGATGAATAAATTGTGGTTTATTTACTTCAGTAATGTATCTTATTATTGTGTATGTTGGGTTATTATTTTGAGGGCGTTACACTAAACACACTGATTATTTTTCTTTATACAAAAGCCTACTAAAAATCACTTTTCCTATTAAGGTGACATCAATTAATAATAAATATGAGTGATAAGATTTATTAAATTAATATAATAGTAGCACAAGATGTTCAAAAGGAGTTTGGTTGAGCTGTACCAGTTTGATCTATATTAGAATAATTTCAGGATGAATTGTTCAGAGAAAAACGTTTTTCCAGCAAAAGGCCATACCGATTCAGAATGAGGTGTACATCAAATTCAAAGAGAGTTTTGGGAGATTGGGTGCATTTGCTAGCTCGAGAGATAGTGAGGAGGGATATTTGGCTAATGGTAGTTAGATATCGGTGGTGGGCGATTTTTTTTAAAGCTAAAAAGAAACATACTGTAGATTAGATGGATATTGATGGTTCAAATGAAAGAGACAAATAACTTCTAATATATATATGGTTATCATAACATTATTGTTATTTATTTTTAACACATTTCATTTGGCATATATATTTTCTTTAAATTCCTTTAATTTTACATTAATTTTACCCCTCCCAAATGAGAATCAAATGGAGGAATGAGGGGATAATAGATTCATCCTCTTCTTTTCCATAAGTTTTAAAATTGGCATATCTTGTGGTAAATAAAATCCAAGAGGAGAAATTTATAAATCATTATAAAATAAAATAAAAAAAGCGTGAAAAGGGCTTCTAATTATTATTTTTGGATAAATTACTGTTGACATCTCTTGAGATTTAAAATATATATATATATTGTAAATTCTATAATTTTGATATAATCACCTTTGGCCTCCCTCTTAGTAAACTAATAAGACCGAAACTAATCTCTATAGTGTAAAGTAGGGTTGTAAACAAGGCAAGTTGAGCGAACTTTTAAATGTTCAATAGTCGAGCTTCAAAATCAAGTTCAAGCTCATTTCGTCAAATATTTGTTGAACTCGAGCTCGACAAGCTAAACTTGATTACATAAATGAGCCGAGTTCGAACTTGAGCTTAAAAAAAAAAATTGAATTTAAATTAATTTATTTATTAAGATAAAAAAAATACAAAATTATGTGCAAAATATATAATAATACTTATATTAATAATAAATTTCATCAATAAAATATGTAAATTTACAAAAATACCAAACATAAATAAAAAATAAAATAGATTATTGAAAATTTATTTTTATGTTCACGAGCCTTATCGAGCCAAGCTTAGGGTTATTTGAGCTCGGCTCGATTAATAAACAAGCCTAAAAATGAAGCTCGAGCTCGTTTATTTAGTAAACAAGTCGAGCTCAGACGAGTTTTAAACGAGCCGAGCTCGAACTATTCATGAACAGTTTGATTCGTTTGCAGTCCTAATGTAAAGACACATAGATAAACAAACTACAATAGATTTTAGTGTAAAAAAAATATAAAAACATCATTCCATCTATGTGGCTAATGTATTATTAATGAGAAAATGAATTAAAATCATAAAAGAAATTCATATAATTATATTAAATTTGTAACATTTTTTATAGTATTTTAAAAGCTTAGGGAAGTACGTATAATTTATGTATTTTATTTATTTATTTATTTATCATGGCACAAACAAACCAATACAAATGGTGACTACTTGAGATGTAATTAACAGCATGGTGTTTGTGTTTGGTAAGTGGGAATCGTTTTCTTTGAAACAGTATGCAAAACGTGTGGCTGTGATAAAAATAAAAAAATTTATGGAAAAGACCCTTGGAAAAAGACAAAGCCATATTTGGTGGGTAGTTCATAGCTGTTACTGTTTTCTTTTTTCTTTTTAATAATGTTAAGTGGTCTGAATTTTCTTAAATCGAATGGTTCGAATGTTTTGGCGATATTATTTTAAATGTAAACGATATCGTTTTAATACATTTGACCATTCGAACAAAATTTAGACCACCAAAATTTTGTTTTTGGTTTTGGAAACTCGTTTGAAAGATCCAAAAACATATTCGAATCAATGTTAATTGAATCGTTCATTTGATTTATTTTTTTATAAAGATTATTCTCTTAAAAAAAAAAAAAAATTGATTGGACCGTTCAATGTATACAAAGAAGTTGTGAGATGTGATAATTTTACCTAATCAACAAGCTTTTAACTTTATGAGTTAATGATATCCGTGGAAAGCAGGGAAATGAGGAAAATGATTGACATGAGGTCACTCATGAATGGATAAATGAACATCACAAGGGGTCTATCTAGTACCCTTTTTTTAAGTGAAAAATTAATAATAAAAAGTAAAAATTAAAAGTATCAATTTTTCACCTAATGATATTGGGATTCATATGGTCTTAACTCAATCTGGTGAATCTATAAGAAAAGGCGTGAGTCTTGAATATACACTGTTGCAATGTCGATTGAGACTCTCTGGTACTTATGTTAATAGAGTCAACTTTGAGAGAAAAATGTTTTTCTTTAATCTTTTATAAATGATTTTATTATACCTTTTAGTAGTGATGGACCTCACATTTACTTGGCCGTTTTAAATTTATTTAAATTTTTATCTCATAAACTCATAAAGAATGCCAAATACTTACAACATATTTTTTAAAAAATTATAAATAATTTCAAAAGGCAACACAAATATGACTTGATTCTTCTCCCGAGGCCAACTAGAATTGGTTATTTATGGGGAGATGGGGCAACTTGTTTTGGTTTGCTTTACAATCTTTCACTTCTATAAACACACTAGAACGACCTGTGCACCTGTCTCTCTCTCTCTCTCTCTCTCCCCCATAATGGGACTGATACTATCCAGTACCCAAAAATTTAATAAACTGTCCTCTAGTAAAGGGCCCCTTATTGTTGTTTGCACCCATGTCTATTTTATTTCATCAATAATATTATATATATATATATATATAAAGGATCAAATAGTGAGTTCAAAAAAAAAAGGATCAAATAAAATCAAATTTAAAAATTATTCATTTGAATGAACGGCCAAACAACTGGTTGATCGACTAATCAGAGTTTATTGATCACGATTATCATTTTATCATCTAATTAATCACCTGATCACCTAATTGATCGTCTAAATGAACAATTTATATATTTGGTTATTTATTTGTTCTCTGTATACATAATATTACTGTTATTTCATTCATTATTACTTGATAATGTGCTTTTCATGTGATCGTGTCACATATTGACCTGCGTGGCCATGGTCCCTCTCTATTTGGGAAATTTATGTATATAAAGTATATAATATAATAAATTTGAATGTATATTATATGTATCTTTAATTATAATATTTGTGATCTTTTATTGGTCATGATGACGTGAAATTTTTTAATTGTACCTTATGCGGTATATGGTTATAATTTTTTTTTTTTTAGTTATGACTTTTATAGGATTGAGTTATGACATTTATAATAATTCAATCTATAAATGTTATAACTTGCATATGATTGTGTATAAATGAAATTTTTACAATAAACACCCTTTATCATATCTTTAGTTATATCATTTTTAATTTAGTTATGACTAATTTTCTTTTTAGTTTTGACATTATTTTGTTATGTTTGGTTATGCCTCATATAGTGTTTGATTATGATTTTTTTATTATATATAATTATGACTCAAAAGTATAAAGTTATACTATTTTTTTAGAAGGATGTATGCCATAATCTTTCTTTATATATATATATATATATATGTCTAGCTGCACAAACAAAAATGAACTAAAAACCAACTAAGACTAAGGCTTAATTGACCACTATGATTCTCTTAAAAACTCAATTTTAAAGAGAAAATTATGAATTCAACTCTCCTTAAGAAAGAGTTGAATTAGGTAACAAACACTTAGTGCTTTGCAAGGATAAGAAAACTAACTCTCATAAATACTAATCTAACAACTAACGACTAACGTTCACTGAAAAAAAAAAAAGAAAAGAAAATGAACACAAAATATATAGATTTATTGTCTCATATTTGTGCATTTTGTGTCCCATTTTCTCTGTCGCAAGTAGCACAAGTGCATGTATATGGATCAACAATGCTAATTACCTCTAGTCTTACATATTTTTGTACACACTCTCTTAGATAGGCATGAGGTTCACAATATGTAGACCAACAATGTTAGGGATAGTTACACATTTACTAACAATTTTACTAACACACTCACAAGTTTTGATAAGATCAATCATCACTTGGTATGGGACCCACATCAACTTGTGAATGTGTTAGTAAGGCTGTTAGTAAAATTGAAATATCCTAGCATTTCTATATAAACTCTGCAACCAAGTAGGGGCATATATGGAGCAGTTCGATTAATTTAAGAGTAAAATTATAAATCAAATCATGAATAGTAAATTCACAAATAATCAAATCGCGATTTGAGACGGTTTCAATTTGTTAGTTGATTTAAAAATATTCTTAAACAATTATCAAATATTTGTATAATATGTTTTATATATATAACACATTAATTTTATAGAATATTTTTCAAATATATAATTATTAATTTGTAACAAATTTCCGTCTTAAATCTCTTATTTATTTTTATTTTGATATTTCATTAGAGATTAATATATATATATATATATATATATTAATTATAGTAAGCGAAAGCGATTTCAAAAGCGGAATATATCAAAGTTTAATCCGAATTAACGAATGAATCAATGCAAATTGGGCCGGTTTTAATAGATTAGGCGATATTTTTATACAATCCTATGAGAGTGTAAGAAATTGTGTAGATTATTAAAATAACCGTTATCTTTACTTTTATATATATGATATATGAATAGTAGTAATAATAAGGAAAAATTATAAGATGTTGCTAACGTGATTTTATTGTGAAAATTAACGAGATCTCCTCAAAACCTTCAACTAGACAATTATTATTCTTGGTTTCCAACTACTAATTTCTCTATCTAATTGCACACAAGACTTTTTGCACCTATCATCTTCAATTTTTCTGTCTCAAATCACTTCTTTGCTGCACAATAATAACTAATTGTGTAATAATGCTTTAAATTATAAGAACGAGATCCAAGGAAGGCTAGGAATGTGGGAAATTGTCAACCTATGCCCTGTAGCCAATCATGTACAATACAACTTACAAGGACATAAATAAAAAATCACGACTTTGGTACATACTTTATAATTAATATTAGGGATCATAAAAAAAAATATCATGAAATGTATTATGAAGATTTTTCATCCTTTGATTAGTGTGTGATATTTTATTATATGTATAATTCAAAGGCGGAGAATATTTTATAATCATCTTCATGACATTTTTTTTTATGATTCTAACATTACTCATAATTTGTTTATCCTTTGCTAAACCATACTATAATATAACAATGTTCTCTCAAAAACCAGTTGACGAGGCTAACAATTATATTTCAATTCCCACATTGTCGCTATGTGAAAAATTATTTCTTCAATTCAACAGCAACCCCCAACAAAACATAAGCAAATGAGAAAATATTATTATCATTTCATGACAGATCGGTCGTTCATATAATGTAACCATATAATATAATATCAAGGTTAGACATGAATCATATTATCCATCTATATAATATAACTTATAGTTTGTTCATATAATCTAATCATTTAATATAATATTAGGGTTCCACATTGAATCATCTTATCTATACGTATAATATAAGCAATTTCCACCTAATTTATATTATCAATCTCACTCTAATAAACTAGGAATTATAGCATTAATTCAATTCACATGTTTATTTATTTCTTCGAATCAGTTTACATCACCATGAACTCAAAACATTCATACCCACCCCTCAAGTTCAAATCAACTTGTTCTATTTTTCTGCTGTATCAAATAAATTTGTTTTCTATCAAAACAAATGAAACGTAAATTATTCACATTCTAGCACTATAAGATTCAAATGAAATGAATGTTCTCAAACAACATAAAAATCAAAGTAGAAAATGCAGTCCTGAGTTTAACACAAGTGAGGATATGATGTAATTCCTCAACCCAAATTTTTAAGATTATATGCCGATAAATAGTTTTCTACAAAATAAGTCGCAATTACAAACTTGGAAACTGAATATCAATCTAATCTATTACCATTTATAACGTCTTGACCCACAAACCATTGTATTGTTTACATAAAACTCAATAAGTAATTTACAAATAATTTTAATATTTTCATAAATATTCAGTTGAAGAATATAATTATTTATTATTGCTGAGACCTCATGCTACATATGATATGATACAAGATATGCATCTTCCATGAATTGGCAGCACTTCTCAGAGTTCACAAAAAGAATATCCACTAGCTTAACAGATTTGGGGAGTATGAACATGAACATGAACATGAACGCCAGTTTAGAATAGTTGTTTTGTTTACTCAATAACGTTCATGCAGTATGCAACTTGACTATTTAGGTCTATGGTTTTACTTGAACTTGCCTAAAGCTTTTTAAATACTTCATAGAAGTGAATGCAAGTGTATGTTTGAAAATAGATTACATAACCCCGAGTAAAGTGTGTTTACCAACCATGTTTTCATTAAATGCACGATTGTCAACTATATTTTTTTTTTTTTTTTGTTTAAACGTGCAAGTAGCAACCTTATTTTCCTCCATAATTCTAATTAACCGACTCAAACATCAACAATTTATTGGGCTTCGAAATAGGAAACAAAAAGCATTGTCCTTAAGAACATTGTTTTCATTAAAAGAACATAGCAAAATAAATTTTTTGTTAGGTTAAAGACTTAA